>CAHIKZ030000344.1:742500-920000 GCA_903632075.3 Acanthosepion pharaonis
GAGAAGCTATGAGGATAGTTTGAGAAAAAACTACTCAGTAGATTCACTTTATATTGGTTCAGATATTTAAAAATTTCTTTTTTTATTTTTGAAAATATCACAAGAGATGCTGAAAAGTTCATATAGAAGAATTTAGATCAAATACAGATCAAATATGAATTAGAATCCAACAGAATGATAACTTTATCAATCTAACATGTTTCGCCTTTATTAAAGCTTCAGAGATTCAGTAGGAAACACTGAAATATTGAAGCCATGGACTGAGTTTACCAAAAAGCTGGCCTAAATGTGCAAAAAATAATGTTTTGCTTTGTCCTTATATCTGTTATTTTTGTGTGTGTGTGTGTGCATGTGTGTAATATACTTATGTAGATTACATAATGCATGAATGTGTACATTATGAATCATACTAGTAATATTAGTAATGAATGTGTGAGTTGTGTAATGGATCTTGATACAGAAAGTAGAATCAGAGAACCAATTTTCAGGCTAGCCAGTTTTATTTACTTTCACACTAATGCCCTTAGGAAAGGCCTGAATTAATCTCAAACCCGGCTTTGAGTTAAATTGCAGAGTACCATGGACACTGTAGGCAACCAACCTAAGAAGAAAAAATGTGAATTTAAACCCTGGAGAAGACAACAGGACACCACTCCACTACATTTCCCAAGAACGCATGGCAATTCACAGGTAACAAGGAAAAGAAATATGCAGAGTCATGATAGTCTACATCCTGGAGCAACATGATATTTCTTAAGTATTATTAGTAGTTATATTATCTTAATTTTTTTAGATGAAGCATTGTCAACTGTTATTAATTGTTAACTAGTATTTTTTCCATCTTAATTCCAATTGATTTTCATTTCAGTTACTCATTATATGGCCTTTTGTAAACAGTAGATAATTTAAATAAAAAATAATCCCTAAGCAAGAATCAGACTCATACACAGAAATTAGGGTTTATTTTTGTCCTGCACTCTTTAATAATGTTATGACTGAATAGTTGTGATGATAAACAACTGAAATTAAGAGGAAAGAAATATGAATAAAAAATTAATAATAGTTAACAAAAATAATAGTATGAAACATGAAATGATTAAAACACAATTTCAGGAAAGCAGTGGAAGTGAAATATGCACGCATATTGTCCATGTACAGAGCCTAAGAAGATAATTCAAGTAGATTCTTACTATTCTTCATTTTATCTAGATTATCATTCATCTTATTATTGTAACTTTTCATTGCAATGCTTAGATCATTTTACAATAAGTTAACAAAAGAAATAATCTCTGATGAAATTTGTATTCTTAAAAGCCTTCTTTAATTTGGCTAGAGGCCAGCCAGCAGGCTACTTCTTTTTTTTATCTATGTTACTTAATGAGCATAGAATGTACAATGACTTGTGTGTTGCAAAAAACAAAAAAAAAAACAAAACACAAAACAAAAGACAAAAGGCTTTTAAAATATGCAATGTATCCTGGTATATTAAATGGAAACAGATGATGTATCTTGCCTCCTGGTGACTTGGCAATTCCAGGATTAGGGCATTTTTCCTTTGTTTCCTATGCTTATATTTTCATTATTATTTTAATTTATGGAAGATGGAATTGTTAAACAGAGGTCAAGTACTGGTTGTGGCTTGTGCGTTTACCTTGCACTATTGCCCTTGAGAGAGATATATAAATTTATTTTTCCCAGCACTGTCTCATGTCCAAATATCTTGATAATAGTCAAATATAACTGTTATATATTTGTTTATTGTCATGATGTTTAATGAAGAGTCAAGCCTGTGATTCTTCCCTACTACAAGTACCATGTAACAGAGTATTACAGTGTAACCCGGATATAAGAGAGTTGTCGTGACAGGAGACGAAGTCTCTTATATCCGGATTTGGTCTATTTTGTTTACATTAACACAGGTTCTAATTTGGGACCAGAGAAAATCTCTCTTATATCCGGGTTACACTGTACCTCATATTTAGAGAGGAGATGGGCGTTGACAACTTGCATCATTTGCTCTATACTTGGAATGTCTTCCTTATGATCTTAAAATAAATTAGGAGTTCTAACAACCCATGATAAATCTAAACAGAGGTTAACCAACTTTAAATAATTTTTTTTCCTTTTTTTTAACTTTTATAACTACTGTGAAAGAATTTTCATTCCTACACACAGTTTGGCAATGAGTTTGGTATGAATATCTTCATCTTTGACTTAGTTACCTATCGGGTACATATAAAAAAAAGGATAAAATAAAAGTTCTATGAAACTTTACGAGATAAACTAAAAAAACATGAAGTGAAGAGAATATATCGGCCAAAACACACACAACTCTTAAAACTACAGAATTCAAAATATATGGAATAAAAAAAGTAACAACGCTTTACTTTTAGTTTTATTTGCAAATCTAACACTTAATTTATAAATACACATTATATAAATAAACATATGTATTTTTAAAGTGGAGTTCTGGCGCATAGTCCGTGTAAAAGTGTAAATGAATGAATGTGAGTGAGTGTGCGTGTCTGTTAATCCGGGATAACGCTAGAGATGATTTTATTACATTATTAACAGTTAATGTAATAAAATCAACTGAGCTTGACTTGTCTTCTGAGTTAATGATTAACTCAGAAGACAAGTCAAGCTCAGTTGTAATGTTTCTTCTTTTTTTTTTTTTTAAATATTTTCGCTTCAAGTATTTTTTCAAAGATCATTGTCTGGAATCGTAAAATAAAAAAAATAACTGACCCAAAAATTTAACGTTGTTCAGTTTACTTATGTTATTATTTTATTGATTGCGATTTCAAACAATAAACAAAAATATTTAAAATTTCAGATGAAAATTGAAGTTAAAAATATTTAAATTATAAATAATAAGATCTTGTTTTAAGTTGTTTGCGAAGTTGTTGAAAGAATGTACAAGAAAAGAAGCCCCTAAAAACCCAAATCTGACAAAGGACAAATGCGCTATTGCAAATTCTTTTACTTCGATGTAAAAGTTTACATAACTTTATATGGTAAGAAAAAGTGCTTTGTCTGTAAATGCGGTAAAAAATTACATTGTATTGTAGGTATGGCTAAAAAAAATGCTATAAGATTTAGTAAGAAAAGGCGTTGAAACAGTTTTTAAAGTAATAATTTACAAAATTAAGCAATCGAAATAATTATGTTGGTGTATGGGTCGTGTTTTCAAGTAAACAACTTAATTTTTTTCTCCTCGCCCTCTTTGAGATTCAGTTTAATGTTAATGTTTTTGTTTTTTTTTGTTTTAACGGTGTGTTTGTCTTCAGGGTAAAAAGCAGGAAATTAAACATTAAGGAAGTGGTCACAAAAGAAAGTTGCAATTAAAGTTAGTCACAAAAAGAAAGAAAAAAGCAGACAGATGTTTTTTGTCATTTAAATTAAAAATACAAAACCTGAACAAAGTCATTTTTTAAATAAAAAAAAAAAAATTAAAAAAATTACCATGAAGAATTTAAGGAGAAAAGTAAAACTGAATATTTTTCTTTCCCAAAAGATAATTTAACTTTTATTTTTTTGTTCATGTTAAAAAAAAAGCAACATTTTTTTTTAAGAGTTGTTTCTTTTTCAACATGTTTTTTCTTAATCCGAGAAGATTAATTCGCTAATTAGACATTTAAAAATTGTAGAAAAATACTTCTATTTTCGCAAGAAGCAAGAAAAAGTCTGTAATTCGTGTTTAGTTTAATTTGGATTTAAAGATTTTTTTTTGTTGTGTGTAGGTGGAGCTGGAATCAAAAACTTCATTTTTAGCACATAACTACATATGTTTTTAATAATTCGATGATTGATTGTAATTATTGCTTATGTTCGAGCTTTTAAAAGATACAGACGTTTGTTGAGTATATAACTCACTGTAACAAATTAAAAACACTAGAGAAATAAAAAAAAGTGTAACTTGCAAAAACAAAATGAATTTAAATTTAATTGTTGAATTTCTAAAATGATTCACTTAAACATCAGCAAACTTTTAAAATGAAGAAAATATTTTTTGGCTTTAATTTTTGTTTACCTAATCGCCTTTAGATTAAAGCCCATATCGGGTTGATGTGGTTGGAAGTCGAAAAAAAGTCGAAGAGTCGTGAAGTCCCGGCGTTAGACTTGTGCAATCGTAAGTTGTACTTAATAACAACGACGAAGAGGCTTGATTGTAGCAGAGAAAACGAGACCAGTGAAGTTGTTGTGTGTTGATGTTACTAGTGTCGTGGTCGTCAGGGGTGGTGAGTGCCAGCACCACCAGCAACTGTCTTGTTGGCCACATTTGGTACCAACAGCTACCAACAGATCAAAGCCACCTTGTCTCTGGTTGTCCCGTCGTATCACGTGACACACGGTGCTCCGATGGTGGGCAGATAACTCTAAAAACATGGAAATTCCCAAGTCTTGATCTTGGGAAAAGCCGGAATTATCCGCATGAAAATCGTTTCCGGGAATATGATTTCGTTGTTGGGGTTAATTTAATTATTTTAATTTAATTTTATACTTTAATTAACACAATGGCTATAAACAAAAGAGAGAAAAAATACTAATTAAAGTCTGATTAATTTTTTTAAAATTAGTTTATCTTTGATTTTAAATTTTGTAATCTTTTTTTCTTAGGTCCAAGTCAAGTATTGTGGTCCATGCTGGAATGTTTGACGTCACAAACACGCGAAGAATTCACAGCCAAGTAAACTTGAAACCGCTTTAGAGGCTTTTAGTTTTATTTTTTTATTCTATTTTTATTTTTTGGTAAAATTGCAGATTAGGACGCAAAAACCAATTTAAAAAAGAAACACCATTTTTGGTGTAAAAAACCCGAATATTCTAAAAACAGCATTAAAAATTTCCGGAGAAACTTACCAACCATTTATCGACAATTTTACTTGGGTTTTTTTGTTTGGTTTTTCCTCTTAATAATAACAAAAACGTTTTGTCTTTAAAACTTTGTTTTTAAGTTTGGGGCCTTTTCCAGTTCTTCAGTATAAAAAAGTGGAGGTACATAAAAAATATGATTGTTACAAAAATAGCAATTAAAATTGTAGAAAGTCTACCTTTTAGCAGCTCCTAAAATTGTCGATATCCTCAACGATATTGACAATCTTATTTGGGTCCTGAGTACAGCTTGACCGCCTCAGTCAGGAATCTGTGAAGGCGCTCAGATGATTTTGTTAAATTACCTAATAAACGGGTAAACTTTTGCGCAACAATCGAGGAGGCCAACGCGCAACAATCGAGGAGGCCAACGCGCAGTAATCTAGTCCCGTAAGTGCGGTCGTGCTGTAATCGGGACACAAGTAAGATTGCAATAGATTTCTGCAAATTTTTAATGTTCTTTTTTGAAATAATCGATCGGGCTGTAGCGGAGACACGAAAGAAGACCCAACTAAAATTGTCGAGATTAAAGAGATTAAATTTATTTGAATATATATATATATATATATATATATATATATATATATATATATATATATATATATATATATATATATATATATACACGAGGGAATAATTAATTCAACAATACAATTTATTAGCTTAAATGTAACTAATATTTTCCAATACACGTAAGATTTTCAAGCAAGAATATTACACAAAAAAAGAAAATATCAAAAATACAAATCAAGCATTTAACAAAATTTTCTTTGGCAGTAATGTAGAGACGATTTAAAGATATTTGAACACATTTCAATCAAGTTTTTTTTTGACAGGAGAAACACAAATGTTGCTTGTTGCATAATCAAATTATGACAAAATTCAAAGTTATTATGAACAACGCACATCATTACAGTTGCCATTAAAAACTTCCTTTTCTTTGTTAAATTGCTAACGAAATGTAGTAGCTAAAGGTGTAAGCAATGAATGTAAAAAACTAAAAGTCAAGTCTGTATTTTTAGTCTTTACATCGCGAAAATGGCTTCTCTAAAGAAAATCTCTGAAAGTTGACTTAATGACGAAAAGTGCATACGTGGAGTAATTAGGTTGCACATCGTTTAATTACTCGTTGCGTGGACTTGCTAGCAAGCTCATTATTTGAAACCATTTTTTTTAAATCATCAAGATTAGAAAAATTAATGACAAAGTGTACAAAAACCTTTCATCCTTTACGGATGCGTTTCATCCTGTAGGACTTCATCAGTCCAAAAAGTAATGTTCACGTTGATATAACTACATACGCGTACGAAAGAGAGGGGCGCTGAAATTTTAAACTTTTAAATTTAATTTTTTTCACTTTTCATTAATTTTCTAACATTGTTCTGGTATATAAAAATTATATATCATTTTCTTCTAAACCAGGAAGATGAAAAAATCGTCTTCCTATTAAAATCTCACTCTTTAATGGAAATTGTTTAATGGAAATTGACAGGCCCGTCCTTAGTTCTCTTCAATACAAGAATTTGGTTTCGTGGTTAAAAATTATTCAAAATTGCGACTAAAAATAATGGTTGCAACTTTGTTTAATTGAAGATTCAGGAAGTGAATATAAACTAGGTAACTCCAACCAAATGTTTTTTTTCAGAATCAAAACAAAAATTTACTATTCTCTGCTTTATTTGCCAAAAATTAGGGAATTATTCGATTCAAACGAAATTTTCAGTACTTATTTATTAATAAATGAAGTTTTTACTGAATAAATTGGTGCTTGCATAATTTAATAATAAAACTCATTATTTTCTTTCGTATTGGACAGAAAAAATCTACACTTAATATTTATTTTAAAAAAATGACTTGTAATTTTTCAGTGTGATTTTGAAATTCATCCCGTTGTTGGAAAAACTACGACAAAGATTTGTTTTTAAAATAATAAAAAAACTTATAAAAACTTTCGTTTAATTATTGAAGTAAGTATTGGTTCTTCTAGTATACAAGAATCTGTAAAACTAAGACACGCGAAAAAAGAAAACAAAAAACACCCATACTGATAGATCTGAAAACAGTGCATCAAGATACAAAAACTGACTGAACGGGAGATATGAAATTAGAATTAATACCATAATACTTTTTCGAAAAGCGAGACATCAGAATTATTTCCTTTTTGTACAGCCATACAAAAAATAATCTAACCAATTGGTGTTAAAAGGAAAAAATGTAAAAAAATGTTTACACTCGAAAATGGCATTTAAACTACATTTTTTGAATCTTCATAATAAAAAGAAACTCTGGAGTTTCTTTTATTAAATAATGACATGTTTGACTTAAAATTCGACACGAAAAGTCGCTATTTTCAGGTATATATTAGTTCATTTCTATACAGAAATTACAAAAGAGGAAAATATTCATATAGGAAAAAAATTTTTACTTTCAAAGAAAACAATACAATGAACTATAATATTTCACGCATATTGAAAGCAGTTGATCCAAATTTTTCACACGATTCATTTTTGTAACGTAATTGTTAAAGACAAGAAATATTTTTTTTTCACTTTGGTTGCAAACCAATATCCCAAATGAGGTCACCCAATAAATCATTTGTGATATAAAAGGAAATATAGAAGATTCTATTTTTATATAAGACTGCAGAGTTAACTTGTTTTTAGAGAAAGATCAAACAAAGAGAGCATATTTGGCTGTAAGGTCGATTATTTTAGCCGAAAATGTAACTAATTTGGCTATTGATCGGAATCTTGCTCTTTAAATAAAATCGATTATATTTAGGACAACTTCTAAAACCGATTGGGTATCTGTATAAAAGGTTGTTCTATAATCGATTTTATGATGTTAAAACATTACTGAAGGTGGTTGTCAAAAAGCCTGTTCAGTTGTCTTAAAAAACAATTACTTTTATGATACAAAAGTATGTTGTTAGACTCAAATAAAAAGTGCAAATATGCTTCATTGACACAAATGAGTGATATTAAAATATTTTATCAAACTGGAGTAGAATGTTCTTTCCTATTTGGGATTATACCAACCTCGGCAGTAATCACAGGCGGCACGATGTTTGAAAAACTTTTGGAGCAGCAACATATGTTTCCTTTTGCTACGATAGAAGTATTTCAGAGATGCAGACTGAAAATTCTTTTGAACTGTTCATAGCTTACGTAACACGTCTTGTTAATACATTTATTACTTGTTTGATTGAATTACATATTTTGTTTTGTTTTTACTCGGACTCACTTAAGTCCGCCAAATATTGTTTGCGGGACAAATGTACCAGGAGACATAATAGTACTTTCCATTCCCCCAACACCTAATGCCAATTTTTTCTTCATGTATCATACAACACGTTACATGGTACTCTGATAGACCTAGTTAGTAAAAAAAAAAAACTACTTTAATAAACAAATATTAACGTATTTTGCTCTGTGCAGCAAATCCACATTTACACGCTCCGTAGAATGCTAAACCATGGTAAAATTACAAATATCTAAATTACTTAGACTAAGTAGTTTAGTAAATCTGTGCAAACAAAAATACTATTTTTCCAATTTTTCAGCCAAATTTTACCATGGGTTTATTTACTAACCTGGTTTCACCAACGCCAAGCTCCACTGCAAATACGAAGGATAACTTCACATTTTTGCATATGTGATGGGGGTGAACGATATCTTGGAAAGCATTCCATCTACCAGCACGTACTGCACATTGAAAGTAGGAATCAGATATTGTGGTATAAATGTAGACGAATTGAAACTTGTCTTCTGACAGAAATTAGAGTTATTTGATAAATTTATAATTCAATAACGACACATGCAGAGATGGGGAATATATATATATATATATATATATATATATATATAGAGAGAGAGAGAGAGAGAGAGAGATAGAGAGAGAGAGAGAGAGAGGGAGATCTTCGTTAATAATAGTAATTTATTCATCTTGGGTTAATTTCAGTGACTTGCAAATCAAGTTTTTGTGGATAATGCTCGCCTTAGCTGAAGCACACCTAATTAGAAACGAATTTTTTCAAGACAATCATGTGGTCACTGCAGTATATCAAGTGAGTTCAATCTTCTTCATCTTCTTCTTCTATAAGAAACTCATTGATATATATATATATATATATATATATATATATATATATATATATATATATATATATAAAAGATGCGATATAAGAAATTTCCAATGTTAGGACTACATTGTAAATAATATACTTCATCTATTAATTAAATCTGACAGACACATTTTGCTTCCCACGTTTTGTGATATTTTGTTCGCTCTGAACCGCTTATTATATTGGAACGATACTCAACTACTTTTGAATGTATGCCATTCAAAAACTTTTGTTTGATGCAAAGAGTATTTGTCAAAAGCCTGACAAGGAATTTCGAAGGTCTCCATAGCTGGGATTTGTCGATTTTCACTCAAAATTTGATGTCGGAGCGTTCCTGGGATTTGTTTGTTAACTATCGTAAGAATCGCAACACAATGCTACAAAACATTGCGTAATAACCGAAAATGACTAGATAGCACAGAGTCTAGTGGCAGACTAACTCAGTAGGTTAGTAGGTACAAATGAGCTTTAACTGCGAGCTCATTTCCGTTAATGGTACGGTATAATCACAGCACATAGAGTCTGGCCTCATAGGTAGGTATGTCTACATAATTTCTAAGTGACCTTGACTTCTCCATTTGAAATTTTATACCAGTCAGAAAATAAATGACTATTTTATATCAGTGTGGAAGGAAATTGATCAAATTGAAAAAAGAAGAGAAGAAAGAATAACATGTTGCTATTTCTTTTTCCTTAATAAGCGGGATATAAGTCAACACGGAATGAAAATATTCTATCATTGTGGATTAAATGAATCGTTCAGTTTGAAATTCTAAGAAAGTTCCCGAGTACGACGACAGGTATCTGAAGAAGACAGATACCTGAAGAAGGGTACAACGGCCGAAACGTTATGGGTATAGCAACAAAAATGAGCATGGTGGTCCCAAAAGCAAGGCATTTAATAAGTCAACGTGAATATTACTTTTAAATTTAAATATAAATGCAGAAAGGTTCCTCTCTCTCTCTCTCTCTCTCTCTCTCTCTCTCTCTCTCAATTTGATGTTTCTTTTTTCTTTTTGATCTAAGGAATGATAGTTTTTTTTCTGAAGGTTTCGTTTATAAGTTAATGAAAATTTCTTCTTCGCAGTGATCTCAGAAAAGGATTCGACTTTACCTTCTCAGTACATTTTCTCCTTTTTATTCTTCATGAGAGTTCATCTAGCTGTAATTTAGTAAGAATAAGATGAACATAAAACAAGATATTTTTTGCATAAATTCAACGAGAATTACTCAGTCTACGATTTCTATCTTCTCTAGAAATTATATTCGAAAAATGAAATTTTAGCATCTCGCTACCACTTTTTTTTATCAACATCAATTTTTGTACAAAAAATGGATCACACATCTTATTCAGCTTAGTAAATATTTTCAGAAAACCTCAACTTCTGATTGGTCACTTAATATTTAAATCATGCCCGAATATCAATATCAATTTTCGTACGAAAATGGATCACAGAGCTTATTCAGCTTCATGTATATTTTCAGAAAATCTCAACTTCTAATTGGTCACTTAATATTTAATAACATCGACCTAGTACTTGACCTGACCAAAAAGATAATTCCGCCAAAATCTATCAAGCTCCTGTGAGCCTACCACGTGACCAAAGTTAGCAATAAAATATGAAACGTCTTTCAACTTCGATAGTGTGCCGATCAGAATTCTTTGAACTCGTCACACAGTTCCAGGCTTTACGTTAAAGTTCCTTAACAGGATTTCAGCCTGAAAAGAACACTCACTCACACAGCAATATTTTATCACGAACAATCAACTCAGGTTTTCAACTTAATACACGAATCTTTTTCATACGCTTTCAAGCTCAACGTTAATTATTGCAATTAACATAAACACAGATTGTTAAGAACCACTTACCCCAACTAGAATATTCTCTTCGAACAAGTGAAAACAAATCAAAGAGCGACAATTCCGTAAACCTTAAAGTAAGTCGTAAACAATATTTCTCTATTTCAAATACAAACTTGAAAGTTGAACTGTTTATTTTTTTCTTAAATTACAATAATACCCAAACACACTTTCTCGTTATTGTACAGACCAAATTATAATCTATCAAACCAGAACTTTGATAACTTTTCATCTAAACATAAAAGGACGTTTGAAATTTTTAAAACTACCTTTTTTTGTACCTCTTACTTACATCAATAAAAACATCAGAATTAAGTTTAGAATTGCGTTGTAAAGTCACATTATTATTAACATGGTATTGAAACTACGCTTTAATATTGAAAGTTTTGCATTTTTCTATATTAGTACACTAAATGACCAAAATTCGTATCTTTTAAAAATAAAAATATAATTAAATGAAGTTAAATATTTTCTCTTTAGAGAAGGTATCTCCACAAGGTTTAAGGAATTTTTTAAAAATATAAATTTTGTAAAATCTTTCGTGAAGATTTTATTTTAGTTTTAATTTCAAGCTAGTAGATTAACATTTTCAATTAGTAAAATACGTTATTGCATTTCAAAAGTAATAAATTGACTGAAGTGAAAAGAGTTTTCGTTTTGAAATTGCTAAATTTACATTTTTAGTCATCTTTCATCACAATGTAACTTTTTAAAAATTATAGAAATTATTTATTAAAAAATCTTTCGAAAATAAAATATATTTTTCTGAAACTTTATTTGAGGAATATTAGCTGATTTGAAACAAATATTTATAGAAAATTTTACCGTCGTTTTTTACAGTCGAAAACAAATTGATTTGGAAATAATTACAAAATAATTGTCGAATTTTATGTAATTTTCAGAACTTATTCACAAATTAATTAAATTATTTTAGAATTTTCTTTTGTTAGAAAATTTTGGTAAAACATTTTCTACATCTTTTACTTCCACTTATTTAATTTTATGAAATTTATAGGAATTAAATTTTGTCCCGCTTAATGTTTATATTAGTTAAAAGCAGAGCTCATTGGATAAATTAAATCATCAATTTCTTCTTGTAAAACAAGACCCTCAATTACCGAAAATCTGATCTGAATTGTGAAATATAAAATGCAATAAAAGAAAACTAAGACATTATTCAATTAGAAAAGCTTTTAATTGCTTTTATGAATAAAATATATTAAGAACAGTAAGAAAATTTTTATTCGATGAAAAATAAATTTTTACAAGAATTGTTTTAATTTAAAAAAATAAATTATTTAGAATAATTTATAAAGTTTTAAATCTTTTAAATTTCTGTATTACTTTGTCCCGGTAATGATATTAAGTAAAGACTATATTTACTAATTATAAATTTAAAAGCTTAGTACAATTCATTAAACACCAATCTTTTAAAAAGAATTTTATATTACAGACAATATTTTCCTAAATTTGTAAGATTACTGGGTAGTTAAAAATTATATAAAGAGGCGCTCACGTTATATTCCTCAAGTAAATTTTACAATTATGTCCACCGTAGAAAAAATTAGATAAACTTCCGTCTATCAGTCAACCTGTCAACTCCTTAAATAAATAGCGATATTTTAAACTAAAAGTAATATTTATATCCATGATATAATAACACCTTTTTTCACGAACGGAACGGAAAAGCTGAATGAAAATGAATGAGAAACATGCTTTGTACTCAGGGAGGGTTTTATACCGATAAGTCAAACACAAAATTATATACAAACATTTACATTTGTCCCACACAGAGAAACTATAACACATATATGCAACAACAAGCAATGTAAAAAGACGTGAAAAGAGAGTCTTACTTGTAATATTTCCCGAAGGAAATTTGAGTTGCCGGAGGATTCTTCTGTGTTTCTGGAGAAGCCATGTTTAGGATTCCCAGCGGAGATTCGAGTGGGCCGGATTGATCCTCTATGTCACTAGCGAGAACATATTCCTCAAATAGGAAACGTTGATTCATGGCTTTTTTCCAACATGAAGACTGTGAACCAGAGATAGTTTTCTATAACTGGTGAAGATATATTCCCCGAGGAAAATGACGCTATGGTCTTGTGAGCTGAACTTTTGGCATCTTGTCGGGGCGAAGCATATTGAGGTGAGGTAGATTTAGCCTCGGTCTATACTAAATAAACAACTATTCGGTTTGACTCCTGGAAGCTGACTGACTGAATGCGTTCAGATTATAACAACCCCCTGAAAACTAAAACTAAAAAATACATATCCATCAATGTTAAAAACATTGATGGATATGTATTTTTTAGTTTTAAAAGTAAAATGTTATAACAAAATCGAGAATATTTCAATGAAGACTTACTAACGTTATAAATAAATGTCCATTAATTCTCTCCCACCAAAGTAAATATATTTGCAACAAGATCCCAAAATAATATCTTAATACTGCTATAAAAGCAGTAAATTTATCATAGGAAGTGAAGACGTGATTGAGGGGGAAGAAAAGATTACGGAAGTGAGAAAGCTGGTTTACCCATTGGGTCATGTGTCCTTGAGGATAAAAGTGTTGCTTGGATCCAGTGACTTGATCCAAAGAGTTGTAGTGAACAAAAACTTGGAGAGTTGGATTTGAAGGAGATAACTGAGACATCCGGAAGAGACATGGCACGTGGAACTAGAACAATATGCCTCAGGGGACGAAACAAAGGGTTTAATTCGAAACTCCAATCACCTGAAGAAGGCCGGGGCTTACAACGACCAATACATCGTGAATTTGACAACAAAGATGAGGAAAACGCTCCGAACAATGTAAATAGTGTAAATAATTACAATACCTCATCACAGAAATATAGACAGAAATATAACTTACTGAACGCTTAAAATATAGCAAAAAAACTTCTGAACGCAGCAAGGTATATTTCAAATGGTAATAAGTTCACAGATCAAAAAAAGTTACCTCCCACAACGTCAAATATTACAAAAAAATGCCTCAGATTTAATTAAATATGAAAGCTCAAAACTGCTAAAATACAGAAACTCGTTTCTTCTATGTGTAAAAATAATCTGTTTTAACTTTCTATAACTAATAATATTGGAATATATTTTTATTCTCTAAATAAAATTATTTCTTTAGGAAACTTAGTCGAATATTTTTATATTAATAGCAATATTAAAATATTAAAAAAAAAAAATTGATATTTTACATTTATTCTCTTTTCCTTTTCCATTTTTTTTTTTTTTTTTTTAGTATTTGGCATTTATTCTGTATTAGCTTAAAAACCGCCCTACCGTACAGACAATTGTTTTTATTTCATTGGTGACTTTCGCTAGATTTCGCAATTAATTTCGATTATTCCCAAGTTATAAAAATTGTTATCGTACAAAAAGTTCGTTGCAAAAAAATCACGTACAAGAATCGCCAAAAACAATCGCAGTAATGAAGACCCGGGAATCCAAAATTTCAGGATTGCGGGTCTGGATCTGTCCCGGAAAGTTTTTAATTTGCTCACGGAGGCTGCCTGATTCCAAAATGGTATAATATGTTGCGCTATGGCCTCTAGGGGGTAAAGATGAAAAAGTGTGACACACTGACATTCGCATTTATTATATAGAAGAAAATGAGTTATTGAAAATTGAGTGTTGTGTCCCTTTAATGGAAAAAATGTGACACAATGACACACTGACATTCGCATAAAAAATTATAAGTAAATCTTTAAAAATAAATATTAAATGTAGATTTTTCCTTGTCAATTATGAAAGAAAATAATGTCTTTTAAATTTGTAATAAGTGCGAAATATTAATACTAACACCCTTTGCGAAGAAGGAAAGGAAGTAGCGAGCCTACGTGTGATTTTTGCCTTTCACATAAATTAATTGGTGAGAAGAAGGGAAGAAATTCGAAAGCCTTTTTGACCAATGAAAACTTTGTCTTCATAGAAATTAGTCGGTGAGCCAAACAGAAGAAGGAAAAAAAGTAGCGAGCCATACTCGAAATTATTTTTGATATTAAATAAAGAGAAAAATTAAATTAATCAGAAGAGTGTCCGAAGTCACGTGGAAGGTTTCTTTTCAGTCCCCCGCGACCAGTGTGCAAGTACTTGTCAATGTAAAATTACTCGCCAATTATATTATTAGCCACTAACGAGCACGCGGCACTTCAAAGAATTTTCTCTCAATAATCAAGAACGCTAAGTATTTCAAACTATTTCTCTTCGTCTACTTTTGAACGTATACAAACCATGTATCCATTAAACATTTTTGAATATTATTTCCTCCTCAATTACAATACGTTAAAAAACTATGAATTTTAAGAATTCTGATTTATTTTTCTGAAACGAGCTACTGGCACAACTTCAAGCATGTATATTCGCGAATAAATTCTTCATCTTGTTTTGTGAAAATTACACGTGTGTTTCCTCGTCATTATCATCCTTTATTAATCTTCTTGACGTGGGTAAATCAACCGTTCATTTTAACCTCTAAGTCCCACGCCATTATAAATTATGCAACCATTAACTCTTAAAAATTAATTTTTGATTTAATTTAATTGTAAGGTTTTAGGACAAATTTTCAAGATTTTCTGATTTGCCATTAAAAAGGCTTTTACTGAAATAATATCTTCAAAGATTTTGCTTTATAAAACTATAAAAAATATTTATCATCACGCCCACCCGCAATTTTTAAAGTATTCACGATGTATCAAAATGGGGGAGTAACTGACTGGTACGAAGTTTTCTAATAAAATAACTTGTTCAGTATACAATTCACTCATAAGGAATAAGTTCTGAAAATTTCATTTAAATTGGATAATTTCCTGATTTTTGGTAAAGTTTTAAAACCAGGGGATAGCGTTTTTTTTTTCTTTTTTGTTTTTTTGACTTTCATTTCGGAAAAAGCGCATCCATATTGGCGGTACCTATTCTTAGACGAACCGCGTTTTAGATATACGTGAAAAGCAATTTATTTGTTTCTTTAAAGTATTCAGATACAATGTTAAAATAAGTAGGTAGAGTTTTAGAAATTTACCGTAAAAACATAACAAAAGAAGAAAAGAGAGTTACCAGATTTAGAATGAAAAAAATGTGGATAAAAGAGAAATGCGTAAAAATATCACGGCATACAAAAAGAACCGTATACATCGTAAATAGAAATAGATTTTTCATCAGTAACGATGGTGACGATCGATTACATAAACATCGAAATCTGTCTGGCTGAGAAAGTAAGACCTTGGATGAGTCATTTCAGTTAATAATTACACAAGTTTTGTATTTTCTTTTCAGTGGTTTAGCAACGTTTGTTTTTTTTCTGTCAATTAGAAATTTAATCAAAAAGCTGTTAACTTTCAGGTGAGAAAGAAACAAATCAGCAACGATCAAATGACTTAACCTTTCCAGTTGCAATCTTCATTAAATTAAATTTCTACTGTTGGAGAGAAAATCGTTTTCACATAAAGCTTCTTGTTTGTTGTTCGTACATTTTTTACATTATTTAATGATAGTCTTTTAGCATCCCGCTATCACCTTTTTTTTTTTATCAATTTCTGTGCAAAAATTGGATTACAGAGCTTATTCAGCTTAATGTATATTTTCAGAAAATCTCAACTTCTAATTGGTCACTTAATATTTAAGTCATGTTCGAATAACATCGACCTAGTTCTTGACCTGACCAAAAAATAATTCCGCCAAAATCTGTCAAGCTTCTGTAAGCCTACCACGTGACCAAAGTTAGCAATAAATATGAAACGCCTTTCATCTTCGATAGTGTGCCGATCAGAATCCTTTGAACACGTCACACAGTTCCAGGCTTTACGTTAAAATTCCTTAACAGGATTTCAGCCTAAATGGCACTCACTCGCACAGCAATATTTTATCACGAACAATCAACTCAAGTTTTCCACATTCAACTTAATACACGAATCTTTTTCATACGCTTTCAAGCTGAACGCTAATTATTGCAATTAACATAAACACACATTTCTTAAGAACCACTTACTCCAACTACAGAATATTCTCTCCAAACGACAAGTAAAAACAAATTAAAGAGCGACAATTCCGTAAACCTTAAAGTAAGTCGTGAGCAATATTTCTCTACTTTAAGTACAAACTTGAACTGTTTATTTTTCCTTAAATTACAATAATACTCAAACACATTTTCTCATTATTGTACAGACCATTCAACAACCAGAACATTTCAATCTAAACATAAAAGGACATTTGAACTTTTTTAAACTACCTCTTTATTCCAATTGTTTGTACCTCTTGATTATATAAATATTTTATTCATTGCTGTGCAAAAACTGTTGTTTCTCATGTTTCTTCTTATTCCATGTTTATTGAATACTGAAAATTTTATGTGAGAGGAAATTGTTAATTTCATCACGCAGCCTATTTATTCAACAATTATTAATCCATATAATTTAATCAATTACCACAACCCCCACAGTCTAGTGAAGGATAAAAAAAGGTTAGATGTCAATATTTTAAAGAGTTTTAACTGTTTTTTATAATTCAATAAATACAGTTACAAAGTGACTGGGTAGAGTTTTGGGTCAGTGGAGGCGTCATGTTGCGTCACAAATATTCTCACAGGATTGAGTGTTGACCAGATGTCTGATCTGGATGGTGTGAAAATAACTCGAGCTCAAGTCAATGTGTATACCTAGGTACCTTCATAAGATCGCTAAAGGCAGAGCATAGCATGATGAAAAAGACGCCAAACTTGACGAAAACAAAATTTTAGCGTCTAAATGTTTATGTTATTATTAAGAGGAATGATCAAAGTATTTTTTAATTATTTAAAAAATTTTTCCTTCTTTTTAGAACATTCTAAATTTTGATTAAAAAAAACCTTGTTTCTCTTTGTATCACCGGAACTAGTAAAATAACATAAAATCTTCTGTATGACAGACATTAATTTTGAAAATCTTGCAAAAATAAAAATAATTGTCGGATTTTAATGAAACTATCAGAAACTATTCACAAATGATGGAACTTATTATAAATATGTTTTCCTTTTTTAAGGTCATAAATACCGCCCCCCCCCTACACACATCATAACTAATTGTACGAAAACTCTATAATTTCAATTTTGGCCAGATTAGTGATTATATTAGTTATAACCACTAGGCTTTGAGGAAACCAAATCATTTTTTTTTTTTTTTTTTTTTAGTTGGACCACCTCTACCTGAAAATCATTTCTGAATTGTAACATACAAAACTCAATAAAACAAAAATATTATTTAATTTCAAAAGCTTTTAATTGCTTTTATTTATTTTAAGGAACATGGACAATTTGAATTTTTAAAACAATTATTTGTTATTTCTGAAATATTTTATTATTTTTACATTATATTGTTAATTTTTCTAAAATTAGGGAAAAGTTTGTAAAATTTAACGAATGTTGTTATTAAGTAAATATATATTTAAAGATTATAATTTCCAAAGCTTCTTACAAAATAACGAACAACAGTATATAAAAAAATATAATTTGTGTCAATAATACGACTGCACATCAAATCTACGGGAGACCGGAAGTATCATACGTGCAATAAAAAAAACGTCACGTGGATTGAGTTTCTGTCTAGTATTTAACTTAAATACAGAATTTTTAATACAATTATTTGTTATTTCGTTAATTATAATAGATTTTTACATTTAAATTGTTAAAATATTATAAAATTAGTTAAAAGCCGCATTCAGTTTCGTAAATGTCCTTTTGAGATAGATTTATTTTTGCGAAACACGTGTGGAGAAGTTCATTTGATTTTTCAATGTCAACTGAGAAGGGTACCTACAAGTATCAGTATCATCTTATGAAACTTAAATTTGTATTTTATGTACACTTCTGATAAAATTTAATAAGAAATGTACCTATAAATTAATTAGGTACCTTTCTTATGAAATTTAATCTCACTCTCAACTCTTTCTTGAAGCTTTTATTTTCTATTTTAATTTCTTTATAATATATTTTCCATAAAGCATCGTAAACGTAAAGGTTAAAGCTAAGTACAAAAAAATTAGAGTGCTGACAGTTTTCCTTAAAAATTACGAGGTAAATAATTTGTTCACTTAAATCTAAATAATTTCACTTCTCTCCTTCCGTAGAAAGAAATATCATCACGTAAGCTATCAAACCGTCATGAAAATGTCTTTCGTCACCTGTCAAGTGACGCAAAATGTTATGACCTGCTTTGTTTTATTTTCAAACTACATCATTTCGGTGCAGAAACTAAGTTAAGCTTGTTTCCAAATATTTTAAATAAACATAATTTCTGATTTTCTTAAAATAAGTTTTTAAAAAATTATAATTGATTTTTAAAAGAATTTCAAACTGAGATTTTCGTTTTTTTTATAAAATGGAAAAAATAGCTGACATGATGATCTGTCAATTTTGCTGACTAAAAAAAAACAAGATTTTTAACGAAAATTTTGGACATGCTAGGACCGATTAAAAAATGTAAAAAAATACCCCCAAAATACTTTGATCGTTCCTCTTAATAATAACATAAACATTTACACGATAAAGTTTTGTTTTCGTAAAGTTTGACGTCCTTTTCGTCATTCTATACTCTTTTTAGCGATCTCATGAAGTTACCTACATGTACTTATCCGTAATTTATCTATTTATCAATGCTTGTGTGTTCATAAAATTTTAAAAAGTAACACCGAAAAATATATATAAACATGATTGTGTATGATTATATTCGTTTCGATTTGCAGACACACACAGCTATTATCAGCAGTGTAGACATAGATCATTATAAGAGATAGCGACAGTTTCGTACTTAAGCGCAATCCTCAGGCCTGGCTGTTGCCATCCAGTATTAACACATATGTCCACACTGCTTATATATTAATACCTCCAAAAAAAAACGCGATACCTGCGACGAATTTTAAAAAATGAAAACTCTTTCTTGAAGCTTTTATTTTAGTTTTAACTTCAATCTAATAGATTAAATTTAATTATTAAATTAATATTTCCAATAAGCAAAATACGTTGATATATTTAGAAAACTAATTTAAAACTAATTTAAATTGATAGTATTTTTGTTAAAATAGACGATTAGCGTTATTTTCATCGCAATGTAATTCTCTTTATTAGAAACGCTTTCAAAAATAAAATATGCTTTTCTGAAACTTTATTTGAGGAATATTAGCTGATTTAAATTACAATTAATCGGATTTGAAACAATTATTATTATATGCATTTTTTTTTAACACGGCAGTAGCTGTTTATTTAAGATGTTGACATTTTAACAGTTTGATAAAAGATAGATGTTTATCTAATATTTTTTCTATGGGTGCTTTATCTCGAAAAATAATTGAAGATAACGTGAGCACCTTTTTTTAATATAATTTTTAAGTACTCAGTAATCTTAAAAATTTAATCTTAATTTTAGATACTTTGGTTTTAAATTTAATATAGTTTTCGCTCTTATTTTCTGATAATGTTGTGTATGGGCGCCCGTATATACAAACATCGGCAGATACATAAAAAAAAAAAAAAAATTCAAAATTCTTTTTAAAATATTGGTGTTTGATTAATTGTACTAAGCTTTCCTATCTATAATTGCTAAATATAGATAGTATCGTCTAAAAGGGAGAAATTAATACAGAATTTTAAAAGATTTAAAACTTAATAAATTATTCTAATTAAAATTTAAAAAAAAATGATGAAAACAGTTCTTGTAAAAATTCATTATTCATCAAAAATATTTTTCTTAAGACAATAGTATCCTTAATATACCTTATTTATAAAAGCAATTAAAAGCTTTTCTAATTAAATAATGTCATAGTTTTATTGCATTTTTATTTTACGATTCAGAGCAGATTTTCGGTAACTAGTCAACAAAACTGTTCTACAAAAGAAAAAAATTGATGATGTGAATTCGACTTTTAACTAATATAAATATTAAGTGGGTGAAAATTTCTTGAAATTTCATAAAATTAAGTAAGCGGGAAATAACAGTTGTAAAAAATATATATATTTTTACCAAATTCTAAAATAAAACTTGCATTGGGAATTTATGGCTACAAAGTTTTGGGTTTTTGTAGCCATAAATTCCTCGCATTAATAGTCAAGCATTGTCCTAATTTGTTCTTTACCATTGGTTGTATGGGGGAGTATACCAAATAATTTTTCTACATCTGTTTTTTCTATGCTTTCCATTTTCATTTTTTATATAAGTTAGTTTTGGGTTTTAAAAGGCTCTAAAAGAGAGTGGCTACAAAAACCCAAAACTATTTGGTATTTTCCTAGTGAAAGTAAACTAAGTATTATTTTCAATAAAAACACACTAAAATTGAGTTATAGCTGTACAGAAAACTTAGAAAAAATCATTAAGAACCATAATGCTAATATCTTAAATAAACACTTATACCAAAACCAAAACCAAAAAAAATTAGACAATGGAAAAATAAAGATAAAAACTGATGGAAATAAACAAAAACTATGTAACTGTAGAAACCCTCATAATTGCCCTCTACAAAATAAATGTTGCACTGAATCATTAGTATACCAATGCAATATCTCTTCGATTGAAAGTCCTGAAAACATAAAATATATATAGGTTGCACTAGCCATGAATTTAAAAAAAAGATTCAACCAACATCAAACTTCATTTAGAATAAATAAATATAAAATCAGACATCTCTCTCAAAATACTTCTGGCATCTAAAAGAATCAAATAAAACACCTACAGTAAAATGGAAGTTAATAAGAAAACTAGAATATGTAGGTCATTAAACGACCCATGTCCTTTGTGCATACACGAGAAACTATATATTACTAAGTTTATAAAAAATAAAAATTTACTGAATCGGAGAAATGAAATAGCTATTATATGCCGTCATTGTCAAAAATTTTCCTTAAATAATATTTAAAAATTTAAAATTAAAAAACAAAGGGGGGGCAACCTGGTAGTATACATACTTATATTTAACATGAAAAACAATTTTATATACTGTAAGTAATTATATTACATTTACTTGTTTTTTCTTTATAAAAAAAAAAAAAAGAAAAAAAGTCTATTGGAATAACAGTGAAAATATTTTAAAGTTGTATTTAAAAATGTAGTTAAAACGAATTCTAACATAAGCATCTTTTAAAAATTGCAGTTAAATAAAATGTATGCTAACCTAAACACCTCTAACAAAAAGTACTACCGGCACTTAAATGAATCCAATAAAACACCTGAAAAATGAAATTATAACGAAAAGCTAGATGATGTAGGCCTGTGAACGACCCATGTCCTTTGTACATACATATGAAACTTTATTACTTAGTTTATATATATTTAAAATAAATAAATAAATAATTAATAAATAAAGTTTACTAAATCTGAGAAATGAATTAGCTATTTTTGCAGTAAGTGCCATAAATATTACTTAAATAATATTTAAATATAAAAGTTTAAAAATCGTAATATACATATACTTTGATATGGAAAAATAATTTTACTTACTATAAGTAATTTCAAATACATTTCCTTCTGTTATAAAGTAATATAGTCTATTAAAAATAACAATGAAAATATTTTAAAGTTGTAATTAAAATTGTAGTTAAATAAAATGAATTCTAACCTAAACTTCTTTTACTTAGTACTACACGCACTTAAAAGAATCCAATAAAACACCTATAGTAAAATAAAATTAATATGAAATGCCAGAAGATGTAAGCTTATGAATGACCCATGTCCTTTGTACTTACATGAGAAACAATATATTACTAGGTTTATATATATAAAAAATAAAAGTTTATTAAATTAGTAAATTAAGTAACTATTTTTGCCGTCATTGTCATAAATTTTACTTAAAAAAAAAAAAAATGTACCCTAATATACATACATATACTTGTAGTATAAGGGATTCTAATACATTTAACAGTTCATAAAAAATATTGTATAATGAAAATTAAAAATGAGAATATTTCAAATCGTAGTTAAATAAAAACTAAAAAGTATCCTAATCTGAACACCCCCGAAAATCTTTAAATTTACAAATAGAAAAAAAATGCCGTAAGAATTTTTTTGCCGTTAACAATAAATTTAAAAAAATCCAGACGACATGCATTCAGCGGATGTCAGTTCTCATTGAAAAATACATGCCTATCCCTTACCAAAATGTAGCTAATAACCGATACAATGATACAGACATAAGGAAAACGCAGACAACCCTTGTCCAATTGAAGTAGATTTATCTGTAACCATGGAAACGGGATTTTAGCTGTGTCTTTAAAACCCAGTAATTTTAAAAGTTACTCCAAAATTCGCTTGAGGATGAAATGGAACTAATGTCTTTAATTTAATTGCAAAATTAAATTCGTGGCTTTTAGCTTCCATTTTTGAAACATGGTTAGAACTGTGTAGCGGAAAAAAACATATTTTAAATCAATTAATTTATAATATATATATATATATATAGAGAGAGAGAGAGAGAGAAAGAGAGAGAGAGAGATATCAACAGCGACAGAAAGCTTGATAAATCATTACAATGAAGCACACACACACACACACACACACACACACACACACATCATCTTGCGGCCTCAGCCGAGATTGAACCCACTAATACGTTGATTGGTGTAGTTCATAATCTTGTCAAATAGCTGAATTCTGAACACACACACACACACACATATATATATATATATATATATATATATATATATATATATATATGTCGATCATAATCTTCCGGTGTGTCTGACCGACTACGACTGACAATTTCTTAAATGCATTCTTTCTGTTCTGCCATTGTAGCGTTTCTGGGGTGTCATTTTATGCGTTCTTTATCGGGAGTCGCTTGCCGTTTTGTGTGTTAATAATAATAACAGTTTAAAACAATACATCCCCCCTCACACACACACACTCACACACACATATAACATTTATCAGAATATGTAAAATTACGAGATTTATAAAAATTTATGTGAAAAAAAACAAAAAACAAAAACGAACCATCTGTCTCTGACCACTATATCGAAGCGAAGATATTATTAACCAATGAGGTGTCCAGACGCGACATATATATTTTTCATTCATGATTTGATAAACCTTGTTTCTGAACATGATTATGTCGACTCTGTGTCTGACTGAGGGTAATAAAAGTTATGTTCAGGGGAAAAGCACTAAGAAAACCCTCATAATTTGGATTATTTTACACCAATCAGAAGCACAATGTGAAAGCCGCAATAATTTGAACAGATAGCGTCGTGTGCCTGCCTACCCCACTCTACCAAGGACATAATTTTTTGTAACTTTCTCAACTAATGTAAATCCCCACTTTCTCATTAACGTTTTTCTTTACCTAACTTAATTTTTATTAGACACCGAAAATAATATTTTTCAAGCCGTTCTTTTCTTCACATAAATTATTGTAAATTTTACACCAAGTTTCCATTTTTATTGTGCCCCTAATTAATTAACTATTTTTTTTATATGGGAAAATCCCAATATATTTTAGTATCGTACTAATTTGAGTGAAATCCATGATTAGCGTTTCTTATATAGAATATATGGTAAGACAAACAATACTCAGTATTGTTTTAGTTTGAGGCCGAGTGAAAAAAAAAATTCTGTTTAGTTCTCAGTCCCAGCACCGTGAATGTCAACAGGTTTCCTAATTTTCCTCATTTTCTTGCTCTCATTTTTCATCCTGTCTTCCTTCTTTTTATTTCTGGCATTTCAAAGATTTTTCTCTGCTAATAATCACATACTCACAACTTTCGCTTAATCAAAAATACAAAATACTTTTTTTGGCAAATATTGTAGTAATTACTAAATTGTAATTTCAGATAATCAGTGGACAGCGAAAATAAAAACAAAACCTTACCTTTGTATGCCGAGTTCAATTGTAGTCAGAGCTAAAAATAAAAACCATGATTATTGCATCAGTTTGATCTGCTTCAACTAATATTTATGGTGTTACTAATGCAATCATTACCGAGAAAAGAAAAATGTTCTGGTGTATCTGTTTAATAAATCTTATCTATGCTGTTATGTAAAACGTTAGTATATGTTTCACTAAGAATCATTGAGTCATATCACTAGTATATGATTCAATAAATATCATAAACATAGTTATCATAACACGGATTACTAAAAGAACTGTTTTCTCCTAATTATGCATAAAGTATTCAGTTTGCAAACAATCTAATCAGCATTTATTCACGTAAAGAATGAAGAAAATTGGCGATAAACGTCACGCGTATAAGCTTCTTATTTGTTTTATTGGCTGCAAACTTGGCAGTTTGGAGATCAATAAAGCCAGGCATTTCGATGAGACCGGCACAAATTTGTATCTGTTGGACATTCTATATGTAGCTATTTTTGCTCCTCTGCCTGTCGAAGTAGCCGATGCAGTCAGGTTGCCATTTGCTACTTCGACAGGTAGAGGAGCAAAAAATAGCTACATATAGATGAGTGTCACCTGCGAAAGGAAAAACGGTTATGCTGTTGTTACACCTACCGTTTCTCATGTCGAAACTCACAGACTTCAGCAGGGACAGAATATTAGACTGTATCTAGATGCCTTTTGATTGATGCTGATTGCGACGTGAACGAGCGCTGAGACAAAATTAGAGTGGGTGGAGAGCAGATTGGTCGATGGTGACCAACGATGAGTTTCGCAGATGCGAAGACCAACGTGTAGGAAAGACATTGAAGTGGACATTGTCCAGTATGTCCAGTGGTTGATAACGCATATAACCAATTATTGTGGGAAATAATGTTTAATAATAATAATAATAATAATAATAATGTCTAATAATAGATAATGTCTAATAATATTGTCTAACAATAAATAACACACTTTTAACGTGAACAAAAGACATCATTTTTTATAAAAAAAATTACCATTTACGTCATTTAAACTATTTAAAGAGAAAATAATTTGTATACAAAAATATTAGTACTTCTCCATTCTTCAAGAGCAAAAATGTAAAACATTTGTCAGTGCATTTAAGGATTTAATCAATGCTTAATAATACATCAATATGAAAGTCAGTGCCAGTTGCTTTGGGATGAAAAAACGTCATGCTACGTTTAATAGAAAAAGTAGAACATTGATACTAAAAATAAATGATGTTAAATTTCAAGAAAGTGAACGTCAGCAATTTAGTTGTGGGTAAATGGATATTGTTTTCCGAATTTCTGGTTCACTTTTTAACCATTGATGGGAAATTTAACCCAATGTCGTTCTGGCATCAGTTTAGACTAACGGCTTCTTTTCCAATATATCTAAACCATAATTTTGGAAAGTGAAAATTTCACAGTAATATACTGGAAAATCAAAGAAAATCAAGAAAACATGAAATTTAAGCAAAATAGTTACGACATATGGAAAAAAGAAGACATTAATTTAAACTGACGTTAGGTGGATATGTGTTTGTTATTATTGTTACAAGGGTAAAATTTTGATAAATCATTAGCCAGATATCTCGCGATATTTGTAGGAATTACTGATTGGCTTGTGCTTCAACGACAACATTAGTTCATATTATTCAGTTTTTTGTTCTCTTTACAAACTACAAATTGCTTGGTTACAAATTGTTAACCAAACAGGACATAAACCATATTATTTCGAGCTGATGGGCCAAATCTATCGCATTAAAACGCTGTCACAATGAGCAACGCTCTCATATTTTATAACAATAAAGAAAGAGAAAAATAATAATCAATATTAATAAATTTTTATACAAGAAAAGAAAACAGTATTTGATACTCTACCATAAAATTTGGCACAAGATTTTAGTGTGTGGGAGATAGGATTCATATATCCACCCGATATCCCAAACAAGTCTATGCCGCAACTTTATGGTATGACTTCTAGAAATTGCTTGCTTTGCTGAAACTTTGTCATTAACTTTACACTCCTAATACTACGACTTTTAATGCTGATTAGGAAACAGATCCGAATCACTAAATTACAATTCATTTTTTGCCATATTTCACCCGAAGACGACACTTGAAAACTCAGGCCTAGAAACCAAGAGATTAATTCTTTTTAAAATATTTTAACAATTTGATTCAAAATGATAAAAAAAGTAATGACTGCTCTTCATTAACTACAATATAATTAATAAGAGAATCATACAAAGCACACAAAGGTCTTAATATTTCAAATTACTTCCTTCATTTTCAATTGTGGTATTTCATCGTTAAATGTGGACATGGATAACTGCCTCGTAGAATCTTCATTGTTGCTTTCTTAGCCATATTCGAGTTTTTGTTTTCACCTCATAATTTCTACTCTCTCAATGTCTCCTTCATAGGCCCAAACAGATATAGTTTGAACGTGCCAGATCAGGACTGTAGAGTGAATGAGGCAAGGTTGTCCAGCCATGCATTGTGATTGTCTGATCTTTAAGCTGTTGTAAAGGCTTGCATTCTCATGCTTCAAAAGTACATCATTCATCATTAAATATAATCTAGGTAAAATAGGCCTATTGACAATGTTTGATAGTGGCGTCATTGAGCACAGACTTTAACAGTACGACTCCCTTCTTCACCCAAAATAGCGACTTTCACTTTCTCTGTGAAGCGTGCTGCCTCATACTTCTTTCTGGGTGGCGCTACTCTTTTGATCTTTTTTCTTTTATTCTTTTGTTCTGGCTCAGAATTAGAGGAGGTGCTTTCTATGCTGTGCAGCCTCAGAAGCCTTTTGGCAGCAATCCCAATCTGATCCTTCATGGTATTCTACAAACCCATTTTGCACAGACCTTTGAGTAGGACAGCACTCAACTGTAGACATTATCAACTGAAGACTTTCACAAAGTTTTGAAATAGTGATTCTACTGTCAGCTGTAATGAGAGTAACGGCCTGTTTGGCCTTATCTTCATTCACAGCAGCTGGCCTGTCACTGAAATCAGTTTCTCATTTCTCTGAAGATTGTTATTAACTTTACTGATTCACCTTCTTACCGTGCTTATATCTTTCCATACACATTTACTAACCATCAGTGAAGTTTTGAGCCACATTTGTCTTTCAAAAAACAGAAATTCTATGACAGCTTTACTAGTCATTTTTAAAGAGGATTATGGGCGAGAGAGAAAGCAATTTTACACATTTTCCATGAGCTTCGAGACATTTTTAAAGCTTAAAAATAGGAAATTTGACTAATATATTAAAATTAAATTAGAGCAGATATCACTTTCTGACTGACCATCGTACATTTTGTGTTAGTGGCTCAAATTAGCGCAAGGAAGAACGATTAAGAAAAATTACTGATATTACGCTTGTGTTAAGTGGGAAAATTATAAATTCGACCCACTTGGTAGACTCTTTCATCACCAGTCAACATCTCCCGAAGCAAGATCACAGACTATCGTTAATATAGTGAATTCAATCCTCACTGGGGTCCTAATAATGTGACCTTGTTCCAGATAAATCTGACTCTATTAATTCTATAAATAAAACACAAAGTGTACCATGCACTGTTGCTAGATAATAGACATCGCTGATTTATTGTATGTTCATATTATTTTTGATTATGTTCATTTAAACTTGATTTTTGTCATCACGAACAACAATAACAAAATCTTCAGGTTGATAAAAATAACTTTTCATTATTGTTTTATCTATTTAAAAAAAGATAAATCAAACAATGTCCTGTTGTAAACATTGTCGCTGTGTATGAATTTTATAGTATAAAGATGTATGCGGAAAGAAATAATTCTTGCTTCTGAGCCTGGTTCTAATGACACAATATCTAGTTTATGGTAATAATAACGAGAGAATCCTTTCTCGAGATTATTTCCAACAAAAAAAAAAAAAAAAAAAAAAAGGACGAAATTTGAAACTGGAGACAGTTTGCAAAGTAGTTTACTGAGCTGGCCTGAGCGCTTATAAGCGGGAGTGTCAGTCACTATTAATCGCGATTTAGTTTGTTTGAGTCAAGGAGAGATGTAGTTAAGCAGAACAATTAACCGTAGAAGCGAGGTGAGAAAAGGGAACGCTGAATTTTGAGATACCACAACGAACACCGGAACAATATGCAAAAACTTAAAAACAGATAATTTTGAGTTTATGTGAAACAATTACAAAACCAGGCCAATAAAACGAAGACAATTATAATTTAACAAATTCAGCAGCTACTTTTCCACAAATGATAGTCGTCCTGCAACTCCTTCCTTTCAACAAACGGACACTACTGTTGTATTAACTTATCAGCCCCTAGACGGCTCTACAAAATTAACATTTAACAAGGACTTTTATAACATCATTTATTAATGTAAGGAAACTTAAGGAAATTCTTTCTTTGGCTTGCCTTAGGCGCCCAAAAGAATATTTAAAAAATCCCTGTACCCATCTTTCTTTTCACATAAATTTATAGTAAATAAACCCTGCATGCTTTGACGATCAAGCAAGGTTCTATTTGTCTTAAAGCACATTAACACTTTCGGATTTTCTCGAAAGCCATATCTGCTGTTTCGTACCCAAAGCGTAAAGAAAGCAATTTCTAAAGAATTAATGGATTTTATTTTTTAATTAGACATATTTTTGTTACTTTAAAATTTTATTACTTTAAACGTTATTTTTAGTAACTACGGGTATCTTAAAAATAGCGTTTAAAGTTCATTTATTTTAAACAGTGTTTATTTCGTTTACCTACATGCACTTCTTTATCATGACTCAAATGCCGCTCACTACTATTTGTTATAAAATAACTCCAGCCATGTCATCGGAGCAGCATTACATCAAATTGTCGATGATAAACCTATTTCCGCTGGCTTCTCACTCTTAGAAAATCAGCGAAAATGGACGACATTTGACCGCATATTTAGCTGTTCCATTTTGAATGCCAGATTGAAACATAACAATACTATGTAACTTTCAACTACTTTCCTAAAACCATTCATTTCACCGATGCTATTTATAAAACCTTCCATATTATGTCACATTTAGATAGCGAAACTAATCAGTCAGAAATAAATAAGAACATTCGTTCAGGGACTGGCTAGGTACCTCCACTTTTTCGCGGGAAAACAACATAGCGTAATGAAAAAGGCCACAAACTTAATAAAAATAAAGTATTATCGTCAAAATGTTTATGTTATTATTAAGATGAAAGACCAAAGGATTTTTTAATTATGTTTTTGAAATTTCTTAATCCTTTCTAAAACGTTCGAAATTTAAGTTAAAATCTTGTTTTGTTTACGTCATCGCGGTAGCATAATAACAATGACTTTTTTGCGATTTTTCCGTTGAAAACAGATTGATTTCGAAATTCTTGTAAAAATCAAATAATTGTCCGATTTTAATGAAATTTTCAGGAATTATTCACAAATGAATGAAATTATATTTGAAATTTTTTAGAAAATTTTTATAAAAAATACGTTTTTTTTTTTACATATGTTAACCCCCGCCCAATTACTTAATTTCATAAAATTTCGCAAAAAAACTTTTTATTTCCTAAATTTTTTATTCGTTACGAGGAGTCCTTGGAGAATCTAAATCGCCAAATCTTTTTTTTTTTTTTTCAAATTTGCACTATTCTAACTGAAAATCTTCTCTGAATTGAAAAATGCTTAATTAATTGCTTTTGTAGATGAAAATGCTTAATTAATTGCTTTTGTAGATGAGTTATATTAAGGACATTATTTTATATTAACGACATTATTTTATATTAACGACATTATTGTCTGAAGAAAATTTTCTGATGAATAATGAATATTTACAAGAATTTTTTCATTTTTAAAAAAATTTAATTATAATAATTTATAATAGTTTAATCTCGTGTAAAATTCTGTATTAGGCTATATTCTGGAAGCGATATAGAAATTAAGTGGAAACGAAATTTACGAATCCAAAATTGAAAAGATTAATAAACGTAGTTACGCTATTCTATTTTAAAAATAATTTTTTATTTCTTATTTTTTTTACATAATTTGTTCCCTATTTTCATCAATGAAAGTAAATATGACATTGTTATGAAACGGTTACGTGATCTAAGATTTTTGTCTCTTTAGAGAGAAATTAATATAAGAAAATTTTATAGTATTTTAATTTTTTTATTTTTGCATAAAGCATCTTTGAAAGGCAAATAAAAGTCAATAAATTATTAGATAATTGCAGAAATATGTTAATTTGTAAAAATTACTAAAACCAGAAAAAAAATGCGTTTGTGCGAACCTACTTACGCACGAACATATACATACAAACACCAAATCACATGTACAATGCCAAACGATCATTGACTAATAAGTCACTAATACATTTTCTACTGGCAATTTACAAATCGCTCTAATGTGACAATTTTAGAATCGCTTTATTTTTTTAAGTAGTCAAATTTGTTCACTTTTGGGAGAAGTGGCTAACAGAAGCTTCCTTAAGTCTCCCCAAAGCTCGCTGATTGATTGATGCCAACCAATCAGATCGTTTGCACGTGAAGAATAATTTTTCCCGCGCAACGAATCAGAGCCTATAGTCGTTTATTTAAGCCAAGATTTTTTCATCTCAATCAGTGAGACCTCAACTGCTAAACGAATCTACGACAGTTGAAACTCCAGTTCTAAGCACGCGCCAACCTTCTCACTCACACGCACATCCACATGCTGATGATAATTTGTACACCTTCACTAAAAACTCCTTTTGACACAACAATACTTTTCAACAGTAATATCACAAGAACAATCATATCATGAAATACTCATGAACATTTATCCAGTGAACTTTAAACCAAATAATTACCTCTCACTGAACTCTTAAATTGCAGTCAAAGAGAGGCAACTCTTGATTAATTTACCCTTTCTTATTTAAATGCATTTTTTTCTTTCACATCGTTGTTTGATATTGTACATTTTGTTAATATACATATATTTTATGTGGAACAATGTCTTGTTATTCTTCTTGCGTGGGTCCTGTTTTCTTATCAAAGTTAAATTAATATGGTAAAGTCCCCCATACGTTCACTTAGATTTCTTAAATTTTGTATCAATTCTTGCCAACCATAGTAGCTGTCATCGCTTCGTCACTCATCGGCCATCCATTATCGCCTCAGATAAGCTATGATAAGCTAAGCAGGACCAATAATGAAATACATGGTTTTATATTACTTTTTTATGCTATAAGTAAGTAATATTTATTTCAAATCAGATTAATTTAACTTTAAATGTTCTAATTTTACCCAAATAACGTGTCAGAAATATTTTAAAGAATTTTAGAATCGATAATTTCTTTTGTTTACAAATTTCTTTTAAGAAAATTTTAAGAAATCGAAATTAAATTTGACATTCCAATCTATATAATTTCTATCTGAAATATACCAGAATATTTTACTTACTGGAAATAATAAATTTAATCATTTAGCTTTCAATTAATGCTAAAATGAAATCTTCAAGAATGTTTTCCATTTTTAAAAATTCATTTTAAACTTTAGGTATCGTAAATTTATGCCGAAATAGTGGAGGTACCTGTCAACAAGGATAAATCATCATTAAATTTCAACCGGAAGTTTTCATCTTGACGTATAAAAATATTTTAAATAAAAAAAAGAATTAAAATGAGATTGTCTGCGGTTCCAGATAAATCACATTCAAACTTAACATGTCACTAATTTTCTACCCAATAAGAAACCTTAAAGAATAAAAAAAGTTCAAGATCCTATCTGAAGTTTCATGAACTATGTAAGCCCTAATTTACAATCACCAATGATCAATCATTCACTCAGGCAGCGGCGAACACAGCTTCATGAATTTACTAACCAGTATCCACCCCTGGTCCTCTTCACTGTGGCTGAATGATAATTTAATTCCAACATCAAAGATACCGTCAAACGTCACACTACTTCAAAAGTAGATTAAATGTAAAAAATCTTGACTATATTTTATATAAACACCACTTATCAAAATAAAATAACTTTATCAAAAATCCATTTGTGATTCATTTTCCTTTCACAAAAATAATTTTATTTACAAATTTTTACCTAGTAAACATGTTATGTTGTAATTTAATAAAATATATTTTCCTCACAAAACCAAAGGACATTTTATAAAGCAACAGAAGACATTTCTGAAAGAATTTAATCACTTTTACTTTGCATAATTTGACTTTTTAAAGATCCACAAAGGAACTATTCACGATAGATTTTTAAAGCCACATTTGCAATTTCTTTATCTTTGAGTTTCTTTCTTAATAAAAAAAATTGTGTTGTTCTATCAACAAATAAATATTTGTATTTAAACAAAGCAAGAACAAAGTCTAGTTATTTGGTTTAAATACCTTGAAGTAAAATACAATGAAGGACAACATTAGCTTATAACGCAGAACAACACCCATTCTTACAACACTGAGTTTTGTTTGTAAATATTTATGTGAGTTGATTTTCGGCGGATGTAATTTTTCATTAAACAGACTTATTTAAAATATTCATATAAAATAAATGGTCATGTGTTTAATATAAAGAATATTTCTATATTTAGCAAATGTGATTACAGATTATAAGAAAAGAGAAAGTATATGCGTATTGACGGAGTGAATTTTACATGTCGTACTTTAAGTTGTTTGAATTTATTATTATTATTATTATTATTATTATTATTATTAGCTGCTTCATTTATGTTGTTAGTTAAAGGTAGTGGTTTGGTGTAGATCTGTGTAGATGAATTGATATTTTTAAGTTGACTGACCAAAATGTTATCAAGTTTCATATATTTATCTGTTTTACTTTTAGATAGACACAAACTCGAATGTTTTTAAAGTTACTCAAACCAAACCGTTTGATTGCAAATGAAAATTCTCTTTATTTTTTTACTGCATTCACATTTTTTATTTTATTTTAGATTTTAATTTTTGGCTATTCTTTTCTGGATTCTGTCGTTATTGACCATCATTTTTGTCTGATACTTTGACATACCTCTAAGGTCTTTATATACTAGCTAGCTATTTTAATTAATAACGTAAATATTACTACACAGTGAGTATATCGTGCATTTCGACCAATACAATTTTTTAAAATAAGTAATCGAATCATCATTCCATAATTTATAATAAAAATGTATCGGTCGAAACACACTGACACACTATAACATTCCTACTTTTGGCTGAATCTCGAATCTAATTATGAAGCTATTTCTTACAATTATTTTAATAAAACACGCGTAAATTCACGCTCACCTCTCATCATCTGACATTCACTTGATTTTCGGTCAATAAAAGTGAAATAGTGATTCTGGTCGTCACTTTGGACAAATGTGCCTGATTTGCTCACTTCATTGTTAATCATTAAAAAAAAAACAATGCCAGTTTTTCCTGCAAACTTATGCCAACAACTGAGTTGACAGTAAATTATCACGTGACCAACATTTGACTTCGTCTGCTTATGATGAACCTTGTTATTGACCTGTCAGTTATTGTCCGAAAAGTCTAGGAATATGTATATAAAGAAATATAGTCTTAAGGTGTGCTATATTTGTGGGATAAAGTGCTCAATATCAGAGATAGAGCGTATGTAAATATAAAAGTGAACATTGAAGTCAACACTCAGAGGCGACAGGCTGTTTCATTCTAGACGCAATCGTCAGGCCGATTATATTATATCATATACTTTTATATTTAATACGCTCTATCTCTGATATTGAGCATATAATTTATATGTATATTATATATATATTATATATATATACATTATATAAATATTATATATTATATATACATTTTTCCTCAACGATAGCACAACTGTGAGTTTCATGCACAACGCAATCGTTAAGTGCTGACATATATATATAATATTATTCATATATCATATATATATTATTATTAATATATTATATATATATTATTTATATATATATATTTATATTTTATATATATATTTATATATTATACTTTTATATATATATATGTATATATATATATATATATATATATATATATATATATATATATATATATATATATATATATATATATGAGAAACCTTTTGTCACTTTGCTGATTTATATATAAATCAACCAACAAATCTGCACCAATATACTTAAGTTATGTACTTTGTTTCGCTACTAAACCTTTTCTTTATTGTTACCTAATGCCGCCTGCATTGTTTATATACCTGGAATATTTCTACAAACGATCCAGATACACTTTCATTAATAATCCATTATGATTGCCCTAATCAAATTCTATCTGAGACAGTTTGCTTTCACTTCACACTAATGTCGTTTGGAAAGGGATGAAACCCTTTCTCTTTTTAACTATGAGTAATGTAACTGGTCAGATGGATCTCTTTAGCCTTTGCTAATAAAGCTGTAACAACATCATTTTCAGTCCTATTCTCCACCAGGACTCTGCAGTAGTAAACAAAATGTTCTGTATCTATGATAATTCATTTTGAAATTTTCTCATTCTCATTACTAAGAGAACCGTAACTTATTGTTCTGTGGAAATACGTATCCATTTATTGTTGGAAAAATGAAGACAAACGTCACCACTTCGTGTACCTTGCGACATGAATATCGGCTCGCTTTCATTTTGCTTTTAAGACGAGTCTGTGTCTTCTACTCGAAATGAAAGAATATGAGATATTTTAAGGTGACAAATTTGTAAGAGTTCATCTCAGTAGTTATTTACTTCTGGCAAAAACCACAAGTGTAGGGCACTTAGTGAGGAAGCGATCGAAATGGCTGTAATTGCTCTGTAGTAGGCGTACTTCCTTGAGCTACAGCCTTATATGAATGTTATAATGAAGTATTGATTTAGCTTAGTCTTGAACAAGGCCATATTTTGTGGGTGGCCAACAAGAATCGAACTCGCTACAGTAGAAATAACCTGTAAAACAAGCTCGTGAACCATAGCTTAAAGCATAGCTTAGTGTGATACAACGGGATAATTTCGTGACTCTTAATCGAGATTAGCATCAAAGGATTAATCAAACATGAGAATTCGGGAAAAATATACAAGGTACAGAAAATTGGATGATCGAATACTTAGTGCCGTTCGATCGATATTCTTTTTTAAGATTGAAAATTAAAGATTATAATACAAAGAAATGATTTAATAGCAATAATAAGTGAAAAAGAAACACAATTAAGTTTAAAGTAGTTAAAAATAAAAAATAAACATGAAAATATTTTGCACATAAAATTGTTAATGAGGTCTACGCTAACAAAAAAAGGATCAGTCTGTAGAGGAGAGATAAACATATAGACAGAGAGGTGTAAATGCATACATAGATACATACCTGTCAAGCAGTGGCTCGTATTCGATGATAACGCTGAAATCCATTTTGTTGAAAGGAGGCATGAAATTGAATCGAATCAAATGAATTAAAATCGAATCTAAGTCGTAATCTTTCTTTCTGATTAATTGAAATATCAGCAGTTGTTTTTATATGGAAAATTTTGAGGTGGTTAAAAAAGAAAAAAACTTCCATTTTGCTGTGGTTTATTCCACAGCTATCGGTAATTTCCCCCAGCATTTTGCTGGATTCTGATTGGCTGGCCAATAAGACGCACATGGAGAGTTTTCAGTCTGAATACTCGAAGTGTTTTTGGTCATCCAATCAACTGGCCGATCATTCAAAAATCGATCTTTGTTCAGATCTCCCCACCCCATCACTTCCATTATCAATGTTCATGTCAAGGTTGGTGTAACCCGAGAGGTCGCCGTTTACAAAATTTGTCTGTTAAATAAACAAATTAAAGAAGTGGGTCAAAGTTGAAAAATTTGCTCAACTGCTTCCACAATTTCTACACAACCCCTGCCCTTACCATTCCTAAGGGTGAGGATATTTCAAGATCCTAAATAACTGAAACCTTTCATTTTGATTTCTTTATCCATCCGTGGAAAAATCTATTGTAAAAATTATACAAATAGAACATACTCCATAAAAGGTTAACGTGCTTGTAATACAAGCTGTTGAGAGTGAATTCTTCCTATTTCGAATTTCTTTTGTGACTTTGTCAGATATTTTTTTTAATATTGAAAGTGACTTAATCTTAAAAAATGATAACTTATTTTGGAGTTCTGCTTTGCAATTGTTAAACGATCACTTTTTTCCCCTAATTTTTTTAACTACCTTTGGACTGAACTTTGTCAGTTTTTGATGAATCGGTGATATTGCTCAGCTAATTAAAATTAAGTCAAATGTAAAGAGGAAATCAAGTCCAATGGTCCTCAAAACAGAGGAGTACTAGAAACAACATGCCTGTCTTGATGTATGATTTCTGAAATTCAAACTGCGTCTTCTTGAACAACCTCAAATGAAAGATTTAGCTTCAACTTGTGATGGTGACGGATATTTAAAATTAAACGGCAGCTTCCAACTTCTTGAATAATAGTAATTTCTTTACTCTTTTGATCACTACGGTTTGGTCGATGTTTTTTTCGGATTCCTTTAATGTTTTCTGAAATTCTGTACAGAAAGTCATCGATCGAACGGACTAATAACGGGGAATTTGTTAATAAACAAATTTAATTGTAACTTCGGAGGCACTTTTTTTACAATATTTATAAAGTTATTTAATGTAAAAAAAAGAGCTTTAGTACAATCTACACTACAGTACAATATATTCTTAGAAAAATATGTAATATTAGCTCATCTTTTGATAGCGTAGTTTAGTGCTTCGAAAACTTTTTCGGTAGTGGCTCGAAATATATTTAAAATATATTATTCTAAGAGGTATTATTTTTTAAAATAGGTTATTAAACAATAAAAGTTCGAATATTTTTCAAAATTCCGCCTGATCCCAATCTGATATAAAGTCCGTTAAATCTGAAACCTGTTATACTGGTATCCACTATATCGAGGGTTTAACGTATTCTTATTGTATTATTCAAATTAGTATGCACATCTTTATCGATTTTTCACAACGTTTAAGCCGCTCCATTCTTCGATTACTTATATACGAGAAAAGTTGAAAATCCGTCAGTATAGAATTTTTAAATTAATTGTTCATTCAATATAAGGCCCATGAGCCACTCAAAGTAGAGGATTACTAACTGAGGTTGATGCACGTAAGATGTTACGGTGATCGAAGAAGCACCCTCTCGAACAGTTCTTAAATTAAATTAATAAAGTCGAAAGACGAATATATTTGTTCGAATATTTTAACTAGATTTTTTTAAGTTAGGATTCTGCTTCATAATTTTAAATTTAAATCAATGTTTGACATAAGGCTACATCTATGGAGTTTCCAGTTACAATAAATATAAAGTTTGGTTTATACAGCAGAAACACAATTTTTACAACCAGATAGACGAATCCATGTTTGGCATCAGGTCATATTTCTCAGTGCATCCAACAATAGAAGCATCCAACAATAGAAGTAGCAAATATTCTCTCTCCGAGGACATTCAGATATTTGTAGGAGGATAGATTCGCAATGGTCTTCACGATTAACTTGTTTACTATCACTTTAAGTACTCAGATATTTACTAAACTAAGCCTGACATAGGATAACGATAATGGATCGAACTTCACTATACAAGCAAATAGAAGTCCTAGAAGCATAATTCGGATGTGTTCGGATATAATGTAGCATGTGTAATAACTTAACATTAAATAAGAACTTATCGCAATATATAAAAAAACTAGCAGTAAAGCCCGGCGTTGCCCGGGGATATAACAGTAAGAGATAGATCAAGTATCCACCATCATAAAGACTGAAAAATAAAATTGACAAAGATTATTGTTTAAGGTTGACGGACACGCATGTCTTAATTTTTTTTTTTTTACGAATTGGTCAAACCCAAACTCAAACAAAAACATTGTTTTCAATCGTTATGAGTCTACTGATTGAATAGAATTTTATTATAAATAATTGTCTTGTAAATGGAATTTTTAAAGCATTCTGAATATTAAAAATAAAAAGAAAAAAAGTGTGCAAGACAATAAGTAACACTACATGCAAAAAAAAAAAAAAGTGAAGTTTTGTTGAAATCGGTTGAAAAATGTAGGTAGCCTTTCTGTAATCTTTTAGTTTTACAATTTATGATTTTTACTTATTGAATACAGTAAAAAAATTGCATATTTTGCTTGTGGTGATTTATAATTAGAATTCTGATTTGAATATATTTTCCACTTGTTGTTTCTAATACCAAAAATATTAACTTTATTTGGGTTTATTAATTATGATCTAACAAATCTTATTCATTTAGTAGCCTTCTCTATAATATATAATAATCTTTTACAATTTATGATTTTTACTTATTGAATACAGTAAAAAAATTGGACACCATGTGTATTTAAAGTAGTTTCCCGTTCCGGTTATTATTTTTAGTTAGGACTTGTGTATGTTTAGATTTCATTATCTTTCCCTAAAGATAAAGAATTTATCCGATGTTTGTATTCGTACAATCAGTAGAGATCGTTAGATTTTTGTTTAAGGTTGACGGACACGCATGTCTTAATTATTTTTTTTATTTTTTTATTTTTTACGAATTGGTCAAACCCAAACTCAAACAAAAACATTGTTTTCAATCGTTATGAGTCTACTGATTGAATAGAATTTTATTATAAATAATTGTCTTGTAAATGGAATTTTTAAAGCATTCTGAATGTAAAAATAAAGAAAAAAGTGTGCAAGAGAATAAGAAACACTACCTGACAAAAAAAAAAAAGTGAAGTTTTGTTTTATCGGCTGAAAAATATAGGAAATTCGCTCCCATATTTAAAGTAACCCACACACACAAACAACCCGATGTGAGTTGTCCCCCTTCCATTTTCACGATGTCTCTTAATCGTGTTTTCAAATTGATTTTGTACAAAAACAATTATATTTTCCCATTTTTGGCGCTGTTAGAACCACCACCAGGTAATTTTATGTAGTCCTGTGAAGTTTTGTTGAAATCGGTTGAAAAATGTAGGAAATCCGATCCAATATATAAACGTTACACACACACACACACACACACACACACACAGACACACACACACACAATCTGCGTTTTATAATAAGTAAGATTAAATGTCTCATGAAAGTAAATATGAATTTGCAATGCTCAATAAGTTTGATATTCAATTGTCATTCTTATTTCTTTTCCCATTTCGCTTACTTTTCGCTTTCCTAGGTTTTTAATGTAAAGTATTTCTGCAAATGATGTGCCCTTGTATCTTTTGTACTACTGAACAAAGATTTTTTTTCTTCATGGCCTCATCAATAGCTTTCTCTACTTAGCCCCAGTTTTCTTCATCATCTTTCATATTTTCACCATTATCGGAAGAATTTGATTCTTCCTCCATTTCTTGACAATCCAAATCATTTTCTGTCTATATCTCTGAGATGAGGTATTATGATTACTTACATTATTTACATTATTCGGACTGTTATCCTCATCTTCATTGCCATATTCACAACGTTTCGGCCAGTGTACGCTCCGGCCTTCTTCAGTTGATTGGAATTCGAACCCTTTATTTCGTCCACCGGGGTAGATTGTTCTAGTTCAACGTGTCATGCCTCTTCCGGATGTCTTAGTTATTTTCCTTTAACTCAACTCTCCAAGTTTTTGTCCACTATTGCTGTAGCAAGGACACATGGCCCAGTCGATAACGGCGTTGGTTAGATCCACTGACTAGACCCAAAGAGTTGGGAGTTCGATTCTATGAACCAAAATGGCCGAAGCGTTGTGAATATGGCAATGAAAATGAGGATAACAGTACGAATAATGTGAGTAACCAAATCATTTTGATGCGATTCTACAGTTGAATTCTTTTGTAATTCATCAGCGTCTTCATTTATCCACTCTTTTAAGTCATCCAAAGTGAGAGTATTCAGTAATCATCTTCAAGCGCAAGTTTTAGAGTTTCGTTCAGATTCTGCAATCCTTGTTTATTAATTTGCAAATTCAACGAATTAGGAGCTTCGTCCGATTTTTCAATAATCTCTAATTTCTGACGTAACATGAAAGAATTTATTTTCCTTTTTCTTCCAGTTCATATTTCTTCTGTGCGAGACATCATGTGTTGGAAAATTTCAAGTTACTAACAATTCTGCAAAGAAAAGAAAAAATATTAGAATATAGCATATTCCTATAAATGACAACACTTACAAGTTCGGATATGAGGACTTCTGTATTTGTGAGATATGCTCGTTAAGCGTCAGTCTACAACAAACGCTCTGTACAGATGTTTACAAAGAAGATTCTGAATGCCCTAAAGCCAGCCCCGAGACAGGGCCGGTTTTAGGGCATTCAGCGCCATGGTCGTACTACCGCCTTCTCTTTTCTCAATAACTTTTGTGTTTTGATACTAGGTAATAAGGATAAGTGTAATATGTCAATCGGTACACATTAACAATTACTTTTTAAGGTAGGCACCCATTATTTGTAAATGTGTTTACGAGTACAAGGTATTTAATGAAACCAGTTGACAAAGAATATGTTAAACTCATTAGGAAGTTGAACTTCTCAACATTTCACACTTGCTAGTCACCACAAAACAACGAGTAGCACCTGTTTATCACTTTCTTGCGTTGTACGTACCTCCAAAGAAATACGATAGCTAAGACTTAAAATTAATTTTTAAAAATGAAAAATATTTCTTGAAGCTTTTATTTTAGTTTTAATTTCAAGCTAGTAGATTAAATTTTCAATAAGCAGAATATTTTGCTACATTTTAAAACAAATTTAAATTAATTGGATTTTTTTAAATTGCTAAAGATGGCTGATTTTAGCTATATTTACAAATCTCTCAGCACAATTTAATTCTATTTATTAGAAAAATCTTTCAAAAATAAAATATACTTCTCTGAAACTTACAGTTTTTACTTAACAATATCACCTAACCACTACAAAGTAATACAGAATTTTAAAAGATTAAAAACTTTATAAATTATTATAATTAAAATTTAAAAAATGAAAAGAACTCATTATTCATCGAAATTCATTATTCATCGAAAATTTTTTTAAGACAGTAGTGTCCTTCTTATTCATAAAAGCAATTAAAAGCTTTTCTAATTAAATATTGTCTTACTTTTATTGCATTTTTTATTTTACGATTCAGGGCAGGTTTTCTGTAACTGGTTTTCTTGTTTAAAAAAAAAATAATGATTTAAATTCTCTAGGGACTTCTGCTGATAACTAATATTAACATTAAGACCTTCAAAAATAAATTTCCCAAGATTTCATAAAAATTAAATATGTGAGGAGTAACAGATGTCAAAATTAATATGTTTACCAAGATTTTCTAAAAAAAGAACGTTTCTAAAACAATTTAATTAATTTGTGAATAAACCCTAAAAGTTTTATTAAAATCCGACAATTATTTGAATTTTGCAAGAATTTCCAAATTAATGTTTTTCGCCGTTAAAATTTCCTATACTAATTTATGGTCACCCGCTGACGTAAGAAAAAAATTGACTAAAATTTAGAAGGTTCTAAAAAGTATTAAAAATATAATTTAATAATCAAAATTCCTTTAGTCTTTCCTCTTAATAATATAAAAAATTTGACATTAAAACTTTGTTTTTATTAAGTTTGGGGCATTTTTTATCATTTTTTTAGTGAATCTTTGGGGATACCTACGTTATACCAACATTCAGAAACTTGCAAGTTTGAAAAGTTTAAAAATTATAAGAACAATTAAAAGCGAAAAAAAGTACCAGGTTTGTTTCTGATTTATATTTAACGAAATTATATGAGAAGGTGCTGAAAAGTTTGCGGCCCGAACTCAAAATGAATATTCTGATATGAATTGGTCCGAGAATTTTTTCAGCATTTCTCTTGTAGCTTTCAATACTGTAGCCGTAAACAACAAGGTTACCAGGTTATAATTACTGAAAGTAGCGAATTTGTAATGATAGTAGCTAAATATTTCGATTGATATACTTTTCAGAATAATAAATTTCAAATATTTTTCCTATGTTATTTTAAAACTAGCCTCCAAATTACTTATTAGCTAAATTCAAAATTACTATTAGCTACCACTAAGCACATTCTTGAGAACCTAAGCTGAAGAGGTGCATTTCAGTTAAGAAACCAACATTAAACAAAAAGAAATAAAGGCAAGAATAAGTTAGTCAAAGAGCTATGAACAATAAACTGTAGATGGTTGGAATATGATCACATTCAGTGAATTAAATTGGATGGAACTGCATTTTAATAAACGATAATTTGTCAGAAGGCCGATAGGAAAGTGAAACGACTTATGTTGCAGGAAGAAAACAGTGATGTTTGACGATAAGTGTCTGATTCTTTGGGGATGCATAAAAAGTGATTGTTGAAATTGACAGGAGCTGAAATAGTACCAATTACATTCAGTTGCTGAAGAACTGTCCACTTTTCAAGCATGACAGATCTACATACCACTGATCGCGTTCAGCACAACGAAGTCTGGCTGATGAAGATGCATTGAAAAATTGGTCAGATCACAGCCCTGACATGAATATCATCGTGTAAATGTGGACAGAATTGTTTCACCTTGGAAGCACACTGAAAATCAGTGTGATTTCTCATTTTTAATATGGCTGCTCATTTACGAGAAAGCCCATCTGCTCCGACCCAATTGTGTTTCCTTCAACACACACAGAGCCAACCTGTGGTTTATATTGCAATATGTGCCACAGCAGGGACATATACGGTTTTGAATTCAGAGTTGTCACTGCTAGTTGGTTCAGTTTGCCCTACTATTTAAATCATAGCGATATCGACTCTAACTTGAACACGGCTTGTCCTGAACCTTTCACCATTACACCACCTGCATATCCAATGAGTTTTTACAAAATAAAAATATTCTTTTCAGCAAGAAAAATTTTCCATTGATGATGGCAAATATTTATGACGTTTTTTAAACAATTTTATCATCTTTTAAGAAGAGTGACTTCCTCTGTTGACGAGAAAGAAGGATTCTCAAATTTAGCAGATACATAAACAAAAAAGATAATTGAAATTTATGTCATAAAATAATTCAGTCAATTGCAAATACTAGGAAGGGTTTTATTAGTGTTTAATGACCTCTTTATGTAACATTTTGTTATACTTTTTAGGGCTCATTTTATATAGAAATCTGGATTTATCGGCTTTCACATAAACATTTTGTTATTCTTAATCTCATTCATGTCTTTACTAATTTGTTGCTGCATTCTTTTATTAATCATTTTCGTATATTTTATTTTTCTAATTAGTCCGATTAAATCTGATTCGAATTTATCGAGTTCTTTAATATGTGGGGGATGGGCATTAGTTTTAAACCCATAATGTTCACTATTTTTATTTTTATTTAGGTTGTTATTTAGGAAAAAGTAAGCACTCCATCTCATATTTATGATAAAATTTTCTATTTTCTTTAATAAGCATAATTCATATCAATGACGGTTTGGTACGGGTATGTTCTTAAGCGAATATCCTATATCTAGGCGTTCCATATTAGTTGATTTTATAAAGTGCTCGATAGGGTGGCCTAGAGCTAAATTATTATTAGTAGTAATCTTATAAGTATAAGAAATTATACTCGCTCGGAAAACCCTCAGTGTTTTGATTTGCAGTGTTTTTGATTTGCAACCTTTTTAGCCAGCCTTCCCTGACGATCCGCTTAGGTGAAACCTTGGTAGGTTTGTCTTTAACTATATATATATATATATATATATATATATATATATATATATAGATAGATAGATAGATAGATAGATAGATAGATATTAAATAATATAGACAAGTGTTGTCTATTTATTTTATGTAAATTCTTTTCATATCGTCTGATAAGCTTAATAACATTATCATTAAACGAAGAAAAGAAAATCACAATATTGATATATTTTTTAATAAAAAATAATTTAAAAAATATGTATCAATATTGTAATTTTCTTTCTTCGTTTTATGATAATGTTATATATATATATATATATATATATATATATAACGAAATGGACAAAGTCCCACAATTATTTTAAGACATTTTTATGTTTAACATTCTTTTTATAGATACAAATATGTAGGTCTGATGAATTGTCAAATTTTCTTAATTACACAGCGGCCCTTTTATAAATGCTCTTCGGTTTTAGTTCCACCCACCCCATCTCTCTCTCCCACCCTTTTCTCTCTCTCTTTTTTCTTTTTTCTTTTCTTTTCCTCTCCTTCTCTCATCTTCTGATCTTTAAAATTATATCGTCTATTGTGTGTGTATGTCACCACAAAATGTATCTTTTCCGGTATATCTTTAATGTATTAGACATCCGAGAACATTCATATTTCTCTCATTTAAACCGTCTTTGACTCCCCTCTTTAAAACTTCTCTCTGTTAAATTTTAATCCCCCTTTCATCTTTAGACCTTCTTGTTCTTCTCTCGTCTGTTATCCCTCCCTATAACTTTCATTTACTCTAACATTCGTCCTACACTCTCATACATACACTCTCACTAAATTTTATTTTTTATTTCCGGAGTTGTTTTTTTTTTTTCAATTTGGTCTGATGAATTGGATCGTATTTACGATTCCAATGGAATAAATTATGACCATGGAATATTAGTGTTTAAGCCTTACTCTGTCCTGGACATTGAGTTCTACCTGGGTTCTATCCTCTTGGAATTATTTTTTATACAAATATATATGTATGTGTATGTATGTATATATATTTATGTATTTTAGATATATGATTGCATATGTATGTGTATATTTACCACTAATATTATCTATCTATCTATCTATCTATCTATCTATCTATCTATCTATCTATCTATCTATGTGTGTGTGTGTGTATATATACAACAATGGCATCCCAAATTTCCAGGAACCGGTTCTATAAAGGCAGATAATCTTTAGGAACCTATTCTATTTATTTTATTTTCTATTTCCGAATGGAAACAAATTACTTTATAATATAAAAAAAATTAAAACATTTTGTTAATTTAATAAAAAAAAATTTATTTAAGATATTTCCAGATTTAAATTATGTTCTCAAGATATTTCTTTTTCAGAAATATGATGCTTTTTGACTCTAGTGTCATCAGCTATGTTATGGTTTCTTAGCCACATTGAAACTGAATTGCTGCAGTCCCAAACATCCAATGGAAGACCTATCAAATTTATAACTAGTGTATTTGGCACATTTATAACTTCAAGACGCTTTTAGTTTGTCAGAATAAATTATGTTCATGACATAAAATCCTTTCAGCCTCCGTCGAACTCACAGGAATGGTATTAATTATATTTTTAGCTATTATATATCGGCTATTAATATATAAGATTATTTTCGAATAATTATAAAAGCTTAGCGAGCCGGTTGTTCCAACGACCGGTTGGCTAAACTTTTATAATTTTAAGCATCGGTTAGAGCGAACCGGTAGGATGCTACCATTATATATATATATATATATATATATATATATATATATATATATATATATATATATATATGTATGTATATATATATAGTGTATTTGCATCCTCAGAGTGTAACCATTCTTTTATCCATGTATCTCAAATTCTTCTAGAAATACAACCCGATTAAGTATTCCTGAAGACGTTTGAATAGTAAATAGCATTTAACAACTGGATTTTCAAATGGAGTTGTTTCTTCCTTCCTCTTTTACATGGCACGCATTTAAATGTTAGTTAACTGTGTCTGTGATGTTGGAAGAAATAAGTTCATAAACATTTAAAAATATTGGTGGTTCATTATAGTAAAATGACAGCGGCATGACTGGCGTAGATTCGGTTAGCCACGAGTAAGACTAACGACTAAGTTATAAAATATTTGCTTTTTTAATACTTTTTGTTGATTCAGAAACTATGATTTTCAATTTCTGATATGTCGTTTTCTCTTGACCACTCCACTTCTCATTATCAAATATACATAATAAAAAAAGATGATAAACTTAAATAATGAGGAATGTGTTGCGGAGAATAAACACACACTGGGTTGCCATTCACGTGGTTAACAACGGTTTAATTATCAACCACAATAAAGTATATTACACGCATGGAGTTACATCCACAAAGACAAGTGAAAATTGAACAATGTAGAATACCGGAATGAATAATAACGTGTATGTTCTTATGTACAAAATTCAAATAAACATATTTATTAACGTATTTATAAAATGTACGTATATAAAAGACAATCAGTCCTATGTACAATAATGTTGAAAGACGTTAATTTAACGTGTAGGAGGATGCTTAAATTGTAACAAGTTACTTTTCTATCTGCTGTCAATTTTTTCAGGAAAGGCAATAGATTCAAGTCAGTTTGTAATTCCTATTTCCTGTGAGAGGAAATTTCTTAACACTTTGGCATGTCATTTTTCAGGAAAATATCAGATATGAGTGATGTAGATTTTAATTATAAATTACTTTTTTTAAAATACCCTTTTTAAGCTTTTTAGGTGAATTAAAAACAATGATTTTCAAGTTCTAATTTTTACTTTCCTACTGACTGTCTAACGTAATAACCCTTCCTGTTGCAATTCTGTCCTGTCTCCCCGGTGGTTCTGGCCGAAAAAGAAATCCACCCGATCTTCCTCCGGTGAACTGAAGGAACCACCACTATTCGCTATGTTGTGAATTCTTGATCCAAACAGCAGTGTATCGATCTCCCCAGAACGATCGGTGGGAAGGGGAGGAAATGTCTGGGTATTTCGCTGAAAGGAAATCACTATTCATGCAGCAAAAGTTTCTTGTCGTAGCCGCAGACACATGAAAAGGAAAAAAAAAATAAGCAACTCCTGTTCCTGTACAAAGGGCCCTATTTAGGCCACTGTTTTTTATGTCTCTACCGAAGAATTTACACGAGTACAAAATGTCGTAACGAGATTCACTTCGTTTGGGTCGGAAAGTTACAGAGAGAGAGAGAGAGAGAGAGAGAGAGAGAGAGAGAGAGAGAGTAGGAAAATTTCTGCCTAAACAATTTCGGCTGATCTAAGGGAAGTAATTCGTGGATCTTCGTCTGCACCCTACGATATAGCAGTCTGCCTTCTTGCAGCCTTGTTGACGAAGTTATCTGGATTCGTACGGGTACTATTTCGATCTCTTGGCTCGGATCGATCTTCTTGACACAGGGGGACCAACAGACCAGACCAGCAAATTCCAACAAGCCTCCTCTTCCGCGTTCTGATCTCCGAACTCCGAATTCATCTGACTAACTCAAGCGCGCGGGCAACTTATATAGAGAGAGGCGGAGCTAAACCATCTTTAGGCACCGCCCCCGAATTTTAATATGCAAATCGCCTGAACCACCATGTGTTTCCGCCTAATCTCCGGATCTCCGCGGGCAACCAGTTTTCAAGAGGTACTAAAATCGGATTTGGACCTCCTGCTGGATCTTCCGCAGACAACGTATACTTAAATTTTGCCAAAACCACTTATCCCGTCTGGTTGATTTCCGCTATTCAGACCACCCAAAAATCCAATTTGTCATTTATCACAAACTTTACTTTAACGAATCCGTCTCTTAATCACTTTGGAATTATTACATGTAATTAACTAATAACTTAACCCCAGAAACAATTATTAAGAGAGAAAAAAACAAGAGAAAAAAAAACAACTTATTTCTGTAATTACTCCGGAATCACTTCTACCCAAGTAATTAGCACCTTCATCCTAATTCTTTAGCAATATTGAGTACTAAATCCACCTCGGGGTGGGGTGGGGGCCTCTCTCTCTCTATGTCACACTGAAAAATCTGTAGTCTGTAATATTGTACGTTTTTTTGTTTTTTTTAAATATGTTTGCAAGTAGAATCACGGGACATGCAAATTAATTCAAATTTGAAAATCTTAGACAAAAATCTCTTTCGATTTAATTGTGAATTTACATAATTTTTTAATATAAATTAGCTCCAGAATGGTATTTATAAAGTTTGAACAGAAAAATAGTACAGACGTGTGTAGTCATCTCATAATTCTAATAAATCCATCAACTAGAATTCGAAATATTGCCTGAAGGAGAAATCTGAAAAATGCCATCAAAGGTCATCATGACCGCTTAACTGTGACACACACTGGTGGTCGCGGTCGCAGCGCCAGCGCCAATATGGAACGCCCACTGGTCGCGACGTCAGTATATGACACTGCGCCGTCAGCCCGTGGTCAATTCCCAGTTGCAGCGCGAGGCCGTAAGGTTTCTTCCACCAGCGTTTTGGGGTTGACTCCTTGTCACTACCACCAGCCTGTGTCCCGGTCGATCTGGTCGTTTCCGGTTCGATACCAACTCGCCCCGAACGCTTGGTCATCGAAGTAACTGCTTTGATCTCAAGTCTAACCTACCCACGTTGTGACTTTGATCTTAGGTAGACGAAATCAATCAGGCGTCGGGCCGTAGTGCAAGCTGAATCCGGGGTAAAGGTGATATCGCACAAGCGTAAGTAAAAGAAAAATAATAAAACAAACTCACGAGGTTCAAATATGTTGAGAAATAACAATTAACTTTATCTATCTGTTGAATACAGGAGTGTGTTTCTCTCCCGGTCCGTTTCTATGGATTCGTGACACTTTGTGCGTTTCTTAGGCGAGATAGGGTATCTTAAGTCGTTCGTCAATAAAAACTTGCTTTTGGTAGGAAGACTAAGTCGAAAGGCATGGAAATCTCGGTCAGCTCCTGCGAGGCACTATTCTCCGATCCCAACAGCTCTCTGTCGATCTGTGTCTGCGTCTCCGATCTCCAAACCAACTTACTGAACGCCCGGGGACGTTCGTTTATATGAACACCGACAAAAACTCGGTGGGGGGCCGGACGTGGTTTGTTCCTCGATAGTTCTCGATTCCCAACAAGAATTTTCTTTGTCCTCAGGACAGGAAAATTTATTACTTTCCATTTTTGGAAGCTAATTACTTTCCATTTCGGAGGCTTTCTCCCTCGTCCGTGAGGAGATGTCGGAGGAGAATTATCCTCCTAGACTCTTCCTTTCTCATATTGGTATCTCATACCAATCCTCTTAGTGGGTGTCAACAACTTCCCCGTCTTTCTCATACATTCACCTTCGCCTATCACTCACGCCACCATTTGGCCAATGATCGCTCGGCAGCATGGGTGTGGCTAGACTTGGCCTTCTTAAAATTATCACCCAGAAAAAAAATTCTCTTTTCTTTTCTTTCCTTCTTTTATATCGGCCAGAATTCTTATGAATCCAACGTGGCCATAATTAAATTTTTATCTTATCCTGAGCCACCCAAAATCCACTTAGCAGAATCTCTACCGATTGATTAATCACTGCTAGTCAATTTTTAACTGGGTGGTCGTGTTCCACCTGAAAATCAAATTCTTTATTTTTCTCGTGTCTTAAAATTTTCGTATCACCAGATGCCCACTTTCGGCGACATTAAGTCTGTCGTCAACAGTTTGAATAAGCAATGATCATATCAAGATCTGTATACATAACGACTGGCTTTCTTCGTCGGAATCCAAGAATGGAAAATATTAATGGTATCTCTGATAGATAACCAATATTGATTTCTTCTGCCTGTATGCAGTTGACCGAAGCCGAAACTTTTTTTATGGTCGCCATGTGTGGTCGGCTTTGTCATTCCTCCCCGAATTCTGTTTCCCTTGGTGCGTCACTATCTTATCATGACATTAATTAATTTTGACAGAATCTGAAATCTGGCTTTCTCTTACGGATTTTCTGTCTTCTGCGAAAAAATATCTTCGTAAATGAAATAAAATCTTTTCCCATTTTTTTTTTGTTAGAAAAATGTCGCTCGGTCTGTCCTTCGATATAGCTCTTTTCCGCCTTAAGTATTTCTCGTTTTTAATTTCTATGCTTAATTAGTTAGCCAATTACCATAGCTAAGTAGTGTATTAATGTTTATGAATCGTAGCTTCCATCAACCATTCATCTCTCTTTAGTTTGTGATAATCTCAACTAGTATTTGTACTCCATATAGAAATTTACAAAGTTAACACAGACCAAATGGAAGCAGAAATATTCTGTTGTGTCAGTTTCACAATTAGGTGAGTCTGTCTTGAAAAACTATTACTCAATGTCTTGGCTTTTATCTGAGCTTGAACATCGACGAGAAATCTCATTGTTATAACGAGAGTTTGGCTGCAAAGGAAAGGAACAAACAAGGATTAAATTATCAACAGCGTGTATTCATCGAATATATACATAGTTGTTTGAAATTTGGCAAAAATGCCGGTATTGGACAAGAAAGGGATTAAGAGTAAGGTTGTTGTCGGCAGGGCCAGGAATTGACTGGATTGGTGGGTTGGTCGATCGAGGTCACGGTGGTGGGTTGATTCGTGGTAAGGCGCATTGATTACCGAGGTCACGGCGGTGGTGACGAGGGATTAGGCGTAGATAGTGAACGTTGATCAAGCGGAATGTCTCTGTTGGATTCTAGTCAATGTGATATCAATAAGACGGAGTCACGATGGTGACAACGTGAGAGGCCTGGAGTAGATAGTTACGGTGGTGACGGGGAGTGGCGATCAATGGCCATGACGGTGACAGCAGGCCTACGTACTGACAGGTGCTCTTTCGGTCCGCAACTGTATTGTCGTTAAGAGAGAGGGTGGCTTTCTTCTAACAAATATGGCAATCCCCAGTGTCATTTTTTTCCAGCGGGAACGTTTGTGATTTGTTATTGTTTTAATTTTATTGTAGGGATTTGTTTTGTGGACCGGAAGTGATGCTTGGTTACATTATTGCATTGTTAATATTATTATTATTATTAATATTATTAGTTGTAGTAGTAGTTTTCCTCCGTCTTATTACTGTTACTTTTTACTGTAACATTCGAGTCAGTACACTCTTCATTATTACTAATCTTACCTCCATTTTGTTACTTTTTCATTTGTAACAAAAAAAAGTTCACCAATTTGCATTCATTATCTTTTTGTATTTTAAAAAATCCCAGTCAAACATAACTGTACAAAAACTAAACCACTCCATCTACTCCCCTCATTATCAAACATACATAATAAAAAAAATAGATAAATTGAAATGCGCAGAGAATAAACACATATTGGGTTGCCATTCACGTGGTTATCAACAGTTTAATTATCAACCACAATAACGTATATTACACGCATGGAATTACATCCACAAAGACAAGTAAAAAAAAAAAACGAACAATGAATAATAAAGATTATGCTCTTATGTACAAAATTAAACATATTTATTAACATGTTTATAAAAAAGTTGTATAAAAGACAATCAGTCATATGGACAACAATATTGAAAGACGAAGTGTTCCTTAATTTAACGTGTAGGGGGATGCTTAAATTATAACAAATTCAAATCAGTTTTTAATTTCTATTTCCTGTAAGAGGAAATTTCTTAACACCTTGGCGGATCATTATATGAAAATATCAGACATGAATGGCGTAGATTTTGTTAGCTACAGGTAAGGCTAACAACTAAATTATAAATATATTTTTAAATACCTCTTAGATTTTAGGTGAATTAAAAATTATGATTTTCAAGTTCTAAGTTCTACTTTTCTATTGGCTGAAAAATATCTTTGGATTTTACGTGATATTCTTTATACTAGGTCTGCAATGTGAGCGATGTGAGATACAAATTATTTTTAATTTGAAAATCTTAAACAGCGTCTCACTGTTTCTCTTGAACACGTGGGCATGATCTGCATTTTACATTAAAATTTTCTTCTGCATCTTTCGGTATTAATTATTTTGGGGCGCAAAATGAAAGTTCTGTTTGAATTTGAATGAGGTTTTTACGTCTTTGGTCGACTTTCGTAACCTCATCAGTAAGACTCTTTGCTTGTTTGGCTCAAGATAAAGGATGGGAATTCAAATCTGTTCCGTACTTTATTCTTTACTTTTCATCCCGGTTGCTTTGCTTAACGAAGAGTGTAAAACAACTTGAAGTGTATGATAAAACGAATCAATAAAATGGAAGAAAAGCTCGTCAAATATCAACAATCGTTATTGGGTTGAAACAAAAACTCGGAGTGTTTTTAAGTAAATTTCAAAGACAGTATTTATATAATTGTACAGAAATATATTCAATCACATACGTGACATTGTGTGGCCCTACATTTCGCCATCTTTGAGGCAACTTCATGATTCAATCCTCCCAAAGTGAAGTGGTTTTTATATGCTTCCAGAGTATTGAAGATCATTCCATTAAAAATGTGTAGGGATCGAAATAAGAGATAATCCAAAGGTTCAAGCTCACGTGAGTATGACGTGTGTAGTAGGACATCCCAGCCAGCCAAGCTGTACCAATTTCTGTCAGGATTGCAAAAAAAAACAAAAAACGTGAGGACTGGCGTTGTCCTGATGAAAGATACCCCCCCACACTTCCGGAGGCTTTTTAACAATCTAATCTTTCCAATTGGAAACAGTACTTACCTGGATGCAACGTCAGATTTTGCAAAAGGAGCTCATGATATGAAATGCCCTTCCACTCCTAACAGATACGCAACATAAACTTCTTCGGATGCACACCGACATTAGGAGTGGTTAATGGCGGCTCATTTCGTTTTCCGATGTACTTTTTCGCCCAACACGGTTGTAAACAATCTATTTTTTACCGCCTCTGGTAATTCTTTTAAAAAACGGATCTATTTTCTGCGTTTGAGTAGGGAAACCCAAATGGAAATGCGATCCATTAAATGTTTTTTTGTTAAATCGTAAATCACCTAAACATCAGAGTGATTCATGTAAAGTATTTTTAAATGGCTTACCTATGTCTCATATAAGACACGTGGAGTATCTCTGTGGTTTTCTGTGTTGTGTAATTTGGATTATTTCTAATCAGCGTTACGATTTAGTCATCGTCAATGACTGCAGACCTCCCGGAACGTTCTGGGTCTTGCAGATCAACACTTCTATTTCAGATCTTAGCTATCCATTGACGGACAGCTCTCTCAGTTACAGTACCATCTCCATAAACGGTACATATTTATTTATTTTGCTGTTTATGCAGTATATTTTCCTTTCTAGAAAATATTGAGTATCAAATAATGAAAAAGCTTCCTATTTCCCTCCATATTCACTTTTAACGGAAAAACAAAGTAAATTCACAATCCACACTTGAATCGTCTAAAAACACATTTCAAAATATGTATAAATACCATAAATTTCAGTCACGTCGAAAACGAAATCAGTGCTCTAATGCCACTTATTGAAAAATGTTACGAATTTTTGTTTCAACCCAATATTTTCATTTCGTGTTTAAAACAAATTAAATCAATATTTATATGATAGTTGGGAGATAATAATTTTTACATGACAGAACAATGCTAGGAAAATTAATTACAAAGTGGGAAAATTTTCGTATGGCACGTTTTGTCCTTTATACTCAAATACATATTATAAAAACAATTAAATTTAAATGAGTATGTGTAGTTAAGTCATCGTAAACACCACTTTAGTTTAATAAAGTCCTAAAGAACGAAATGCGATATACAACTTTTTTTTTTCATTTTGTCATTAATTTTAAAGATAAAAACTCTATAACGAGAGAATTATGAAGATGTTGAAAGATAGCAGAAGAACAAAACGGTAAGTATATTGTTCAACAAAGTCAAAAATATTTTTTTTATTCTTACTCAAGTTGTGACACTGAGCTGTCGGCCCGTGGTCAAATCCCAGTCGCGGTGCGAAACTGTAATAATTCTCCTACCGGCGTTTTGGGGTTTACTCTTTTGTCGCTGCCACCAGCCTGTGTCCCGGTCGATCAGTGGTCATCGCTACCCGGCGGAATCCTTTGGTCAGGGTACCAAGTGAGATGGTCGGTCGATGCTAACGGCTTCACACCAGCTGCAACCGGTTCGACAGCAGCTCCGTCGTTCCCAGCTCACTTCCAACGTCTGGTTACCGAAGTAACTGCTTCGATCTCAAGTCTAGCCTACCCACGTTGTGATTTTGATCTTAGGTAGACGAGATCAATCAGGCGTCGGGCTGTAGTGTAGACTACAAGTGATATTGCACAAGCGTAAAGAAAAAAGCAAATAAAAACCTCAGAGGTTCAAGTATGTTAAAAGTAACAAATTAACTTTTATCCGTCTTTTATATACAGGAGTGTGTTTTTATCCCAATCCGTTTTCTGCATAGTGTGATGCATTTACGCTTCTTATGTAAGTCAACTGGTTTAGTTTTTAAGTGCTGGCTTAGCTTCGTTCGCCAGTATAACTTTCTATTGGTAGAATAGGCGAAGTCGGAGGTCATGGAATCTCCCGGTCAGCTTTTGCGAGGCAACACTCTGGTTCCTGCAACTCCAAAGGCTCTAACTTCAACTGTCGAACTGGAACTACTACTGTCGAACGGCCTGAGGGCGTTCATTTATATGGATACCGACCAAAAACCGGTGCGGGGTTAGACGCAGTCTGGGGTTTTCGGTAAATCTCGATTTCTGACAAGAAACCTCTTTGTTGTCAGGCCAGGAAAATTGATCACTTCCCATTTTGGAAAATTAATCACTTCGTCCGTGAGGAGAGGTTGGAGGAGAGCTATCCTCCCACTTTTCACATCAAATTACCTCCGCCTATCACCATTGCTACCACTCGACCAATGGCGTACCGGCCGTGCGGGCGTGGCTACCATGGCCTCATTAAAATTATAACCCAGAATTTTTGTTTACAAAATTCTTTTGCCCATCGGCCAAAATTTTGCGAATCACACATTGCCACTTAAAATCTCTCAGATCTTTTGGTCACTCTGCGTCCTCTTAACCAGCATTTTTTACAAACTCCATCAATCAATTGTCAAAGTCAGCCATCTAGACCCTTCATGAAGTTAGCGTTTACTGGAACTCTTGGCTTCTTGAGAAAATAAATTTCTTTATCTCCCAAATCGGCAATTCTTCCGAGATATTTTTCTCATGCCAAAATTTTTCACAATGAGTGTTGAAACTTGACTAATGCATGGAATAATAATGCAACACAAAATGCACTTTGAACAAAATGTATTGAAACAAGTAAGTGTACACAATATTTACATATAGTCTTTTGTATATTCCTGGGAAGACCGTTCCTGGAGAATGTGTTGACTTAGTCGCAGTCGGGCAGAGTCTCTGGATTGAATCTCTTGATTCCTCCCCTTTCTTCCCGGTACCAACCATATTTATATGGTCGGTACTCCACTATGCAAATTAGGTGGATCCTACCACAACACCCTCCTCCCAAGCCTTGGAATCCCTTTTGGATTTCCAACTGGCTTCCTATATGGGTTGATGATTATGGCTATTTCTTTGTAGATCCATTTGCATACTTCATATGCATAGGTCCTTCAGCTTAATTTTAATATTTTTTCCGTTTTGGATTCACGTCCAATGGGTCCGTGAACTTCCGTTTCCTACCGGATCTTCTAGGTTCAGGAGTATTCTGTGGAGGTTCTACTTGAAACATATCATACATTACATCAATGGGATCTTCGTCCTCATCCGGTATACTCTCTTCATGCTCTATAACATAACATTTTTTAAGTTGGTTCTGGTGCCTTTTATGAGTATTCTTCGGCCCTTTAATTATGTAAATCAGGTCACCGATTCTCTTGCCCACTATGCCTCGCTCCCAGAACTCAACGTTGTTTTTGTAGCACTTGAAAAACAACTTCTCTCCGGAGGTGTATCTTTTTCTCGCTGTATACATAGTATTCTTTACTCTATTTTTTCCTGGCAAAAGCTTGTCAAACACTGACTTAACTTTCCTAGCGAACATTAGTTCAGCTGGTGCCATGTTTGCGTGTGTTCTCTGGTTTGGCGTGATTCTGTATACTTGTAGGAATTGCTGAAGCGCCTTTTCCGTTGGAACTCCTGAGGCTTTTTTCAGAGCGCGCTTTAAAGTATCGACAAATCTTTCTGCGAGTCCATTGGACCTCGGATGATACGGCGGCGTCGTTATGTGGTTAATTTGATATAACTCACACAATTCCTTAAATTCTTCAGAAGTGAATTGTGTACCATTGTCACTCACAATACACTCTGGCACACCGAACCGTGCAAATAGTTCATGCAAAAAAGTTGTTGTGGACGTAGGCTTTTTGCAGCGTAGTACTTCCGGCCATTTTGTAAAACTATCTACCACTATTAAGTAGTAATAATCTTCTACTGGACCAGCGAAATCAATGTGTAATCTTGTCTACGGATGATCCGTCTTGGGCCATGGTTTGTGTACTATAGGTGGTGCCTTAGCTGCTAACGCACACCCTTTACATCGATGAACCATGTTTGGGATATCCACATCCATTCCTTTCCAATATACAAAGCTTCGCATTAAGCTTTTTGTTCTATTAATCCCCGGGTGACCCATATGAAAATCCCGTAGTATTCTTTTCTGCAACCTTTTTGGTACTACTACTCTCTCACCATATAATAAAACTCCGTCACCTATTGAATAAATCTCCTGCACTTTTTGGTCATTTGCTACCATTTTGCTTTTTATTTCTAAAATGAAATCATCGCTTTCAGCTTCTTTTTAAATTTCCTTTAATGTAACCGGTAGCTCTCTTACAATGTTGTTTACCATGCTTTTCACCTCATAATCTGCTCTGATATTTGCAATAATTGATTCTTCGAATCTTTCTTCTTGACTCGGTACGAGTCTTGATAAACTATCCGCATGAATTATATTTTTGGATGATAGGTGCTTTATGTGAAAATCATAATTGAGAAGAATGGTTCCCCATCTCAACAGACGATTTGCCGTATAAACGGGTAACCCTTTCTTTGAACCAAAAATAGTGATCAGTGGTTTATGATCCGTTTCAAGCATAAAATGTCTGCCGTGGATGTATCTGTGAAATTTTGTTATGGCAAAAATGATACTCAGTGCCTCTTTTTCTATCTGGGAGTAACTTCTTTCTCCTGGGAGTAAAGTTCTCGAAGTATGTGCAATTGGTTTTTCTAGAACCATCTGGCATTATGTGTTTAATACACGCTCCTATCCCGTATGAACTGGCGTCACTTGCCACTACAATATCCAGTTTTGGATTGTAATGGGTTAAAAAGAGGTCGGACGTAAGCATTTTCTTTATTTCATCAAAGGCTTTCTGACATTCTACCGTCCATTCCCATGCCTTGTCTTTTTTTAGCAGTTCATTCAACGGAGCTCTTAAATTGTACATTCCTTTAATGAACGCTTGATAATAATTTGCAAGCCCCCTAAAACTCTGTAGCATCGCCACACTAGTGGGCGTTGGCATGTCTCTAATCGCAATGGACCTTTCCGGATCTGGACATCTGCCATTTTTGTTGATTATGTGACCTAAATACTTAATTTCCTCCAAACCAAATTCGCACTTTGACTCTTTGACTTTAAATCCAAAGTCCTGAATCTTTTTAAATACTTGATTGAGATGCTCTCGGTGTTCGTCGACGGTTTCACTCCTTACTATGATGTCGTCTAAGTAAGCGCACGCAAAGTCTAAATCATTCAACATGACGTCCATAGCTTGTTGAAAAATGGCTGGTGCCACTTTAATACAAAAAGGAAGCCTGTTGTACTTGAATAACCCTCTATGCGCGTTTATCCCTAGTAACTTCGAACATTCCTCTTCGACGGGAATTTGGAGATAGGCATCTGATAAGTCGATTTTTGAAAATATAACTCCACCATTTAGCTTGTTAAAAATCTCCTCCGGACTCGGTAACGGGTAATGGTAGTCCTTAATTACCGAGTTCAACCCTGTCGAAAAATCGACGCAGACTCTGACTTGGCTTGATTTCTTTTTTATGCACACAATCGGCGCAGCCCATGAATTAGATTCTACTTTCGAAATAATTCCCATTTTTTCCAACCTATCAAGTCCTTCGTTAATTTTCTCTACACTTGCGAAAGGCACGTTACGTTTCTTTTTAAAAATTGGCATAGTATTTTCCTTTAATTCAAATTTGGCTTCAAACTTGTTACATCTTCCAAGACCAGGTGTGAAAGTTTCTGGAAACTTTTTCTTTAATTCATCTTTAATGTCATGTCTTGTTTGCGTATTACTTTCTACTTTTCTGCAGAATGAGTTTAACGGTTTATCCCACAATTCGAATGTTTCAATAAAATCTGTACCCATCAAGTTTTCTCCATTTTTCAGAATGAAAACTTTTTTTTTTTTTAACTATCCTGTTCAATTTCATGGGAAGTACAACCTCGCCTTCGAAGTTAATTTCCTTTCCAGTTACCGTTCGAGTGCATTTCGTTGACTTCATTATTGTAGGCCTTTTTAAAATTTTCCATGTTTTATAGTTCATTATTGTTAAATCTGAACCCGAATCGAGTTGAAATTTGATATTCTTTTTAAATATTTCAGTCGTCACATACTTCCTCAAATCTCTATCTGATTTGATATTTGAATTTGTTTGTCTAATTCGGCTATTGACTTTTTTCGCTTTACAACACGACCTTTTGTGACCATTCTTGTGGCATACGAAACATTTTTTATTTCTATATGGGCAATTTACTTCCCAGTGTCTTTCGTTGCACCGTCTACAATTATATGGTGGAACCTTTTTTTTCTCCTCGTTCTTTTCATTTAATTTTTCTTGTCTATTTTTAAAATACGCCGAATTTTTACTCCAATTTTTTTCTGATGGGTAATTTGACTGTTTTTTTATTTTTTTAATATAATCAATGCGAGCTTCTTCGATTTTTTGAGACTCTTTCTTTAAACTTACGGCCCGCTGACACTCCTCTGCTAACTTTTGCAGGGTAAGGTTTTGTTCAGATTCGAGTTTAGACAAAACTCTATGTCTTATTTCGGCACTCTTACTGGATACCAGTCCTTGAGCAAAAATTAAACACTTGAATTCTTCAACCGTAATCTCTGCCAATCTGAAATTGTCACAATGTCTATTCACTATAGATGCATATGTTAAGTAATCCCGATCGTCGGATTTAGCGACATTCATGCATAACCATCGCTTATGCCAAAGCGACATATTTGCTCCAAACAACTCCTTTATTAGAATATCGTTATTAGAATATGAAGAATTTACTTCATTTGCTTGATTGTTGTTTAATTTCTCCAGTGTTAACTTTTGAATTTCTAAAACCTTGATCTGCATTTCTTCCTGTTTTCCCAGTCTTTCCTCTTGTTTTTCTTGATATTTCTGCTGTGCTATTTGTTGTTCACTTATTAATAAGGCAAACTGTTCACTGTAACGTTGCTGACTCAACTGCTGGGATTTGAATAATTCAGATATGACTTTGGATAATTCATCCATCTTTAGCTGATAGTGTTCATGCAACAAAGAATATACTTTTAATTTGTGTATCCACGAATATAATATAAGCTGACCAAAAAAATCGAAACAACTTACGACTTTTTTATTTTATGTCTTGCTTTATAAAATATTGTTGAGCAACCAAAAAAAAAATTTTTTTTTTTAAAGTTCGTTACCTTTCAAAGTCGACACGGTGTATTTGTGCGCCTTTTAACTCCATGCATGTTTTTGTAGTCGGCCAGTTTTTTTTTTTTTTTTTTTTTTTAATTCACCGTTATTCGTTTACGCCACCTTTCAGATTTTTCTGAGTGAACTTCCTTTATGCTTAGTCGTCCTTTAACGAGTTCTAAATATCCAGAACTTCAGAATCCTTTGCCGTTCCATTAGATGTTGGACTTTTAATTAATAATTTTTTCCTTCAGCCTGGGTTCTTCAAAGACTTGTCCCAATTGTTGAAGGCTATCAATTATCAATTCTTTTTTTTTCTTTTTTTTTTTTCCGTAAAGTTCTTTCTACCTCGTCGCCATTGTTGAAACTTGACAAATGCATGGAATAATAATGCAACACAAAATGTACTTAGAACAAAATGTATTGAAACAAGAAAGTGTACACAATATTTACATATAGTCTTTTGTATATTCCTGGGAAGACCGTTCCTGGAGAATGTGTTGACTTAGTCGGGCAGAGTCTCTGGATTGAATCTCTTGATTCCTATTATTTATTTGCATTAAAATGCAAAATGTGGCATGAGGCCTAAAAAGGGGGATGGGGAATGACGGTCTTCTTCTGTCTTAAATCTAAAACTTAGCTAGTCGCAGACACTGACCCAAACATGCCAACAATATTCCAATCACCAAAACAACACATTCACTCCTACCTTTCTTACTACGTCCACCATAATACCTCAAATTCTCTATGAAGTCCTAACTAGTCCCCTTATATACAGATAATGTTCATATTTTAAAAAATATCCCCAAATGAATATTTACAATGTGTCTTAATATTTACAATAAAACTAAACAAAAATGTGTTAGTAATAAAACCCCCCACAAACCATGAATGTGACAGAAACATCAGTTAACCGGACGAAATCAATGCGGGACTATGAAAAAATCATGAAAACATTCAAACCTCCAAGCATTCACACAGGCACACACACATTCAAACACAACAACAAATACGAAAACTCACCAATTCGAAACGAAAGGCGCCCCGCATCCACCAGAGAACTGACATCACTAACCACCTAACGAGGGAGGGGATGGGGAATTAAACAAAAGAAAAAATAGGGACAGAAATAAAAGGGACCAATGAGCATGCAAACCCTAGCTAAGTTAACCGAAAAAATTCAAAATCGAAATCCTAGACTCGCCTAATATCTGGGTGGGTTGCCTATGTTCAACCCTCTTAGGACAAAATTCTGTACCTAACCGACATCCAAATGCCACTCTAGGTCAGCCCCTTTTACTCTACACATTCGCGCAAGATTCACCCACCTTTTGCCAAATTCTGATGATGGGAGCCGCCGCCTTTCCGTCCTAATCTTGACTTTAAGCTGATGCTTAAAGAACAAGATCAGTTGGGAAGAGGTGAACTTCTCGCCATCATAGAATTCCTTCTTTCGCGTCGTCCAAATCACGACTCGCATAACCCCTAGTAAGCAACAGAACACATAGTGTTCAGCCTTCGTCAATTGCGACACCACATTGCTACAAACAGAACTGGCTTCCAGGGCAAAAAACTTTCCCTGCAGCATGCGAACCATGAGGCCTTCAACAAACTTGCACAACGGCACTACCGTCTTGCACTGAAAACGGTGGTCTCGACTTTCCCAGTACAGCGACGACAGTTTGGATATTTCTCCAAGCCTGCTGAACAAAGTTTTTGCCGACCCAGAGGGCCCCACGAATCATCAGCCAGGTGAGTGATGCCTCATCATTATTGAGACATTTCAACCCAGGCGCCCAAGGCCATATCGAGCGAGCCTCCTGCTTCGTAAGACCGAGCTCGTCGATCAGACCATCTCGAACGGACCCCCTAACTAACAATCGATATAATGCCTTACAAGACAACGCTTGGGCGTCGGAGAGGCCATCCGACGTCCGCAAGAGGAGTTTCAAAGCACGACAACATTCGCGGTAGAAGGAGCACTCGATACGAGGTGTACGGCCGGCCTCCTCCTCGCACGAGTGCACACTTCTCAGGGATGGGAAATGTTTTCGGACATCTTCTTTCCAAAAGGTGCCCACCTCATCCAAACCGCGACACATTCGGTCTAGAATCTCGCGAGATACCATATGGGCCTTGCCTCTCTACAAGAAAGAGAATAAGGCCTTGACTAATGACATTAGTCGGGCATACGGGATTTGAAGCACAGAGAGTCGGTACAGGAGGATCGGATAGATGTGTGAAACACATACTTCCGCCCTTCCCTTCAGGGAAAGTCTCCTCCGAGACCACAGATTACCCGCGGCCTCGGCCTTCCCTTGTACCTCCGACCAATTCATTTCCAACTGGAGATCAGGACCGAACCAGACGCCGAGTATCTTGATCGGCCCATCCGTCCAGAGGAAAGGTCCGGGAAGAGAAACTCCCTTCCACGCACCCAACCGCAAGCCCACAGACTTATCGCGGTTGATCTTGGCTCCTGTCACCATCTCATACCCACTGATCTCTTTGCTGACTTCGTCAATCTCGGCTCTGCTCGACACAAGAACCGAAACGTCGTCAGCATAGGCAGAATACCTGGCCGAGGTGGAAGCACCAGGCAGCGAAATTCCGCGTAGGACCGGATTCGCCTTTAACTTGCGAAGGAATGGTTCCAATGCAAGAACGTAAAGCAAAGGGCGAGAGCGGACAACCTTGACGAATGGAGCGAGACAATACGAAAGGCTTCGATCTTACCCCATTCACTTCCACCAGCGCACCGGGGGTCGCATACAAAAGTCGGATCCAGGAGCGAAAGTCGGCTCCGAAACCGGCCGCCGAAAGGACAGCCTCCAGAAATCGATGGTCAACCCTATCGAAGGCCTTGGACTGATCTAAATTGATCAGCGCGGCTTCACTGTCGACTTGTTCTAAGATCAAGCGTACCATATGAAGGTTATCCGGAATAGTCCTACCCTTCACAGCACAAGTCTGTTCAGGGCCAATCAGACTAGACAGGACAAGCTGCAAACGGTTGGCTAAGATCTTCGCCAAAATCTTTAAGTCAGTATTTAACATCGTTAAAGGGCGAAAGTTCCCTAACCCATCCCCACCGTCCTTGTCCTTACGCAGCAACTTGATCACACCCCTGGTGAAGCGTTGAGGTAAAGACCCATGCCTCATCCAGTGGTTGAAAATCAGTTCCAGCAAAGGAACAAAAACGTGCGACAACCTCAAGTAAACTTCGTAGGGAAGACCATCTAATCCCGGAGACTTATCCAGGCCAACCTGCTTCAGCGCTTCCCAGATCTCCGATTCTGTAATGGGACACTCGCACTTAGCCACTTCAGCTGTCGAGAGGCAGGGAAAGTCAGCTAAATAGGCGTCGAACTGAGCAGAGCTCAGACCGGGCTCCCTGGTGAAAAGATCCTGAAAGTAATCCCGAAAGACCTCACATATGCCCGTGTTTGTAGTCACGGTCCGCTTATCCGGTAATGTGACGCATGCTATATGTCGCCTAGACGCGTTTCGATTCTCCTCTACACGCAGTTCAGCGGCCATATTCGTAGCCTCAGAAGACATTCTTTTTAACCTAGCCCTAACTAACAGAGCTTGATCCTTCTTGATAAGCAAGGAGGCCAACTCTGCCTTAGCTAAAGCTATGCCCCCACTAACACGGGATTTCACTGCCCGATCGACTTTATTTTCTAAAGCAGTTTGCGCCGCTAATCTATCTAGATTGAGTCGACGACTAAAATCGGCAGCAAACGTTCGAATTTTAGATTTTAAATTTCCCACAACCGCCCCCGTCAATTCCCTTTGTATCGTTAGTAACAGCTGGTCCCGGAAACCCTGATCACTAAAAAGTGAACAGTTCAATTTCCAGTAGCCAGCCAATCTAACCTTAGGCTTATCTAAGTTTACACGGACCCGGACAAGCCTATGATCCGTATAAACTATATAATGGAAACTTGGACACCCTAAGAGCCCTACATCGACTCTCCTAACTAAGACTCGGTCCAGGTAGCTCGCAAGCGACCCAGGAGCCGAGTTGCCACTATTTGTCCAAGTCCATGCTACCTCCCGAGGGTGTTCATTCCGGAACTTATCGACGAGATCAAACCTATCGATAAAGTCCCGAAATGGTTTCACATCCGGGTTGTTAGTACCTTGTTTGTGCCCTATACGATCTATATCGGGGTCAAGGACGGCATTCCAATCCCCCGCATAAACCCCAAGGAGACGAAGAGCCTTATCCTTTATGGTAACATCCAGCACGCAAAGCCTGCCCTCCGGATCCGCGAAGACAAGGGTACATGCAGCCTTCAAAGACCTGCTCACTAGCCAAGAGACACCCCTCGAACGACCATCAAAACATGCTGAATAAAGGGCGAACCCCTTAGACAGTATGTCCTCACGATCATGAGAAAAAAACCGGGTCTCTTGTATACATTCACCCCGAGGCGCTGAAGGTCACGAATGAGCCTCGCCCTGCGAGACTCGGACCTCAGGCCCCGGACATTCAAACTAGCTAAGGATAAGTTAGCTTAAGGGCTCTATAAAGGGATGGGTGAACAAAAATAGGGACCCTCCCTTTACATTTCTTTGTTTCATCAAGGTTTTCTTCAAGAAGGACTACAGCTGGGTGCACCACTTTCAAGGACGACTTTGCCTCCTCTATCATGCCCCAAATCTCCCGCGTACCCGGGCCAGTTCTTACAACGGTTAGCTGATTTCGGGACTTTTTGAAATTCTCCGGCGCCTCCACATCCACACCCTTGATGTGCCGGAAATTCCACAAAATTTTTAAGTTCTTCGGGTTCTTCGTTTGCCCGAAGACCCTTTCCGCCTGTTCCCGGGATACGCGGCAGACGTCTTCCCCTGGGAGATATGGTGGTTTGATTTTCTTTTTTTTCTTTTCAGTAACTGGTTGAGTATCAGGGCTTCTGTTTCTTTTCTTCAGAGGTGATTGAATGGGTGTTTGCATTGGAGAGTCTCTCGGAGTGGTTGATGGTGTCAAGCCTGAAGATGTTTTTACAGGAGAAGGTTTAGAAGAACGAAGAGATTTCACGGGAGAGTTTGTCAATGATTTTGGCGGATGTGGTTTTGTAAATTTAGTTTTAGATGATGTAGGGGAAGACGGGGCAGAGGATAGGGGGCCCGGTGCCCCCAGCGATTTTTTTTCTTTACCCCGCTTAGCCTCCAGCTTTTCTTTGAGTTTTTTAATATATAATATTTTCTGCCAGCTTGGCTCATTCGCTTTTTGGGTTTCACTGGCGTCGCCCTCAGAGCTGGTAGAGGGAATGGGGATGTAGGTGACATTGTCCCTGGGGTCATGATGGGACTGAGGAACCGCTGTTTGGGTCTTCCCCTTGCCCCTAACTACGAGGCGCCATTCCCCTTCATCCTTCTCCTTATCCACACTAGTGGTAGGCGTCGGATTTGGGGGTAATGTGGGTCTGGACCCAACCGAGGGATTTTCCTCACCGGTCCGCCTCGCAGCTAGGCCCACTACAGGCGCCGCGGATTTTTCCTTCTCGACCAAGGGGGGGATTATGGCCGCCTGCGACCGGAACCCCAGGGAACTTCTTCCCTGGGCAGGAGGAGGAGAGGTGACCAGTCTCTCCACACCTCCAGCAAGTTGGTCTCCTACCGGTCACTATGACCGGCATTTTCAGGTCGCCAAACACCAAACAGTTGGGGACGGACTTGAAGGCCTACTGATCAAGCATTATATCGAAAGTCCATCCCCCGTTCAAATTGTCAGAGAGAGCCCCTAAAATTTGGCCGAACTGCATAAAAAATGCAGCCAGGAGCTCTCCCGAAATTTGAGGAGGAACCTCAAAAACGGCCACCCTGGTCCGCCTGCGGCCTTCGTATTCGGTTCTTAAAATTAGATCTTTCGTAATTAATTCTTTTTTGGCCATGGCCAGGCAATCTTCTGGTGTGGGTAGCAGAATGTCCCACATGAAGAACCCAGTACCCTTAATTACTCTTTGGGGTTTTATCGCCAAGGACAAAAGTGATTTAATCACGGTGTCTTTTGTGGAGCGACAAATCTTACGTGTTTTCTTGTCCACCACAAAAACGGTCACCATTCTTTTTGCGAACATATCGAGTTCTTCGACAACTTTGACGAACCCATCTTTATTTACAAGATGGGCGTACTCTTTCGCCTTATCCAAGAAATCCGCCATGTTCAAAATACAACTAGGGGGGGACTTCCAGCAGGAGGGCAATTCCTCGGCAGTCTTACTTTGTGCCTCCTTTACCACTTCGTCAATTTTGGTAGTATCTCCTTTCTTGGAGCTACTATCTTTGTCAGATTTTGGGCTATCATTAGCCCGCTTTTTTGCCGATTTATCCGGCGGGTCGGCTATAGCAGCCGTCCCGAAAAGGTCTTTTTTCACATTAGGCCGACTGGCACCGTCGGCCATAATGAAATAAAAGTGGAGACTACCACCTGCAGGTCTTTGAATTTACGTCCAAATTTGGGGAAAGGAGTTGGGAAAAAAAAGGAAATACAAAAAAGCCTGGATGCACCAATAACTAAAAAATAGCAAAGACAATAAAATAAACTGGAAAAACTAAAAGAAAAATAAACAACAAACTTGTTCAACAGAAAGAAATAAATAGACAGGTAAGAAAAAAAAATAACAATGGCGCCCAAAGGCTGCCGAAAATAAAAAACAAAAACACAGAAACTCCTCTCTTTTTTTTTTTAAAAAATTCAAAAAATATACAAAAAGAAAAAGAAAAGAAAAAGTCTGGTTTACAACCAGAAAAAAAATAAAGGTTTGCGGCCGAAGCCGCTAAAGAAAATAAATTAAAAGAAAAAACAAACTAGTCAAACCAAAAAAGGAAGAAAGCGACCGAAGTCGCTAAGAAAAGAAAAAGGGTATAAAATAAAAAGGAAATAAAAATAAAGCTTTCTTTTTCTTTTGTCTTAAACTGTACTAAATTTTTTTTAAACAAACTGAAAAGAAATCAACAAAAAATAAAAAAGCAGTCGTCCGGTAAGACTTTGTCAAACCGGACTAAAAAAAAATAAAAGATGTGGGCCGAAGCCCAAAAACAAATTAAAACAAACAAAAGAAATGGAAAAAATTAAAAGAATAAAACTTAAACAATAATTTAACAGAACAGACTTGGCGTGTCAGTTAAAGTTCGTCCAAAAAAAAAAACAGGCAAAGCACCGAAGCAGATCCTCGCGTACCAGAAACGGCTCGCCACACAGCAACACACAAAAAAAATCAAACAATCTCAAACGCGACCGGTCAGAAAAAAGACTGTGAATCTCTTGATTCCTCCCCTTTCTTCCCGGTACCAACCATATTTATATGGTCGGTACTCCACTATGCAAATTAGGTGGATCCTACCACAACAATGAGCATATGGTATTTCAACTTGCCGGTACTTAAAAATGATGTCTTGAAAATATAATTAATATTGATTCTTTCTACCCTGTATCGGCAAATCATTTCGGAATACTTTCTCATGCCAAAATTTTGATAATCACCATATGGCCTGCCGCTTGATATCTCAACGCTTTTTCTGAATCTCGTGTTTGCTCGGCAAGCACTTTTACAAACACTATTAATCAATCGTCAAAAGCTCGCATATGGCCTTTCTGCGAGTCCACTGTCTACGCCAATTTACGGGTCTTTGAGAAAGTAATTCGATTTTATTCTTAAGTAAAAAAAAAAAAAAAAAATTTCGGGGTACCTTCTTTTCCGTTCTCGGTATTTTCTTGTTTTAATTTCTATGGTTAATTAGTTAACCAATTACCATAGCTAAATAGTGTCACAAGTCTAATGAACTATAAATACTTAAAAACAAGGAAAAATTTGTTCGGAACATGGCAATTTTAAGGGAGACATTGTGCCATAAAATAATACTCATTAACTAATATGGATGTGGGACTAAAGAAGATACTGCGTGCATCTTACATTTTCTACACAAACCGGATGTTGATTGTTCGACGACCCAAAACAGACTGAGTAAATACGTTTTCTGCGCATTGGATAAACAAAACAAAATTAATAATATGCTAGACACCAGTCAGAGTCACCCCGTTAAAAAACAAAAAAACAAAAAAAAAGACTTAATTTTGAACCGACTAAAAACTATATATACCCAAATTCAAAAAGACGCGACACAGACCAGCATTTGAAGTCAACACCTACACACTGAGAGAAAGTGAGTGAGTGAGTTAGAGAGAGAGAGAGAGATGCGTCACGATTACCACCACCAAATATCCATTTAATTTCTGATTTCATCACACTCTCTCCCTGACGCTTGGATTTACGTTTGTCGAGGCGGAGAAGGAATTAACCTCCACAACTGTGACAACAACAAGGTTGTCTTCCAGGTTAGTCATTTCTGCCTCCGCAACAAATGATAACCCCGACATTCGAGTCATTGCAACCTCATCTAGAAATATGCGGAAACACCAGTAAATACACGAACATAATGAGTTTACACCAAAATACATTAGAAGCACCTTTAGACATAATTTCACCAGTACTTCAATTACCATCATACAATTCCACTGGAGCAAAGAATTTGTTCCTTCAACTCCAAGCAATTTTCACTGCCAGGGAATACAATCACAAAAAAAAAAGACAATAAATAAATAGACAAAAAATAAATAAATAAAATTTGCGAATATTGTCCAAGCCTTGCCTCCCGATGTAGTCAACGAAGTCTTCGACCTATTGAAAGATGTTCCCTACACTGACACTTACAACGTCCTCAACGCTGGCATCATTGAAAGGACATGTCGCTTGGATGAGAGAAATATTTAAGAATATAAATATCAGTAACAGAACACCCACCCAACTACGATTCTACGTCGCCTTTGGATAAATTGCCAACCATCATAGTACAAATACTGACGCCCGTGAGAGACGACACACCACTCGATAAACTGGCAGATACCACCAATCAGGACAACGATTGCACTGCTAATCATGTACAAACTGATAAAGCACTTGCAGATTTACAAAATCAAATGCAACGAATGCAATTTTTGTTAAGTCAGCAACAATGGAGATTCAGAAGTACCTCATGTAAACGCGACCATAATCCACACCGAAGTAGTCTAAGCTGTGGAAGAACAATACACACTCCAGTGGCATTTGCTGATATCATCACACGTTCGGTGATGAGGCAAGAAAATGTATCCAATCTTCTTGTCATAATACCAACAGACGCTCGGCAAACGAACAATCCGGCGAGGGATCGCGACTACCCCGACCGGTACACACAAATAAAGTCGCTTATTTTACATAGTCGACAAAAACAACGGCTATAAATTTCTAGTGGATACTGGAGCAGCAGTCAGTGTCATTCAGCTAGCATGTACACCCAAACCCAATCCTAATCTCCTCAAACTACTAGCTGCAAACGGCACACGCATTCATGCCCACAGCACAAAAGGTTTGACATTAAATATTGACATGCACCGAAATTTTACATATACATTTAAGCCGACATGCATACACCCATTTTTGATCGGATGTTTTTACACATTTCAACTTGTCGGTGTATAGGAAATACATTCGGACACCGAAACGATTATTCGTATTACAGGAATTCATACACAATACAGGTCTACCGTCGTCAGAACAACAACTTGCCATAGCACAGAATTCCTTAAAATTTTGAACAAATAAAAGGATATTACGAAAACTTTTAAAATACTGACAACATGAAACAAAACACCAGATAAAAACGGCTGAACAAGGCAGTATTTTCACGTGCACGACGATTACATTCACACAAATACGAATTCGCTAAAATCGAATTTAAAGATAATACTACAAAAAGGGATAATCCTCCCATCTGAAAGCTTTTTATACATAACTCTACACATTTGTTCCAACAACGAACAATAAGGGATTTCGACCCTGTGTGGACTTCTGTAAATTTAATGCATACCTTGTGCCTGATCGTTACCCAGTTCCCCATATACGCAACTTCGCAATCTGGTTACGCGGATCAGGTATATTGTCAAAGATTGATAGCTTACTTTCTGACTCCGTTCGGCCTATACGAGTTTGTCAGGACGCCATTTGGTCTTAGTAACCCTGCCCAATCATTTCAAAGACTAATTAAGCAAGTCCTGAGAGGATTACCATTTGTATATATTACACTGACGATATCCTCATTGCAAGTAAAAACATTGAAGAACAGAATATCACCTGCATCAAGTCTCAATTTGGATTAAAAATGAATTTAGAAAAGTTTACTTTTGGCATCAATCAGATTAAATTTCATGGACACGTCATAGACCATAATGGTATTTCACTCTTACCTGGAAAAGTGGAAGCAGTTGAAAATTTCCTTGTATATATTTCCATCCGACAGTTAAGGTTCATCAGCCTGATCAATTATTACTCTCGTTTCATTCGTAATATATCCTCTCTACTTTTACCATTAACCAATTTATTAGAGGAAAAAGAAAACATTACCGTACAGCAGGATGCCCTTCATGCTTTCAATACAGCCAAATCCGCTCCTGGAAACTTCACTAAACTCTCACACATCAGCAATGACGAAAATGCATGCATCTTCCTCACTACAGGTGCATCCAACATGACGATAGGAGCTTTAACTGAACAGGAAATCGATTCGGTAAGAAAATCAATTTCCTTTTTCTCAGCGAAATTAACCAAAACCCAATCAAATTCTAGTACTTTTTCCAGAGAATTGTTGGCAATATATTTAAACAATGTAGACATATACTCGAAAGTTGAAACTTTGTAATATACACGGATCACATGCCATGAACTGCAGTGCAGACAAATACACTCCGAGAGAAATTAGATAGTTAGATTTTATCTCTCAGTACACAACAGATATCCGTTATATTAAGAGACAACAAAATATTATAGCTGATACACTGTCACGTACAGATATAACAACAATCACCGATTATATATTAAGTCATGGTTTACTTTCTGATGAATAGAAATCTGACTCCACACTAACAGAAATAGTATCAAATACCCCTTTAAGGTTGAAACAATTTGAAGTTCCTTTCAGAAAAACATTTTATTTTTATTGTGACAGTACTTTAACCAACACTAGACCATACATCCCCCACATCCCCCACACTGAGGAAACAAATATTCCAACACTTACATAATCTTTCACACTCAAGCAAGCGATGCACTGTAAAAATCATAAGTGAACGTATTGTTTGGCCTAACATGGCACCAGACATGAAAAATTGACCATCAACGTACCTAGAAGGCTAGAAGAATAAAATACAATGTCGAACCAAAACACCAATAGGTACTTTCAGCAACCCAGAGGAAAGATTTAAATACATAGACATAGACGTCATGGGTCCCCTAAGCTGTCATGGTTATTCATATATATTAACTATTGTTGACAGCTTTCCACAATGGCTTATTGCGATTGCACTCAAAGAAACATCATCAACTTCAGTCGCAAATGTTATTTTAAAAGATTGGATACCTACCTTCGGAGTACCCAATGTCATCACTAATCGTGTCACACAATTCCGATCATACACTTGCAGCAAAACATATTAAAACTAAAGCATACCATCCGTGTGTTAAGAGATTAGTGGAAAGATTCCACAGGCAACTCAAAACATCATCAACCATGAAGGAAAACTCAACCAATTAGATTGATAATTTCCCCCTTATAATTCTCTCTTTAAGGAATATTATTAAAGAAGACTTTGGTTGCACACCAGCCGAAATAGTCTTCGGTACACTCTTGTCACTACCAGGACAACTTTTTGAAGATGACATGCGATATCGTGTTTCATACAAGAATTAAAAATAAGATGTCGCAATTACAATTCACACCTACCCGAAATTCAATAAAACACATACACACCATCAAATCTGTATACCTACGAGTACGTTTTAGTGCAAGATGGCGCAATTAAAAAAAAATTCAGTAAATTATCAGTGCCCATACAAAATCCTACACATATCAGACAAATACAAAAAGGGAATAACTCAGACACCATTGCTGTTGACAGGTTAAAACCAGCTTTCGTAGAAAAAACAAAATCAACCACACACACACATTCGCCAAATGTACAAGAAATAACACAACCTAATGATACATCACAATCTGACACCAACATTTTAAACTAAGTCGGGAAGAAAAGTCGAATTTTCCAAAGACTTCAAAACATATATTTATTACTAATTAATTGATACGGTTTTTATCCGATCAATCTTCTAGAAGAGGGAGGGGGACATGTGCCTCATACATTTTCTACACAAACGACGACCCAAAGCAAACTGCGCAAATACGTTTTGTGCGCACCGGCTTCAAGCATTAACCAAAACAAAATTAATAATATATTATAACCAGTCAGAGCCACTTCTGCTAAAAAAAAAAACTTAATTTCGAGCCGACTAAAAACTACATATACTCAAATTCAAACAGAACCGACATAGACCAGCGTTTGCCAACACCGACACGTAGCGAGAGAGAGAGAGAGAGAGAGAGAGAGAGAGAGAGAGAGAGAGAGAGACTACTAAAACGATCATCGTCACCAAATGTCCATTTCATTTCTAATTTCATCACTCTCTCTCTCTCTCTCTCTCTTCCTGTTGCCTTAGCAACAGCAACAGATCGAAGTTACCAGCCTTTGCTTATATGTAAATGAATTATACATTTATGTACCCATACACAATCTCCTCTTTTATTTGACGCTTGGATTTACGTTTGCTGAGACGAAGAAAGAATTAACCTCCACAACAGTAACAACAACAACAACAGCAACAACTAGAAGGTTCTGTCTTCCAGGTTAACCATTTCCGCATCCGCAACAATATGTAGTTACTTTTAAAAGAGCAATTATCTGACATGATGTAGTGGTAAATATGCTATTAAGCAAACGCGATAATTGGAATCAAACTTTTTCTGTATTAAAAAAAAATCTAAATAATTATTTGGTTGGCTTTAATGGGGGTTAATCGCGTCTTGGTTAATGGAGTACTAATAATACATCATCTCGTCGAGTAAGTCACCAGATAATGGGTGAACTAAGGAAGAAAGAAATAATCTCCCAGGTTGTATTCCCCCATTATAGGCATTATTATATCCATGATATAATAACACCTTAGTTAACAGACTTAACAGTATAGCTGAAAAGAAAGCAATGACAAACAAGCTTTGTTCTCAGAGAGAGTTTTATATTGCCAAGTCGTACACAAATTTATGTACACATATTTACATTTTTCCCACGCAGAGAAACTATAATACATATACGTAATAGCAAGCATTGTGGAAAGTTTGGGAAAAGGGAGTCTTAGTAGTATAATTGTAACGGCGCTCTGACACTGTAAGCTGTCAATGTGCTAAAAAAGCAACTGTTCAGTTTGACTCCTGGAAACTGACTGACGAACTGGCCACTTAAGCCACTCTATGGACTGGCCACTTTCGTCACTAAGCGCCCGTCACGTAACTCACGGGACTTCATTTCGACCAAAAGAAGATAATCGCTTCTTTTTTTCTATCCCTACAGATTTATGTAATGATAAAGAAACAGAATATTTGTCTGCAAATAAGCAACCTGGGAAATTAATAAAATGTTTTCTTCTGTTGTGGTGCAATCAAATCGTAATTGACGAAATGAGTTAAATTTCTGGTTGACATTGTGTATATAAACCTTGCTTTCCCTGGCCTATCACTGGTCATCTTTATTATGAACTTATTATTGGTATGTCACCATGCTAAACAGAAAAAATGTACGGCTAGTCTCTTCTCTCAAAGATTCTTTTTCCCAACCAATCAGACATCTTTGATTATCTGGAAAGTAAATCTTCTTCCACTAAATCTTGAATCTTTAAAATTATCGTTTTACATTAGTCTATACGAGTTAATAAGGATGCCCAATGGCAGAGTAATTTTCGTCTTGCAGATCATTTTGCCATTTAAATGAAAACGTTGGGTGTCTTACTCCAGTTAATATATATAAGATGAAGCTAAGTATATCAAATAGCTGTTAGCAGTGACGTAGTGATCTTTGGTGATGTCCGGGGACAACTCCTTGATTGTATGCCCCTGAGACTCAAGTGGTGGTGGGGGGCTATATGACCTAGTGAGGAATGTGAGAAAGGAAGACATTTTAAATATACAAAAACAGATGAAACATGAAATAAACACTTTATTCAAATTAAATAAACTAAATAATAAACGAGACTTTTTTGTGACGTTTAAAGTATTTCGCAACTTTTGCTTCTAACAAGTTACATTCATTCACAGATAGTAAATCAAAATGTCAACTACGATAGTAATGATTCTTTTCTAGGTGCATATCGTTGCATTTCTGATTATTATATCAGGCATCCTGAACTCTGTCATCGTCATTGAAATCAATCTCTGGCTAATTTCCAGAATAACACAGATGTAGGCTGAAAATGTTCTATTGTTGTTGATGTATCTTCTTTGAATTTTATCATCATCATATGTGAAACGCTCATTAAAAAATGTAAAGAATTAAAAAAAAAAAGCGTTCATTTTAACTTCGCTTCTGATTATGTCCTTTTTTTAAAGGCATTCATTTGAAATTCACTTCTGATTATGTCTACTTTATAAGCTGTTAAAGATGTTTGGTGGATTACTGGTTATGAGTAGGAAAACAGAATCACAGAAGCTTACCTAGAACACAACGAACAGAACGCATACGCATGCAAGGGAGGTAATTCAAACCGTTCAATAACGTTTAGGTACCATTTAAAAAAATCATACACACTTTCGACACATGAAATAATACGATACCCCGTTTTTAAAAATTTATCAATCATTAGTAAATTATAGAATTTTATTGAAATTTCAAGTACTTATTCTTTAATTAATGAACTTAACGTTGAATCTTGTTTTTATTTTAAAGTTTTGTGGGCGTATTTTTAGGATCAGTTATACCTACTCCCCATTAACTTGCATTTTTGGATGTTCCTAATTTTTACATTTTATATCGCTAAATCGGTGGTGTGTATTTGTCTGTGAAAAATGTACGTGCATTTTTTACAGTACGACTGTAAAACTCTTTCAGATCTTGGTTGTTGCTAATATTGATATAAAATAAACATGTGTTTAAAAGAATCAAAAATCTAAATTTTAATGCCATTTTCGAGTGAGAACTTTTTTTAAAATAATTTTATTTAAATTTACAACTGCCTGTTTCATTCATTCTATGGATGATCAAAATTAAAATTCTGAATTTTCAGGGCCACCAATAATTATTGAAAGTTTGACTAATCCACTGCTAATAGTATTTTTGTCTGTTTAATAAAGTTTTTGATGTCATAATATTAGAAAATCGGTAAGATAAAGAAATGAATAGATTAGGGTTGTAATTGACCTGAAATATATTTTCACAAAGTTTGTAAATCGATGAGCTTACATAATTTCTTTTTTAATATTTATGGCGCGAATTTTTAAAAGTAAAACATTGTTGCAACATTAAAAATAAAATTGTTTAACTTTTGAACGTGCTGACAAGTTAGGTCATATTCTACAGGTGCAAATGCATTTTTTTTTGCTGAATTTTTTACCAAAAGTAATATTATAAAATCTAATTAGTCCTTAAATTTATTAGTTTTCTTTAAGAGATTTTAAAAATGTTTTAATTTCTCCATCCAATTAGTTAATAAATTGAAATGGGCGGAAGTGAGTTTGTGTTTACTTTTTTGTATTAAAAATATCTTTTATTTAAGAATATAAAATTAATAGCTTTCTTCTTTTACGGATTAACTTAACTTCATAGAAAGCATTTAAATTATTTAAAATGCTATTTTAGTTTTTTTAGAAGGTCCGTGGATGTAGTCCGTTTGAAAACGATTATAAGAATATTCTTTTAAAGTTTTTGTTATAGCTGTATGTCTGTAAAATTTACAATAAAGTTTGTTGCGGCACTCTCTGTATTAGTTGAGAGACTAATTGTCCCCACAAAATAAAACAAAAAATAAATAAATAAGCAAAAAATAAATAAAAAAATCAGCCAATTTGTATTTGCTGCATCGAACAAGCGTCGAGATTCTATCAACTCACCCCAAATCAAAAGCGTTAACTGGATTTTAAACATATCTAAAAGAATTTTCGGATTTTTTCTACTAAGCATCACCAAAAAAGGGATGAGCTTTCTTCCGATATGAAAGCATAAATGCTACCCCATTGTACTTTTTACTTTACCAAACACCAGGAAATTATTCGATTTAAATAAAATTTTGAATGAATGGAGTATTAGGTCATTTTATGAAAAGACATTGTGGAAATATTTTTTTTACATACCACCACCATTTCCATATATTTTGAACACTAAAAATTAGTGGGGGGTGAAAAATATAGTGTTTTTATACTTTTATAGAGAAAAAACCTAAATATTCAGTAGAACGCTTTTGCAATATCAACTGTGAATATCTTGAAAATTTGTCCTGAAACTTTACATAATTCAATAAAACTTAAAAAATAAATAACATTTATTTTGTACCTGTATAATGATAATGAAACACGTTATTTTCTTTCAGATTTGACAGGCAAAAATCTACAATAAATATTTTTGAAAAATTTATTTATAGTTTTTCAGTGCGATTTTGAAATTCTTCAGGTTGTTGATGACGAAAGAGATCTTTATTATTAAATAAAGAGGTGTTTTATTGATTGAAAAATGTAACGTTTAATGCCATTTTTGAGTGTGAAATATTTTTAAAGAATTTTATTTTGTTTATTTTTCTTTTCGCAACAGTTAAATTATTTTTTTGTACTGAAGATCAAATATGAAATAATTCAACAATTCTAAATTACGTTTCTATTGGTTATATAAGGTTAAAAATAATTATGCATGATGTTTGGCAGTGGCTAGAATTTTTTATGACATTGTAACTGAAAGAAAGCAAAGTGAAGATAATCAATTAACAATTAGCAATTTTTGCCACTTATTTCTATCATACGTAGCACTTTCTTCTGTTTAATGAAAGGCTTAAAATAAATAAAAAGGCATAATATTGGCGCAATTAAATACTTTATGACATCAAATATTTTAAAAAAAAATAAATGCAGAATAATAAAAATACAGAATAAATACAAAATAAATACAGAATATTTAAAAAAAAAAAAAATGCAGTGAATAAATGCAATGGGTAAAAAAAATTAAAAATATCACTCCATTTAATTGTTTAATAAATATTTTCATATTCCTATATTAAACCTCTTGGGTTTATACGAATTGTACACAGTGTTAATAATAATATCCGTGTATTCATAGTTTGGTAATTAAAGCAGCTAGCATGTATAATATTTTTATTAGTTAAATAAGTAGATATTTTAAATTGTGTAGCTTTGTCTCATACATTTGTAGTGATTATTATCACTATCACACACATACATACATACAGATCATACGACAAGCATACATTGGCTAATCTCCTCAAAACTAACTCGCTGATTGGTCAATTCCGACGCGAGGAATAATTTTCCCGCGCACAAGCTTCGGAGCTTGTCACGTGATACACCACCTTGTCCTTATATAAACAAAACATGAGTAAGCCTTCTCTCTCTGTTGTCTTCATTCAGATCTACCTTTGTCAGACCTTTATTCTTTTTTTTTGAGAATCCTTTGTACCGTTTACTGCTGTTATTCTGTTAAGTTTTGATTTATTTTTACCGTTTTTCTTACGTTCGTTTTGACTGTTTTGTAAGACTTTGATTTTTTCCTTTTTAAATCCTTACCTCCCCATTTTTTTTTCATTTTATTTTGCTATTATTCTTTTATTATTTACTTTTGATTTTCTCTTATAGCTTATTTTCCTTTTTTTAAAAATTTATTTTCTTCCCGTACCCCACTTCCCAGAGTTTATCTGTTTTTCGTTTTTTACTTTTTTCGTCCGACTTTTATTTTTCTTTGTTACTTTGTTTCTGTGTTTTCTTTTAAATATCCGTAAAGTTCTGTTTTATTTGTTAATTTCGTCTGTAATATATTTGTTTGTAAATTTTGTGTTTATATTCTGTCCAATTCTTGTTCTTTCCTTGTTTATCGTTTTGTTTTAGGGTTGACCGGTTTTTATCGGCAGCCATATTGTAAATTGTAACATATCTATCGTTTCGTATTTTCTAGCGTTTTCCTTTTCCTTGTATAGCGTATCTTTTTTATTGTTTTTTGTTGTTCTTGTTTTCACTTTTATACGTCTTTCTGTCTTGTGATTATTCTGTTTGACCGTTTTAATTTGTTGTTTCGCATTTACCTTGTCCTTTTGTTCTCGTCTGTCGTACGTCGTTTTGTTTTTCTTAAATTTGTTTCGCCTTTAGGCGAACCTTGATTCTTTGTTCGTCTATTTAAACATTTTGTGCGTCCTTCTGTTTTGTGTTTGTCGCCTCGCTTACGGGCGAACCTTGTTTATATTGTTTTTGTTTTTTTTGTATTAATATTATTAATTTTGTTGTTTCACTGTTAAGCGAACCTTGTTTATCTAAATATTTTCGGAACCTTTTCGTAATATTTAATTTCCATACCGTTTATTTTCTTTTTCCTACCACCGCTCCCCTTCCCTTTCCTCCTTTAATAATGGAGAAAAAAACAAGAAAAGTTCCGTCTTTTCTGATTAAAAAAAGAATGGTTGATTTTAAGAGGTCAGTTAAAAAACATTCGTTTGCGATTAAACAATACCCGCCGGATAAAGACGACACTGACGAGTACTCTTTCTTAACAAGCATTCCATCGAATGAGGATATTGTCAACACCCTAAAACAAGCTGCTGAGTCTTCGGAGGCCAAAAAGAGCCAAAACGTAGAAAATATGGACTCTTAGAAGACCCCCAAGAATTAAGAAAGATTGATAAAAGAATAGTGTCGGTTTTCGTCGTATACAAGCGTTCGCGCAAAATTTGTCGCTCAACGAAAGACACAGTGATAGAATCACTGGAGTCCTTGGGGTACAAGCCCCTCAGAATCGTTAAAGAAGTCGGCTATTTCATGTGGGACGTATTGCTACCCTAGCCGGAAGACTGTATTGCTGCATCACGTCGAGAACTCGTAACTAAAGACTTGATTCTGCGCACAAGAACTAATATTACGCACAGAGTATGAAGGCCGAAGAAGGACCAGGGATACAATATACGAGGACACTCCTCATGATATCGGGGAACGGCTGGCTGCATTCCTATCGCAGTATGCCGAGATACTAGGCGCTTCCTGCGATAGCCTGAAAGCGGGGGTGAAGTTTCGAAATATTGTTAGACCGAAAAGCCTTCCTCTCCCAACTATCTGGAAGTAGGGAGCTTGAGGCTGCCGGTTATTGTGACCGACCGTAAACCGGTATGTTGGAAGTGTGGAGAGACTGGTCACCTCTCCTCTTCCTGCTCAGTGAAGAAGGCCTCTGGAAGTCAAACTCCAGTAGACCAAGATCCCCCTCTGACCACGTCTTTACCTACCGCCTCGCCTGTAATGGGCATTCCAGCTTCTGGGACTGGTACGGTTAAACCTCCGTTTGGCGCAACATCTAAGGCCACATGCCCCAAAGAGCCTTCGCCCGCTGCTAGTGCAGTTGTGGAGAAAGGGGAGGGGGATGGCTGGTTGCTGGTAAGGCCAGAGGGAAGCGCTAGACAGCGGGTCCTCAGTCCCATGAAGCCCCAAGGGCAAAAGGCACACACAGCTCCACTCCCTCTGGCAGCGTTAAGGGCGATGCCCCGGCCTTAAAACAACAAAAAAGTATGACTCGGGATATGAAAAATCTGAAAATATTAAGGAATTTAACAAAAAATTAGACCTGCAGAAACAGAACCTGCCCAAATCTCCTACTCCTTCAACATCCGCTGTTCCATCCACACCGTCTCCCAAGAAACAACCTTCCCCTCTGGCGACACCTAAACCAGTTCCCCTCAGCAGAAATCCCAGCTCTTACCGACAAAAATCCGGCTACACCCTTCTTCATACTCCCAGTCCTTCCCCAGTTAAACAAAGAGCTACCTACAGCCCCTTCACACTCCTAGCCCTTCCCCCGTTAAAGGCAAAGAAGCCCCACTCTGGAGCTTAAAGACAAGCGCAAAAAATCACAACGGCACATATACAACTCGAGGGAGGATGTGTGTCATATCTCCCCCCGAACAAGCCGAGCGAGCTAAAGACTATGGGAACCGCATTATGTCCTGAAGTACCTGCTTTCCATCAGGCAGTATGCCGATTTAGATGTAGAGAATCCTTAAAATTTTCCGCATGCTCAAAATGTTCTCACGGTCATCAGAACTGGGACTGGTGCCAAACAAGCATGGGCGATATTAGATGAGGCAATCGGAGCATACAGGTTGTATAACTATTGTTCAGAATAAGCAGCTCAAGCATTTAAAACAATTTTGTGCAGGGTGGATCCCAGTTTTAGTTCAGCCCTTCCTCTATAGAGCGCTTAAATTGACATTTCCCTGGGATATCGGCGGAATCTCTCAAGACGGTACCATCAAGACTGAGATGGGCCATGGGTCTATGGGAGAGGCAGTCGGACTCCTTACCTCGACCATGTTCAAACCAGTGTCCCAACCCTAATTAGGTTTGATAATGGCACTCTGGTTAGCGAGTTTGAATGTCCGAGGCCTGAGATCGGAGTCTCGAAGGGCGAGACTTAATCGCGATCTTCAGCGCCTCGGAATGGATGTATGTTGCGTACAGGAGGTTTGTCCTCTATTCAGCATATTTTGATGGACGCTCGAGGGGTGTTTACTGGCTGGTGAGCAAGTCTCTGTATGCGGCGTGTGCTCTTGTCTTCGCGGATCCGGCGTGCAGGCGTGCTGTATATTACAATAAAGGATAAGGCTCTTCGTCTAATTGGGGTTTATGCGCCCAATGACCATGCGCAGCGGCCTGGTTTGTTTCGGCAGATCGAGCCGTTCTTGATGACATCTCGTTCGGTAGTTCTAGGGGGTGATTGGAATGCCGTCCTTGATCCCGATATAGATCGTATAGGGAAAAGATCGGATACTAACAACCCGGATGTTAAGTCGTTTCGGGACTTTATCGGTGGGTTTGATCTCGTCGATAAGTATCGAAATGAGCACCCCCGGGAGGTATTATGGACATGGACTAGGGGCGTCAGCTCGGATTCGGTGGTGAGCACAAGCTACCTCGACCGAGTTCTAGTTAAGAGATTCGACGTAGGGCTCTTAGAATGTCCAAGTTTCCATTTTATAGTTTACTCGGATCATAGGCTTGTCCGGGTTCGGGTAAACTTAGATAAGCCTAAGGTTAAAATGGCAGGGTACTGGAAATTGAACGCATCGTTATTTGGTGAGCAAGATTTCCGGGGCCAGCTTTTACTACAGCGGGGGCTGTGGTTGGGAATAAGTGGTGGGATTCTTTGAAATCTAAACTTAGGTCTTTTGCTGCTGATTTTAGTAGACACCTCAATCTAGCAGGGTTAGCAGCGCAAAAGTCTTGTGAGGAAAAAGTTGACCGGGCGATCAGATCCCGTGATAGTGGGGACGTAGCCGTAGCTAAGGCCGAGCTGGCCTCCTTGCTTATCAAGAACGATCAAGCTCTGGTAGTTAGGGCTAGGCTAAAAAGAATGTCTTGCGAAGTTACGAATATGGCCGCTTCATTGCGTTCAGAGGAAGCTTGTAGGGCGTCTAATCGGCATATAGCTAGCATCACACTGCCGGACAAGCGGACTGTGGCTATAGACGCGGGCATTTATGAGGCTTTCCGTGATTACTTTCAGGAGCTGTTTACCAGGGAGCCCGGTCTGAGCTCTGCTCAGTTCGATGCCTATTTAGCCGACTTTCCCCGCCCCGAGGCGGCTGAAGCGGCTGGGTGCGAGGGTCCCATTACAGAGTCTGAGATCTGAGATGCGTTGAAGAAGGTTGGCCTGGACAAGACTCCGGGATTAGGTGGTCTTCCGTACGAATTGTACTTGAGGCAGTCGCCCGTCTTTGTCCCCTTGCTGGCACTGATTTTCAACAAATGGATGAAGCAGGGGTCTATACCTCGACGCTTCACCAGGGGTGTGATCAAGTTGCTTCGCAAGAAGAAAGACGGTGGGGATGAGGTAGATAATTATCGGCCTTTGACGATGGTAAATAAAGAGTTGAAGATTTTAGCCAAGGTCTTAGCTGGCCGTTTGCAGGCTGTCCTCTCTAGCCTGATTGGTCCCGAGCAGACTTGTGCTGTGAAGGGCAGGACTATTCAGGACAATCTTAATTTGGTACGCTTGATCATCGAGCAAGTCGACAGTGATGCCGCGCTGATGAATTTAGATCAGTTCAAGGCTTTCGATAGGGTTGACCATCGATTTCTGGAGGCTGTTCTTTCGGTCGCCGGTTTCGGGCCGGACTTTCGCATTCGGATTGCTGTATGCGTCCCCCGGTGCGCTGGTAGAAGTGAATAGGGTAAGATCGAAGCCTTTCATTTTGTCTCGCTCCATTCGTTAAGGATGTCCGCTGTCTCCATTGCTGTACGTTCTTGCATTGGAACTTTTCCTGCGTACGTTGAAGACGAATCCGGTCCTTCGCGGAATTTCCTTACCTGGTGTTACCACCTCGACCAGGTACTCCGCCAATGTTGATGACGTTTCGGTTCTTGTGTCGAGTAGAGCCGAAAGTAACGAAATCAGCAAAGAAATCAAAGGATATGAGATGGTGACAGGGGCCAAGATCAACCGCGATAAGTCTGTTGGCTTGCGGTTGGGTTCGTTGAAGGGAGTTTCTCTTCCCGGACCTTTTCTCTGGACGGACGGGCCGGTCAAGATACTCGGCGTCTGGTTCGGTCCCCACCTCCTGTTGGAAATGAATTGGTCGGAAGTGCGAGAGAAGGCCGAGGTCGCAGTTCGTCTGTGGTCCCGGAGGAATCTTTCCTTGAAGGGGAGGGCGGAAGTATGTGCCTCGCACATCTACCCGATTCTCCTTTACCGACTCTCTGTGCTTCCACTCCCATCTGAAACTTTATTGGTGTTTATAAGGCTCTTGTTCTCCTTCTTGATGGAAGGCAAGGCCGCCATGGTTAGTCGCGAGATCTGTTACCTCCATCTCTCTGATGGCGGTCTAGGGGTGCCTTGCGTTTGACCAACATTCACGCAAGTACGAACTCTTAACTCTTCTGAACTCTACCAACTTTTCCAACTCATATTTCCTAACATGCAACAGGAACTTTATTCTTCTAAAACTACAGTTTAATAATTAATTCTACTTCGTGAGCTCCGGTACAAATATTTCTGAAATCTAAGAGACGTAACTCTATGAAGCCTTTAGCTTATATGCATGTACATCAAAACAAATAAATTCAAATATTATGTTTTGAAATATTACGTTCTGTCTTGTATTTTTGCTATGTGCTACTTTATGTCAGATATAAATTGCATGTGACCGCCACATTTGATGGTGACCTCCAGTGTCTTTGCTTGTCCTTTTCCACGTCATTCCTAATCAAAGTTAAATAAATGTGGTGGGGTCCGCTACATCTGATTGACCTCGCTACACACTTACTTTTGGGAGACATGTATTAAAAGAAAACTCGACAGTTTGTGAAAAATTTGTGTGTAAAAATTTCTTTGTTTAGAGTTGGCTTTAAAAGGGAACACCAGAAATAACTCCCATGGAAGACTGTTGGTGATTCCTTTTTCAAATTTAAAAAATATTTCCCTTTTGTATTTTTTGTCCAATCAAAAAGGGTGGCTTCCACCGATGTAAATTTAAAGTTGAAGCAGAAAGTTCGTTTGAACATGAGTCAACGGAGAACGAGAAGGGTTTGTGGCGTTGACATGTGAAAGTCGCTCGTTACCACTAAGATAAGAGAACAAAAAGTTAAAGGGTTTCGGCATTCCCAAGGAATACGCCAGCAACTTCCACGACGATGAAAAAGAAAAATAACAACCCTACACGCAAGCCGCTAGTGGCCACCTATGGCAACGCCAGCGGTCCTCTTTTATTTAAAATTTACACGTGTTTTTTGTTATTTTTAACCAATACTTAACAATTGTAAATAGTTTGATTAATTTATTTTTAAGCGATTTTAGTCAAATGTTTTTCTCTTAGTTTTTAAAGTTGTAAATAGTCTGTCTTTTTAACCACTCTATTGTAAACGTTTTATTAAGTGTAGTTTAGAAAAGAAAAGAAAATAAGAATAAAAAAGTAAAAAGAAAAGAAAGACCAAACAAATAAGTTAGTTAAAAGGGGAGGTAGAGAAAGAACAAGTCGCGAGACGAGCCAATATAATAAATCGTTTGGTTTTTTGTTTTTTGTTTTTTTGTGTGTATATATGTATTTGTGTATGTGTATATATGTATGTATATGTATGTGTGTATATATATGTATATGTAGATGTATTTATGAGTATATTTATTGGTTTGTTTTCTTCTATTCTTCCAAAAAAACACCCATTCTTGGCCGCAAGTAGGAAGATCACTACAACCATGCATACATAATTTATAACTTCGAATAGCCCAAGTGAAGTCTTGATTGGTTGTTGTTTGCTGGGGCAACTTATATAATTCACGTCCTAAAGCTAGTGGCAAATTTTTGTTCTAGGTGCGGGCCGAATACTGATCATATTCGGTCGGGTCGCCCATCGAAGAAGTCTGTTGTTTATTTAGACCCGAAACTTCTACTGACATGGGAGCAACAACACTGACGACGCATCTAGATTCAGCACTTAAAGGTGTATTTTAATAATAATAATCACAAGACTGTTTACCATAAAAAGAAACATACTATTAAAAAAATTATGCAGAAATTAATGTAAAATAATTAAAAGGTTAAAATAAAATAATTACAGATAATACAATACCCTAAGTTGGTTTATTGCTCTTTCTCTTGGGGAGAGAATATAAAGATTTATATATAAAAATGTAAATTAAATAAATGATTAATAAAATTGTATAGATAAAAATAAGTAAATATTATAATAGTCTAGGTTTGTCTCTTGTACTTGTTTGTAAGAGAAGTGTTAATAATTAAAAGAGATAATAATTAATAAAATAATAATTAAAAGAAAAATAGACGGTTAATAAAATTTAACTAATTTGATGTGAAACATTTCAAACTTTCTAAAAGTAGAATGGATCGAAAAAGAACCAGCGAAAATAATTCAGCCATAGGCGACCGGTTTGTGCTTTAATTTTCGAATTCAAAAAGATATACAACTTCGGATTTTTTTTACCAATCAAAAGGGTGGCTTCCACCCACACAAATGTAAAAGTTGAGATCCGTCTGAATCCTGTTTAAGAATTATATAAGAAGACGAGTCGGCAGAAAATTTCACAGGGTATAAAAATTTCGAATCTATAGGAACGTACAGGAAGGTACCAGAAGAATACAACAAATTATATAAAAAATACCAAAACAATCCTCGAAATAAAAGAACAGTAATGAAAGACAATTAATTAATGAAATAAACTTTAAAAAAAATCAATATGCAAATTAGTTAAACCTGAAGGATGATATTGTCTAGAAATAGATAATATATAATAGAGATAGTGAGCAATAAGTGCGTAAACCGTGCAAATTCATCCTTGGAGGTATTTCTAACGCAGGATTGTCATCTCTCAGTTGCGTCTCTGTCCTTGGACAGAGTGCACTCAGAGGCTTCTCTGTCTGAGGACAGAGGGGCAACTGAGGAAAATTATACTGAAGAAGTTCCCAGTCCTGGGGAACAGCTGCCCGAGGCCGCGCCCTCCCATTGCATAAGAAGGAGGGATCGATGCTCGCACCGAGGCAAGCGCAGCCGACGGTTGCGGGGACAGAGGGGAATTTTTGGCCTTGCCCGAGTGTACGCGCTCGGGTCCTCACATTAATCCGACCTTGTGTCACATCTCATTCTCGTGGGGGAATGAGTAAACACCGCGTAAACCGTGCAAATTCCTCCTTGGAGGTATTTCTAACGCAGGATTATCATCTTTCGGTTGCGTGTCTGTCTTTGGACAGAGTGCGCTCAGGGGCTTCTCTGTCAAAGGACAGAGGGGCAACTGAGAAAATTATACTGGGAGGTGCCCAGCACTGGAGAACAGCTGCTCGAGGCCGCGTCCTCCCATTGCACCAGAGGTAGAGATAGATGCTCGGGGCTGTGGGGAATTTTTGTCCCTTGCCTGAGTGTATGCGCTCGGGTCCCCACTATAAAAAGACCTTGTGTCACATCTCGTTCTGGTGGGGGAACGAGTAAACACTGCGTAAGCCGTTCTTTGGAGTGGTATGCACATTGCTGGTAGTATCACAGCTATGACTAGCTTGGACAAGCTATGACCAGCGGCCCGAGTGAAGACACTTGGGTCCCCACGTTAAAAACTGACTCAGTGGAGGATCAAGTAAATCAATCACTCTTTCGAGTGGTTTACACACTCTGATACTTGCCGAGCAGAGGGATCCACCCCTGTGCTGGTAATATCACAGCTTAGACGTGATATGACCAGCGACTGAGGAAATTATACTGAGAGAATAGCCATGGTGAACAGCTGTCCGAGGCCGCGCCCTCTTATTGCACCAAAGAGAGGGATCGGTGCTCGCACCGAGGCCAGCGCAACCGACGGTTGCGGGATCTCGGGAATTTTTGTTCCTAGCTCTGGTGTACGCGATCGGGCTCCCCACATTAAACCGACCTTGTGTTAAAACGCGACTTCGGAGCGGGGGCGGTCGAGTAAATACCGAATTACTATAAAGTAGATCTGGACTATTTTTAAATCTCAGAATTCGTGGGAGAATTGTGCTCCAATTTTGCTTTTATTTATATAATGAATAATATAGGTTTTAATTAATTAGCTGTTATGTCTCTCTAACTCTTCAAATGTTGAATGTATAACTAATTCTAATTTTTATTTTCTCATCTGTACACTATATTAATTTTATCTTATAAATTGTCCCCTGTTCTCGCACCCATGAAATAAAAATAATTGTTTGTACGGAAAATAAGGATCTACGTACATCAAATCGTCTTTAAATTAAATGGCATCAGAAGAATTATTGTTGAACCTTTAAAAGGTAAGCTTAAACATTAGTTTAAATGCAGCAATCAATTTTGAGTTCTTCTGTAGTTTATTGATACCTATCGCATCTATTCCTCCCTAGCTATTGTGATGATGGCCAAACCAAGAGGTCTCTGCAGGTGCTAGATTAAATGCCGTTCGATAAGGTGGCTTTTAAGCTAGTTTGTAATAAAACGTGTACTGCAATTTTGGATACAAAAGAAAAATAAGAGTTACTCCCCTTGAACCATGAAAGCACCGATAATCGCTAGTATAATATATTACTATATATTTTTAACCTTGCATAATCTGGCAACCCTGAATCTGAGTTCAACGAAAATCGTTCTCTGTGCCTAATTTTTCTATGGCGTTTGAATGAGCTATGAATCATTGAAATCGGATCAGTGGGAGCGGAAGAGTTGCTTGGGCACACACACACGCACAAATACACACATAATACACTATACTTTATATATTATAAGATATATATTATTATAGACTGTGACTAACGCCAATATGATTACAATTTGCTTATTTATTTTCATTCTTCTCGGAAATGAGTGGAACTTTTTTCTTTTGAAACCTAATCACGTAGTAAAGTATACTATTACTATTATTATTGTATCAATTGATAAACGGAACAGAGAAAAAATATGGCAACTACAGATTGGGACAAAATGTTATTCACGAAACAGTCACGTGAACACTCACAGAAACAAAGTACACCCATAAGTAAATAAATTAATAATTACTTAAAAAAAAATAATAGCGATTATAGCAACTGCTCATTGTTTGAGGAGAAATCAAACTGTCATTTGGATAACTTCTGGGTGTCTTAAGCTGACCTCAGAAGATATGAAAATACAACTGGAAGGGAATAGTTGTTCACTGAGAACTGTGCAAACGGTTAGCAGAAAAAAAGGAAATAAGAAGGAAGAATGGAAGGAATAAGAATGGAAGACCTTCTAAATCTTGACCATGGATATACCTTCCGAGCACAGGGTGCAACTGAAAGGAATTGTCAAATAAAAAATATCAGGATTTCGCCCGGGAACTACGAAACGTCAAGTTTAGGGTTGTACCTACAATAATTGGTGCACTTGGATGCAAGACAGGATGAATTAGAAATTTAAGAAAAAAATAGAGACTGTATAGACCACGGCATTACTGCGATCTGCGAAGATATTGGAAAATGTGCTGTCATACAAACACAATCTTCAGTGATAACTATTAGACATTTGCTTTGAAAATGTATGATAATAATACATAGAGACAGAACAATCAAAGCTAATCGCCCAGACATCGTTATTAGAGACAGCAAAGATAAAAAGTGCCTCCTTGCAGACTACAATGTATCTTTGAAAATCTTCTAAACGCTATCAAAATACAAGGATCTTGAAATCGAAATCTCAATAATGTGGTACATGAGAACAAAATATTCCAATAGACTCATTGAAAGTATTTCTGGTAACTCATGCCCGAAAGAAATACAAAAAATTGTTCTCAAGAGTACAGCCCACACCTTACGAAGGTTTTTATCTAAGCAAAATATTTTTTTTAATTTTTTTTATTTACACTACTCAGTGGAAAATGTCATGATGCCATTTCTGACCTTAGGTCTCGGGTCGGGACCCGGAAAGAAATGATTATACACTAGAAATCAAAGGAAATAAAATAATAATAATAAAGAATCCAGAATAAGAGAGCCCCCACCACCACCAAAAAAAAAAAAAAAAAAACAGTTGTTGAAACACTAAGAACTGTCCAACATCATTTGTTCCTAAGAAGATTACGCATCAGGGAGACCTGAAACTTATTAAATTATTGAATACAACAAGAATACTGTGATATTGGAGTACTAAGGAAACTTGACATCACTTTGGCTTTGGCAACATCTGCCAATTAAGGTAGGTGTAAATGGTACGCAAAATAACTAACATGCTTGTTTGTGGACACAAATTGTGTATTTATTTCAATATCTGTGAACAAAAACTTGAAAATGAAGAACTGTTGGGATGAGATATTTCTCTTAGTGGCGCATCAGATAAGCGCACACTTGTTTGTCACGTATTTAACATTGATGCAACTTGTTTTGAAGTTAAATGCTAGTATTTTCGAGTTTCTTTTCACAAAAAATCCAATATCCAGAATTTTTCAAAAAAATCTTTTTACATACACTTGATAGATTATACCTTCTAATTATTCGTACCCTTCATCTGAAACTGTTGTATAATTTCAAAGTCATTTTAAGCACTGTCTTTTACAGGTTTACTGAATAGATTCAAGTAGCTCCAGTAGACAACTTGTAAACTGAACTAGGGATAAAGATAGCCATTGTAGGTGCTACTACACACACAGAGACACAGACAGACACACACACACACACACATATATATATATATATATATATATATATATATATATATATATATATATAGAGAGAGAGAGAGAGAGAGAGAGAGAGATGCATGTATGTACATGGGTACAGCACTATTGATAAAAATATTTGACACAAATATTTTTCAACATAATTTTCTTTCTGGTTAGTGCGCTTAATTCGATTTTATTTTTTTTCATTGCTCACATTGAGCGAACATTATACAGTACAAATATCAGATTAAAATTCAGAAAATACCTGCTTTAGGTTACGGACTTATTTATCCAACCCCATATACATATATAATATATAATATATAAACAGGGTGTAGGAGTAACATAATCGTTATCAACGCTGAAAACGGAATCGATGATCCGTGTTCAAATTGGACCAGACCTAGGAAACTTCGAACTTCAGGAGGCATCTTTTTGGTGGAGGGGCCTTAACTATTGCCTTTACCTTTTGTGTCTAAGATTTTCAGGCCATCTTTCTACAGGATATGTCCCATTGTAGCGACTGCTATGCTTTTCCACGCCCACAATTTATTCGTCTGTGATTGACTAGTAAATCAAAACTGCTTTTCTATAAGACAAATTAGGAATCGCAGTCATCACTTTGAATTTTTCGGTCGTGAACTTGCTCACATGTTTCTTTGATACAAAATCAGTAATTGGTCAAATTTTAACCAACCAAACATTTTAATACTAAATCAATTTTTCCCGCGTTTTCGCTTGGAGCCTACCGGTACCTTTAAAAGAAGCAATTTTGCCACAAGCCGCCAATAGAGTCCAACTATTTCGCCTGTCCACACAAATCTACGACTTTACTCACAACTTCTCAAACGCACACACAGACACATATTTTTGTAACACATTATACATATCTCTCTCTCTGTGACTCAGCCAAGTTTATGAACCAGAACTCTATTAATTTCTCTAAACAACACATTTCTTAATTAACTGTATTCTATTCTAACAGCAAAATCTATTCAACATAGAATCCTGAACATTCTTATTCGAGAAAAACTCTTTCGAACATTCAATCATAAATCAGAATACAGTTGAAGGGTAACAACTTTTTTTTCCTTAATCATTACACTTCATTGCATGATTGTTTTGTATGTTATATTGCAATATATATTTATTTGTTGATCCACAAGTGGAGTTTCGTTGTTTTTTCTTGAATCGTTAAATGTACATTGTAGGTATATGCGCTAAGAACACGCATCACAATTGGTGACCGCCGACGTGATTAAAAAAAAAAAGCGAAGAAAAACCCAATTTTGTGCCAACAACATCAAAAAAAAAAAAAATAATAATATACAGAAATTCAACTTGGCGCGAAGAAACTTTTTCTCTACCACGTGCGTTTCAAAAAGCTACCCAAAATGAAAACGGCTGAAATAGCCGATAAAATAAATGAAGCTAAGACACTTAATAGTATGAGCGTCCCTGTGCCACACGGCACCCCTGTCGATGATTTGATTAATAAAATCCAACAATAACTCGACAAGTTATCGTTGCAGTTGGATCGTATGAGTAGAGAACGTTCGACCCCAGCTCACAACTTCTACAAGTCATGCTGACGTTCCAGATTGACGACGACAATTTGTTGGTATCACCGTAAATTTGGTCAGACAGCTAGGCATTGTACCAAGCCATGCAATTTTAAACCTCAGTTAGTATCTACACCTAACCAGAAGGCGGGAAACGCCAGTCCCAACAGCACATGAGGACGGCGTCTGCTGTTGGGGGAGAGAAAGCAAACCGTCTTTTTTACGTCCGAGACAGAAATTCTGACGAATTATTTCTGGTCGACACAGGCGCCCAAGTTAGCGTAATTCCACCCAGACCAGGTTTTCCTACCGAAAACACTTTACGAATGGTTCCCAAATACAAACCTTTGGTCAAGTGTCTATGACTAAACATTGGATTAAAGAGAACGTTCCAATGTTTTTTTACTGTGGCGGAAGTCAAATTTCCCATACTAGGCGCAGATTTCCTAACACATTACAAGCTCGCCGTGGATATGTCGAATCATTCACTTATAGACCAGACGACTAAACTTACTAATACAGGAATAACCTCCACCCTTATGTCAACCAAATTATGTGTCGCTCTACCAAAAAATAATCCACTCCAAGACGTACTGGATAAGTTTCCCTCACTTATCCAACCTTTTACATATACTGAAACGGTAAAACATCAAACCGTTCATCGCACCATGTATTTGAAGGCATGTCATTTTGATCTGACATTATTTACGGTCAATCACTGTTCGGCATAGCGCTGGATTACTTTTACTTAATCTCACATTATGTTCTTCCTCTCTTCTACTTACAATTATTATGCCATCTGTCATGTTGTACGCTCAAGGATCATCTATAATTATTTGGCTCATAATTTGTTGATACCATGTTCACTCTGAACAAACGTCTTTTGTCTCTGTAAAGTCTTCCGGGGTGCAGCGAATGTGGTGATTTCTCTAGAATCAGAGTGTAGTTCAATTTGGTGGTATGCCATATTCAGGTAAAGTTTTCAGAAATATTTCCCCTCTGCCATTTCATGGGTGGTTTCTTCAATTGTCGACACAAATTGATGTTCATGGATGAGAGCCTTATTAGCGTTCCTCATGCCAATGCAGATACGAACATTGTGTTTTCCTTGGTTTTTAGATTTCAATTCTACTGTTAAAAGTGAATTAAACCACTGGAAAAGTCCTATTACTTTTTCAATGACATCTAGATCAACTAGTTCCTGTAGTTTCTCGGTGGCATGCTAAGGTGACATGGGATTCTTCGCACCGACTCAGTGACTGGGTTGACGTTAGGTTCTGTTTTGAATTTTATTTGGCAGTTTTTCAACTATGCCAAGTTTCGTCCATAGTTATTTTCCTGAGTAATGCAAAAAAATGCCTGAAGTCCAACTTTTAAAAGTCATAATTCTTTGCTGATTCTGCCGCTAAGGAGGGATGCTTGTGTTTGTGGTATACTAAGAATAGGGAAAGGACAGAACGTTCAATGTTAGGTACTTGTATTTAAAATGTGCATTTACCTAAAATTTGAAGAGGTTCTTTGATTGTATATGAGTATAGTTTTGGAGCATCTAGCTGAAGTTTAATTTCAGGGCTGTTCGTTTTTAGTCTTTTATAGTGAGAGACTTGTTAATGTGTTGCGATTGGCCTCTGGGTTTATTACTAGGGGTAAAATTGTTTTATTAAGATACAGTTCTATGATATCTTCAGTTTCGGATAATTTGAATAGCTGAATGTTCTCGCGTGAACGGGGATTTTCCGTTTTCTCTCCACTGCGTTGGGTTTCTTTTATGTAACTTTTTGTAGGTCTGCGGCTGTTTTGACGGTGTCATTCGTTTCTGTTACTCTTGACTGTCTCCATTTGTTTTTCTTGTGAAAGCAAAACTTGTCAAAATGAACTTTCTTTCCACAGTGGCTACATGTGTGATGCATACTTCGCATGTAATTAGGACCAACGTGTCCTTGGGCTCCATATTTGCAACATGTAGAACATATTGTCGAGATAACACAGTGCTTTGGTTTACTGCACACATGGTTAGTGTCTGAATTAGATTTCAAAATGAACTCATCTTTATGGGGATATGCCCCTTTTTCCCCTGTCAGCAATAGTCTCTTTTGCTTTGCGTCAGAGGCACTTGAGGCTGTGATATATATTTCTAAATTCATCTTCCAGTTTTCCCATCTCTGATGAAGAGACTCTGGCTAAAAAACTGTATCTAGTTGTTGTGGAGGCGACAGACCACAGAGTGCAATAACTCTTAACTCTTGACATTTTTTCGAAACAAAGAAGAACATTGATTGATGATAACTTATATCAGTTTTTTTTCCCGGTTGCGCGCGCGTGTGTATGTGTGTGTGCGGCGCGCGCGCGTGTGTGTGTGTGTGTATGTGCTCGGTAGTTTATAGAGTGGAATGTACAAATCCAAGGCACGAAATAACTGTTTAATAGCTTTTATTTGTGGTTGAAAGAGAATGCAAAATAGTGGTATTTTTCGGGAAAGTGTTGGGTTTTTCCAGTTAACAGAGTTCTTCTCTTGAGTAGATGTTTCGTAGAGAGATTTCTCCGCTTGTTTCAACGAGGAACGAGAAATCTGACTGTCAAACTGCTAGGACTGGCACGGGTTTTCTGCAGCAAAAGAACAACTATGTAATCTTCATAAAATAACTTTATTTGCAGAATTGTCATTAGCACGTGTGTGTCAGTCACGTTTTTTTTCTTTATTCTCCTCTTCTCTTCTCTCATCTCGTCTCATCTTATCCCGTTATTTCGAGATAGTCACGACACTACAATATCATGCAACAAAAAAGATTAAAAAATGTTTCTTCAAAAAGATGTTAAATTAACACCTTCAGCGTTAATTAACGGTTTTCAGCTCTACTTGTTGGCCACCGAATGACGCAACATCTTCCATTTTGAAATTCGCAACATATCTTATGTTTATCCTCCTCACAGTACTGTGACTAGTACCTGCCTTTCAGCTTCTCATAGTATTTAATCTCTGGGGAATCCACATTGTTCTATTATTGGTCTAAACACATTAATGTTTAAAATTAATAAAAATGTTGGCTTTGAATTTCAGCCCATTAGGGGTCATCAAATATGGAATATATTCAGAAAAAACATCTACAAAAACTTGCTTTTCGTTTTAAATGCAAGCTAGTAGGATATCCCAGATGAGAAAATAGCACATCTAATAAATTCGATGACTAAAAGTGTAAAATTAGCTCATGTTAAGATTAATTTTAAATAGAAGTGTCTACGTAGTTATCAACACAACAAATTTGAGGATACTAATCATAGAATAATAACAATACTTCAACTAAGAAGTTTAGATACACGTATTCTTGTCAGGAACTCCTATTTGACTCATTAAACAACTTGTCAGAGCTCCTGACAAAATTTTCACTCTGATGACTGGAAATCATTTCCAGATCAATACAAGATATTTAAAATTGGTTCAAAGTTAAAAAACAAAATATTGTTTGAATGAAATGCTTTTAAATATTGTTTCAATGATATGCTTTTAAATTTTTTTGAAAATTCTATCTATTTTACTTTTATAGAAGCCAATTTTTTTCACACAGAGCAACCAAGAAGTCAGAGTCGGCGCTAGGGTCTTGCTGCTCCACCTCCCAAAACTTTGATACGGCGCATCTCTCTCTCGTGTAGATTTCAAATTTCCCAAACTTGGAGCCACAACCCCACGAAGGAAAGCTTTTTTTAAATTACTAAAAATCAGTTTTTTTTTTTATTTAAAAATATCTGAGAAAATGTTATTCTTTTTGTAATAACCACCAAATTTTCATGACTAAATTTTAAAAGAAAAAAAATATTTAGGTCGCAAATTTTTACATTTCTATAAAGATTAATCGACGATGTATCTCCTCTGAAAAAAAAAAACTTTTATAAAGATTCTAACACAACAAAAACAGGATTTTCTTAACATTTGTTTTAAAAATAGTATTTCAGTTTTCGGGAAATTTTTTCATGTGTTGAAATCTTTTATTTTTTAAGCGATCATATCTCGATTTTATCTTTCTAAAAATATAAAAATAAGGACTAGAAATTTTATTTTAATTACTAACCGTGGACTTCTGGTTAATATTACTATTAGTAAAAAAAAATCAGAGATCGTCCCTAGTGGAGGATCTAGGAATAAAAAATGATTTTACTGAGATATATTATCATCTTAATTGATTTCAAAGAACTGTTCAGAAAGAAAATTACAATTTAAAAAAAATAAGCGCTACTGAAATTAGCACTTCTGCCCCATTCCCCAGTAGGCATGGGACCCCAAGGCATTTGAGAGGTGTGGGGTCTACTAAGCACCGACCCTGTCGATTATTATAGCTGATGATTGGCAATATAACTTAGGTAGAAAAAGGTAAAAGCAAAAAAAGAAAAAAGAACGCTACTTAAACTAACCCTCCTCGTCGGATGTTCCCGCGTAGTACGCACCGTACCGGCCATATTATTAAGGTCAGTTTAAAAAAAATTTTTAAAATGGCGGATGACCATAAAACAGTGATGAAAAAAAAAATGGTAGAGATCACAATGGGGTTCCCAAAAACGCGGCCTCTCCAGTTGGGTGTTTCGGGGGTAAAACGTGCCGGCCCTGTCAGAAGTACAGAAACTAGCAATCAAGCCGTTTTGTTCTCCCTTTATCGACAATGCCGAAGTAAAACGCTTAAATGATAACAGCATGAAATAACTTTTTCAATTCAAGTTTTATTCATACACTATGTCCTTTTACTAATTTCAGATCAACACAAAAACTCGACATACTTTGAAACTAGTATATGATTTCAAGAACTTTAATCCCACAAGTCAAACTCATGCAAAAATATATTTTCTTCAGTAAACACACACAAAAGAAAGGAACATTGCCAAGTGAACTTTAACATTACACATCTCTTTATCTGTTTGAATTCTAAAAAAGCAAATAATGTATGTAGGTAAATACATTTATCATTTGTGATATACAGGATTAACTTTTTTTTCTATTTTGTTATCTAAATATAAATATCTGAAAGTCTCAACAAGGTCTATTTCTTAAAATTTAGCAAACAAAAGTTAAAACTTGGTAATCGTCTCGTTAAAAACTACATCCTTTATGTTTTAAAATTATTTAAAGAAACAGTGACGTGCAGAGGAACGAACTCCTTGATTGTATGCCCTTAAAACTCAAGTAACGGGTGGAGTGGGGGGTTATCGGGCCTAGTAATGAGAAATGTGAGAAAAGAAGACATTTTAAATATGTAAAAACAGAAGAAACATGAAATAAACAATTTATTCAAATTAAATATAAACTAAATTTTTATTTCATTCTTTGATTGGATGCCCTCCTGATATGGATACCCAGGGCCGTTGCACCGCCTGCCCCCACTTCTGCACAGAAAATACATTAAGCCTAAAATATGCTAAGAGATAGTGAATATTGTTCAACATTAGATTAGCAGTAAAATCTTACTTAACTCAAGCGATAAATACTACCTTCTTTAAATTAAAATTATTCAAGTATCACGTTAGCTTTCTGCAACAGTTCCTTTTTTTTTATCAGGTTTTCCGTAACTCCCAAATTTATTTCATTAATGTCGAACTCATCATTCATTTATGTTGATCCTTCTGACTTAGAAATAGACTTTCACAAACATCATAAACTTGCCATGATCTCTTAGAAATTGTAAATTTTAATGCACGGAAAGTAAATGTAGAGATTTGAGCGGTAGAGAAGGAGTTAGCGCCCACTAAGCCTATCCGTTCGTTATTCTTTTGTTTTCATATTATTTTCCACTAATTTCATTTTACTGCTCCGTTTCGTCCCAACATTAGTTATCTCCGGCCTCCCACATTGGCTAAATCTTCAGAAACCACAAATCCGACTCCACATCACATGAGTCAATTAGAATCAGATTAACAAACAGAAATGCTAAAACTGGTACATCGGTAAAACAATAAGTCCGTATCATAATTATGAAAAAGTATTTATTTTACATAAATATTTTTCCACATAATCTTCTTTGACAATGCACGTAATTCGATGGTGGATATTAATCACATGGGTCAAATTGAAAATTACAGAACAAAATTCAGTTAATAACTGTGTGTGAAGTTCATCTTCTGTGTTTCGATGTTATCTTCATTTTCCTTATCATAAAAAGAAGATTTTTCTCAGCTAGAAATTTAATCTCTTATATATCTGTTGGATAGCGCACCAGTTCAGACGTAGTCATGATTATAATGACAATAAAAAATTCTGATATTTTTCCTGGTATGACATGGCTAGATTGATATTTATTGCAACTGTGTAAACTGTAAACTATACAGTCGTGACAGTTTGTTTTTATTTATTAATTTAGTTACAAACACAGATAAGCTGACCCATCTTTTATCCCCAAAAAATCTTCTGCTAAAAAAAAAAAAAAATTTAAGAATCACCAAAAAAATTACTATTAATCTTTTTTTATTATAGCAAATTGCATTTTGGAAACGCTGTTTTAGGACTCACTGACCCAAGAAGAAATATTATCAAATTCTTAAAGTTTGTTTGTTCATATTGTTGAGTCAAGTTGCCCGGAATTTAGGTGGAAAAATATAATCCAAATGTCATGCTCACAAATACAGCACAAAATTATAAAGATCACGAAGAAATTATACATATTCGCAGAAAAAGAAGACCAAGCTAAATATAATAATAACAGTTATACAGGCAGGTACATATATTTACATATTAAAATTAGCATTCTTTTGTTGTGGCCACGAAGAGACCAATTGTTCGAAATCATTTGTCTTAAGTCAGTTTACAAAGTTCGAAGTGATTTTGTTGCAAGTGAGTCTGCAAATTTCGAAATGACATATACGCCAATATGTGTGTGTGTATGTGTGTTTTTGTGTGTGTGAAGCACACACTAATGAAACATGTATGCGTCTGCTGACCGGTTGCGTGCGATATCAGCAATTTAAAAGTACGATGAACAAAGAGAGAGGAGACAGGACTTGCTTTCGTTACAGCTTTATATGTTTTTGAGTATAGAAAAATTATCGCTGATTGACGCATTGTCATAGTAATGTGTGTCGAAACAGAGCTTTGTTCGTTGACTGTCCGTGCCGCAGATCTATTCACTGATTATTTTGGCGAACCGTTTTTATGGCTATCGCTCGGCTCCGAATCGCCATCTGAGTTTTGCACGAGAATTTACTCAGTAACCCGAGCCTCGAATCTTTTCCAGGTCATTTGGAGTTCAACCGCACGGATATCGGAGAAAGCACATCGTGTGACTCGAACTATCCAATCAAGTTCCAGAAACCACTTATTTAATTTGGAACTCTGTTTGTACAAAATTGTAAAAAGTTTCCGTATCTACTGAATTTAGTAAGATTTATTGGTAGGCGTCTCTTGTTTGTGCTTCAATTATTGGCTGTGAAATACAGGAGTTCATATCCTATAATTATTAATTTGTATTTAAAGATGTCAAAAGAACACTTGACGGTTGCTTGATATAAGAATTGTTTCTGTTAGCGTTTAAAATATTTTAAATTTATTTATGCCTTATATTTTTCATCGATCGTTCAACCCCCCCTTTTTTTTTTACAATTGAGTGAAAAGGAAAGACTTTCTTGCTGTTCTGAAAATAGGTATTCGAAGTTATGGCTTCGAACATACTAGGGTTCGAACATCAACTATCGACCACTGACATTAGTGGGAAATACGCGACTATCTCATCCACCAAACAAACCAATTATGTCAATCTTTTCATATTTAATAAACTCATATATGTATTTTTGTCGTAGAAGATGCAAACTCGCATAACGGTTATCAGAAAAAAGATGGAATTAGTCATTTGAGTTCGAGATTTGACTGAAACTGCTTATGTTCTGTTATTGGTAATGTCCTTGCGAAAGGCATGAATCTACATTCCTGCAATCTAGCGACCCGATCACTATCATAGCACGATAATTCAATCATTGACAAAAAGAGAGTTAGCGAGTAAGATTCTTTTAGTCAAGAATCCACTTTCCCATGACTAATCGACCACCTCGACACCAACAACAGTAAAAAGCTGTTATACTCATTGTCAATCATGAGAATGGAAAGTTAAACTCAAACCTGTTAGTACTGATTTACTAAGCATAGCTTAGACGTGGCGGAAGACCTCGAGAATGGGGCACCTACAGAGAATCAAAGTCACTATTCAATTGTAATTGATATCGCAAAGCAAGCTTGTTAACCATTACACTACATAAAAAAGTGTCCTCATGCCTATTAGTATATATATTTATCTAGCCTCCCCAATAAGACAGGATGCGACACAATGTTGATTTTTTTTTTGCGTGCAAAGCTCCATACACTTACCTATTCATATGGGCAAAGAACATCAAATTGCTCAGTTCCGCTGACTTCGATATAACATTTACCGCATCTCTCTTCGTGTAAGGGTGCTGCCGCAGAATTGCTATCCCCAGGAAAGGATGCCTTCTACCATATAAAACAAGGAGAACAATTTACTTCACTTTTGATCAAAGCAAACTTTTGCGCTGGGGAAGTATACATATAACTATTTAGTTACTAATAAGTACACCTCAACGCAGAAGTTCGCTTTTGGTAAAAAATGGAGTCAACTGTTCTCCTCGTCCATATACCCACGTCCTGTACCTATTTATCTAAATTTTTATCCATGTCTAGTAATTATTAACACCTGTTTGTATATTTAGATCTCATGATTACGCCTTTTGAGTTAGGATTCCTCTTCAAAATTTCTTTTCCGTACGGTCTTTCTTGGTTTGTTGTCTCGTTCAATCCACAATAATGATATTACCCTCTTAGCAACGTTGTAGTCCGCATTGTTAGCCTCGTCACGAACATATACAGAAAATTTTCCACTTGTAATAATTTAATGGGAATAATGTATTTATTTACAATGAAAATATTAGTTACAAGTTTTAAATAAACATATAACCTCTGGACTTTTGTTTTTTGTATCGAACAGAATCTTAGCATAGATAAAAGTTACATATGTTAGTATGATACGATACAAAACCGAAGGGAGGGGTGGGTAAGAAGATCGTGTTGTGTCACTCTTCCAAGTTGTGAAGAAGACCTTCAAGCTTTAATTAAAAATGTCAGTACTTGAACTCGAATATCTTTGACATTGGGACTATTATTAGCCATGAAGCCGGCCTGAGTTATACACTTGTAATTCGGTCGATTTTTTTTGTATTATCACCATGGCATTTTGATTGATATAATTGGTTATATTAATTGTTTAATGTTGAGCAATCGCTGTGTACTATAGATTGCACCATAAAAAGATTTAAATACGTGAAAATTATCAATTCAACGATAGCATTTTTTTTCACATTAGAATAGGTACCTCCACTAATTCGGTATACGTAATGTTTAATATGAATTTTAAAAACGAAAAAGCTTTCTTGAAGCTTTCGTTTTAGCTTTAATTGAAAGCTAAAGGATTTAAAATCCTTAAAGAATTCAATGAAGATAACAGAATTACCCAAGTCATCCAGCCCCTATATAAAGATGCCACTAGCGCAGTTCTCCTAGAAAAACAAATGGGAGGATTCTTCTGGACAACTGTCGGCGTGCGACAGGAATGCGTACTTCACGCATATTGTTCAACCAATTTCTAGAGCGAATCACGCAAGAAACCTTGAACGACCATGATCCTTCAATTTCTGTCGGTGGCTGACCCGTCTGTAATTTACGTATTTCAGATGACATTGACCTTATAACAGGTAGTAACATTGAGCTCCAGGATTTGACCAACAAACTTTTAGAAAGTATATGGAAGCTCCAAGAAATCCAAAATAATGATGAATAGCACAAACAGTAACACCTGTGTCAACATTACCATGAAAGGGAATTCACTGGAGGAAGTGTCCAGTTTTAGATACCTGTGAGCAACATTGTCTAAAGTTACATGCAACTCAGAAATCAGCACACGGATTGCTACAGCCATGGCCAAAATAACAAGAATATGGAGGAGCAAAATCAGCTTTCAAATAAAGTACAACCTGTGCAAGACCATCATGCAAGGCACCGTTGAAGGTGGACGTAGGAGAGTACGCCAACGCAAAAACTGGTCGGACAATGCCAAAAAATGAGCAGGTATGACTATACAAGAATTGCTGATGGCTGCAGTTGATAGACCATTGTGGAAAAGTGTGGCTTCTGCATTCGGATCCGCTCTACGATTACAAAAGGGGATGATGATGATTTCCAGTAAGCTGTGGTATATTTCAAACGGAAATTATATTGATCGGAATCGATTTTTTTTCAGTAAAATCGATAAATATCAGCCATTTATAAACAAAAGTTAATTCTCGGTTTTAAAAAAAATCTTGCAAAATTTGAGGAAATTTAGCAAATTTAAAGTTAAATTAATCTGATTTGAAACAATTACCGTATTTGATGGCATATGAGACGCACGGATGTATAAGACGCACCCCACTTTCAGCAGGGAAAATCAATTAGTAATTAGTAAAATTAGTAAACCTACATATGGAATATAAGACGCAGAGGAATTTTGAAAGATATTTTTAGTAAAAAAATGTGCGCCTTATATGCCGTCAAATACGGTACTTATAGCATAAAATGTTGTATACAAACACTTCTTAACTACGTGGTCTTGTTTTTCTGATGTGTCCATCGATTTATTGACAGCGGATTGACAGCTGAACGGGTTCATAGTTAAATATGGTGAGGCAGACGATAAAGTTTATAAGGGGGACAACCCTTAAAACACATGACCTTTTAATGATAGATTTATCGGTTTGTAAATCCCTCTGCACGTAATCCTATATATAAAACCAAATCGAAATTCTTTTAAAAATATTCAGGATCGTCAGATTGTAATAAGCTGTACAATATAAGTTTAGTAAATATAGTTTTACTTAATAACAACATTTTCGAGGAATTATCACATTGAAAATGAATTTTAAAGAATTTAAAACTTTATAACTTTTAAAATTGTAAATAAATGAAGACAAATCTTGTAAAAATCATTTTCAGCGAATTTTTTTTCTTCAAAAATATTGTTTTTAATATTTATTATTCATAAAATAATGAAAAGCCTCTCTAATTAAATAATGTCTTAGTTTTATTGGGTTTTTATTTTTCGATTCAGAAAAAAAAATATTTTCGGTAAGACGGGGTCCAATTTTGCATTAAAAAAAAAATCGATAATTTAAATTCTTCCAAGAATTCTGCTTTTAACTAATATAATCACTAAAAAATTATCACCTTGAATTTCTCAAGTTTTCATAAAATTAAGTAAGGGACGGAAACACATAAAAAAATTACCAAGATTTTCTAATAAAACATTTAAAAAATAATTTCATTCATTTGTTAATAAGTCCTGAAAATTCCATTAAAATCCGACAATTATTTGATTTTTATAATAATTTTCAAATTAATATGTCTGTCACCACAAAAAAAGAGGCTAAAATTTGCTATGCTAAATATTAGTACAACCGCAGACTCAAGAAAAGAAGTTTTTTTTGGTCAACATTTCGAATGTTCTAAAAAAGTGTAAAAATTTAATTAAATAATCAAAAATTATTTTGATCCTTCCTCTTAATAATAACATAGCGATTTTTGACGAAAAACTATGGTTTCATTACGTTTGGAGTATGTTTTCATCACAGTATACTGATTTTTTAGCGTTTTCGTGGAAATACCTACATTAGAATTAGTAGATATATATTTACAAGCGTATAAGAAATTAAGTTATCCCCTTTGCTCCTGCTATTATTCGAAGATTCTACTATCTACTTTAAATGGTATAACCCTGTTTTCGCGCCAAAAGAGATTTGGCGTGTAGTTATAAACACTGTCAGTGCAGCCCAAAATGTTGAAGGAGACAGTCGTCTTTAGCTGAACTCCGAGAACGACGTCCAAATCAGTTACGAACGTGAAGACCAGCCTCTAAAGAGAAGATATGTGTTTGAACCTTCCAGATGTCCCCCGAGACAACCAACCTTTGAATGTCAGATAAGTGTAACAAATTGTTTATACTGAAATGTATTGGAATTGGCCCAACTGTTTGACTATACCCGCTAAAGTACGTTTTTAGTAGCTCTCAATTTCACGTTTTAATGTATATGTTATTGTTGTATATAAAATATCTTTAAACTATTCAATTGTATCTTCCTTGTGATCTGCCCGATTTGGAAATCGTTGAAAATCGCACATTAAGAAAATTTGATGTGGAAATCTTTAAAAGTCCCACATTAAGAAAATTTTCTTTTTGTAGTAATTCACAGATTATTTTAAAAAAATCAAATAATAGTGAATAAACTTCACTACATTTCCTCAAAAGGAAGAAAATATGTTGCTACTTTTGCACCATTAACCCCAATGGCAAAAAAGGCATTTACTTTTACGCATTTTTTTTTTACATGTACATTGAACGTTAGGAAAATCAACATAAATGTCAAGACTTTTTCTAGAAAAATTCGTGAAGCAATAATTATATTGAATGTTGCGATTTGATGCCAAAAATGATAAAATCGAGCTTTTGAATTTAATTTCACACGTATCAATCAATTCTATTATTATTTCGAAAACATATTCCAAATTGAAACAACGTAATTGTTTCTGAATTCTGTGCGACCAGGAAGACATTGTATGTATTTGTTTCTAACTGTAATAAATTTTTTTTGTTGATAAAATTAACAACGTGAAATGGTGTTTTGCAGTTGGGGGTGCAAAAGCCATATTCGCGCCGAAAATATTAGTTTTGCTTGAAGAACAGTCAAATTATAGAACGTTAATTTACATGACCTTCAAATAATATTTTGTTGGATAAAAAAGAAAGTATGTACGATAAGAAGAGTGTGTGTGCAATAAGTTCTTGCATAATCAATGCATACCCTGTAGAAAATTATTTTGTTAATAATATTTTCCAGTGGAAGAAATACAAAGTAAAGAACACAAAGAATTCGAAATGATTTAACTCCGATAGATGTTTCTATACAGTAATTCCTTGCAGAGGCAACGACATTTCATTATGAAACAAGAGAAAAATTTGGCGTACACGATTTATGCTCTAACTACTGACGCTGTTTCCAATAGCGACGCCAATTGTAAAACAAAGAAATTAATTAATGATAGGATTTTACCTCAGAGCCCTTAGGAATTGCAGCCCTGAATATGTAAATGAAGAAGTGGAATATATTGAGAAAACATTCAAACTTCTCCACTAACCATACCATTTCATCCCCAACGCTAAAAATCGAGCTCACAAAATCCATATAGTCAAAAAATTAAAAAAACAGATAAAAAAAAATTATCCAAAATTCATAATGTTGCCCTTCAACACCTTTTCGACTAAACTCGCAAACGAATTAGCCATTAGGATCGTTACAATCACCCCAAGACAATTGGGGATATAATCAGGAAGAAAAATAAACCAAACACCATTTCAAATGCCGGAATTTATCAGATAAAGTGTCTACAGTGCAAAAACATTTACGAGGAGGAGGTATCACGTGATCTAAATACCTGGATCTACGAACAAAAGAGAGACTTGCATTTAGATAAACATTCTCCCTCGTCTTACATCGAAACAACGTTGTGCATAACTTCGAATTCACTAATGCCAGCCTAATTAAAAAGGAACATAACCCTTTCAAGCGAAACTATTTTGAAAATATATTTATAACATTAATACCAACTATAAACACTCTCTTCAAACATTACATCACCATCTATCTAATACATAAAATAATGGAAATTTACAAATCCTTTTCAAAATATACGCATGAGAATTCTTTTAATGGTAAATCCAACCAAAACATGATTATTACAATATCTTGACATGTCTCTCCGACCTCCACAGAGGTGACGACAACAGACATTCAAACACATACACGAGAATATAAAAACTCAGCCAAATACATATTATTGCAACATCTCTCTACATTTTATCGACAATAAACGAGGATGACATCTATAAACATTCCTCTCTCTCTCTCACACACACACACACACACACACACACACACACACACTTACTTATACGCCTACATGAATTAACGTTACCGCCCAACATGTACCTAGACACACAAGCGTTTCTTTACATACACACTCTTGTCTTACACTATCGCACATTTTAACGTCCAAAATGTTCCTCACACATATTTATATATTATCTATTGCGTTTATACTCGTGACACATATCTGACTAATAAGAACTAACCAAAAATCATAACATACCAGTAATCTGTGTCTCTTTGCTTTTTTTCATTTCTATTTCGATCTCTGACGAAACTTTAATAAAAGTGAAACATGTTAGATTGAGATACGTTTCCTTCTTGTTTTTCATTTTATTTTATCTTGTTGGATTCCTACCCATATCTGATCTACATTTAATCTTGATGTCGCGGTTTTTGAACTCCCACCAATAGTTTGATAAGTGGGTGTGAATCCGAGCGATACCAGAGTGGTTGATGCAGTCATTGGCTTGGTGTAAGTATTTGGCTCGTAGCTTGTACGGTACAACGAGTTTGGGCATATTTTGGGAGTCTTTTAGCATTAGGGCGATTGTCTTCGGTTCTAGATAGAATTGTTGTAGGTGTTTTTGATAGATAGCTCACTGGGATCAATCGTGATTTTGAGTGTAGATGATTCACCTGAGTCCACCGCTTGTAGGGCTTTGACGATCTTTGCCTTCATATTGTGGCACCTTGCATTATTAGAAATATTCATAGAAATATGATTTAATTTTTTCTTACTCGGTTTACTAAACAGGTTGTTGATTTTTTTTAAAACGGAAAATAATTGAGTTGAAAATAATTCACTAAGATTGTACTTGGACGATCCTAAGGGAAGAAGAAGGAAGGGGAAAGAGAGAGGTCGAGAAATACAAAAAAAGCGGTCATTAACAAAAACACGAGTCAGAAAGATATCTTAGCTAGCATGTTGACCGAATTTTTTTTAAAGACAATTGGAAGAATAGAATTAGAAATAATAAGAAGAAAGAAAGGGAAAAAAGACATGATATCAAAACGGGCCGCTTGATGGAAGCCAGATATCGGTCAAAGCACCTAGCCTACTTTTGCATGGAAAGACTCATTGTCAAATTGGAGAAAGGGAAATTTTTTTTTTTAGAACAATAAGAACGAAATCTTAATCAGAGAAAAGTGTTTTTGGGTTGAGGGGAGGACCGGTGGAACTATATACAGATCCTGACCTGTTAAGAATTGGACACCCACGATAATAAAGTGGAGACATTTTCAATGTAGATAATTAAGATTTTTTGACTATCAGGAAAAAACAAAGAGGTAAAAAGAGGGACAATTGCTTTTGGCTCACAGAGGGCGCCAAGAAGGCGGAAGAGATCCTTTCTGAAGTCAAGTCTAATTAGCGGCGGGCTGTTTGACAAAGTCCAGGTGAGAGAAGGCCAAGATGGTCATTTTTCGTACGTGCGGAAAAAAAAAAGGAAAAATTAGATTTTGTTTTTTAGAACAAGAACGATATAAGCCCGCCCTGATTGATTGCAGGAAACGCCCAATCAGGATCTCATTAGCCGAAAACGGTCACGTGGCTGCAGAAAAGAAAAGAAAGAAATGCTCAACCAGAATCCCATTAGCCGAAAAACGGTCACGTGGCTGCGGAAAAGAAAAGAAAGAAATGCTCGATCAGAATCTCATTAGTCGAAAGCGGTCACCTGACATACGAGAGACCGAGAGAGATGGATATGCGCCTCCCACCAAAAAGCACTATGAGGAAGTAGGGGTGAAAACAATAGCGATAATGGGGAAACAGAATTAATGCGGCTATTGGAATTATCGAGAAAACCCTGACGCCGACAGACCCACCCCGGGTTGCTGCGGCGTCAATAAAAGCAGGGCCCCAATCGACAAAAATCAGTTCAGCCCCGGACGGCAGCGAGAAGAGATCACCTCCACGACAGAGAGTTGCGGCTGAGTTGCGGCAAGAGATCCTTCCAGCCCAAGTCGAAGACAAGAGAACTTCCAGCCTAAGTCGACGAAGAAGAAGAAATACAACCCAAGTCGAAGACAAGAGAACTTCCAGCCTAAGTCGACGAAGAAGAAGAAATACAACTCAAGTCGGAGAGAAGAATCAACTGCGAATGATCGATAGAAATTAGCCCCAGTGTCGAACCAAACCACACTCCGACATACACAATTCTGAAGAGTAGGCAATTCGAAATCTTTAGGTTGTGTGATAGAAGCTTGGTGCCATAGTCCACAGAGCGGGTCGGGAAATGAGAACAATTTTGTTTTTTTTGTAACGGACATTAAGATATAAAGGGTTGTTACCCATTTTTTTTCATCAGCAATCTTTTTGTCTCGTGAGTTTATTTTCTCTTTTATTTGTGTTTTGCCACCCCCGTCGGACTCAACTTGTATCGGCCCCAATCCCTGCTGGTCCCGTCTGTCTAAGATCTAAACACAGCGTGGGTAGACAGACCGGAGATCGGTACAGTTGCTTTAGTGACCAGGTATTGGAAGCGAGTCGGGAAAGGCGAGGCTGGTGATCATCTGACCAAGGGGTTGGAGCGGCACGCTTGGACCCAGGAGGAGCGACCAGGAGGAGCGACGTCACCGTTGGCGCCGTAACCAAAGGATCCGACCCTGGGCCAGGTGTGTAACCGTCACAAGTGGTGCCGTGACCAACGGATCAACCCTGAGACAACCACGTCACAAGTGGTGCCGTGACCAACGGATCAACCCTGAGACAGCCACGTCACATATGGTGCCGTGGTGACCGAGGGATTTCAACCCTGAGAAGACCACGATCGACCGCCGTTGCTGAAAATTCAGACAGAACTCAGAACGACCCGGGACCAAAGGAAAAGAAAGAACAGAATCGTCTGTAAGGTAGGACACCTTGTTTTGTTTCCCAACCTCGATTGTTGCTGTATAGACTGTCTTTCTCTGTAGACATGTCAGATTATGATTCGGATAGAGCAGTGGGGGGTGAAGAAGAAGTAAGGCGGGTGTTGTCAGTGGAATTAAGGAAGCTGTTAGGTGGACCGAGGGTCCCAGTATTTGATGGCAGCGGAAAGGAGTTTAAAAACTGGCTGGCAACCCTGGAGAAGAGCCGAATTATATACGAACTTTCAGACCAAGAGACCCTGTATTTGGCATACGATGCCACAAAGGGAAAAGCGTCTGAGTTCGTGAGGGGGCTCTTGGAAAATCAACCCTGTTTATCTTGGGAAGAGATAAAAGACTGCTAACCAAAGAGTTCGCCGATGAGGCACAGCCATAGAGGCAATGAGGGCCCTCCTAAAACTGACACAACTGCGGGATGAAACCCCGGGAGAATTGGGGACCTGAGCAGGAGAAGCTGTCGTCGTTGGCATTCCCTGAAGTGGTCAGGGATAATGCGGTTATGCAGGCTCAACTGGCGGACCTGTATGTAGAGGCGCTGAGCGACGAGCGTGTTCGTCACGACGTATTGAAAGAAGGACCGCTCAGACTGTCGGCAGCGATAGAGCTGGCCAGGGAGAGCCAGGGGTGTGGGATAAAGTGAAGAGGTGTGGAAAGAAGCAGATACCAAGTCAGGAGGCTGGAAGAAGGGGGGTAGGCGGAAGAACCCCGTGTGGAATCAGAGGGTTAAGGAAGAGGTGGATCGGGCAGAATTATGGGAGGAGGACCCCAACAGAAGGGCATGGTCGACCAGGCATGGCTTTATAAGCCCACGCCGGGTCGATACGGGCTGGTCTGCTGGACCTGTGGGGTACGAGGACCACAGGGCGGCGGAATGTCCGACGAAGTGGGGGTTGCCCCAGACTTCGATCGTGACAGGTGCACCAGGTGTGGTAAGAAAGGACACCTGGCTAAGTGGTGCGGGCTGAGGAAGGTGCCCCACCAATATTAACAAGGAAGGCCGAGCCCAAGAAAAGCCAGCCAGCGGGCCACCCCAGAATTAAGAGGGAGGGTGGCCCAGTTAAAAAGAAGAGAAATAAAAGCTTGGACCAGTGAACGGGTGAACAGCTTGAATAGAGGACGGTTCCCCTGAGGATAGAACAAGGCCAACCCAGAGAAAAAGGGAAAGAGCAAAATGTTGGACATGTGGTCGGGCGGGCCACTTTGCGGCAAGCTGTCCAACAAGAAGGTGCTGGTATTGCAGGAGGCCAGGACACCTGAAAAGAAACTGTATTTTTAGAAACGGCCGAGGGAGACCGGGAGAGGTCCGGCCGGGGTCGCCCAGGTGCAGGGGGCGCAGAACTCCACCTCATGAGAAAAATGAAGGTGATCTATTACTACCGGCACCTATGGCTGGGTTAACCCAAGGGTGGAGACCCAGGAAGAAGAAAGCTCAAGTGTTCTCTTCGCTAACGCAAGAGAAAGAACTATCCTGTAGAGCAGAGATAGGTGGTAGAGAGATGAGGGCTTTGGTGGACACAGGAGCATCTGTGTCATTGATGAGAGAGGAGACATACAGGCGGGTGAAACGGAAGAGAAGGTTACGGGAAGCGCACATAGAGATCACGCAAGCAGATGGGGCTCCCTGGAGATAAAAGGGATGGTGAGGCTCCCGGTGAGGATTGGAAGGGTGAAAAGCACCCAAAATTTTACGTAACCCCCGACCTGTGTACAGAGGCAATCTTGGGAGAAGATTGGCTCCGGAGCCAGAAGGCCCAGATCGAGTTTAATCCTACTGTGTTGGTGGTGAACGGCGAGAGAACGCCGTTGGGATGCCCACCAGAGGAAGAGATAACCATAGTGGTGGAGGAAGATGTAAAGTTACCTCCTAGGACCGCAGTGTCGGGAAATGGGTAGGCTAATGTCAGAAAAAAAGGTACGGAGAGGACCTCTGCAGTTGGTCCCCTGTAGAAGGAAAGGGCCTAGAAGATGGCGAGGTAACCCTGTGCGAAACGGTAGTGGAGGCAGCCGAGTTGGTGCCCATTATGATGGTGAACCAGGCCCAAAAGACTATAAAGGTTAGGAGAGGGGAGAAGATAGGAAGAGCACTTCCCTACGAACTCTGAATCGGGTGAGATTCGAGGAGGAAACGAAGGAAGCTAGTAGAGCAAACAAAAGGAATCTTAGATGAGGATATATTAGCACCGGATCAATTTAGAACCAGAGTGGGGGTCTGTTAAGGAACAATCGAGATGTGGTGGCCCAGTCAGACAAGGAGCTAGGTCAGACCCACACAGTCGAAATGAAAATCGACACCGGAGACCACCCCTGTGAAATTAAAACCCTACCGAACACCTATACATAAAAGACCCCTTGTAGAAGAGGCATTAGAGGAAATGTTGGAAGCTGGGATGATCGAAAGATCGATCTCTCCTTGGAGCTTCCCAATAGTAATAGTAGGTAAGAAAGATGGCGGCCACCGTTTCTGTGTAGATTTTAGAAAGCTGAATTCTATATCGAAGCCGTTGGCGGTGCCATTGCCATTGATAGACGACATTTTGGCATTATTAGGGAAGGCAAAGTACTTCTCTACGTTGGACTTGAGGTCCGGTATTGGCAGGTAGCCCTGGATGAGGCTGACAAGGAGAAGGCCGCATTCGCGTGTCACCTGGGACTGTTTCAGTTCAGAGTGATGCCATTCGGTTTAGCTAATGCCCTGGAGTCTTCCAACAGCTAATGTCAATAGTGTTAGGAGGATACGAGAGCTTTGCCATGGCGTATTTAGACGATATCTTGATATTTTCGGAGACAGTGGAACAACACTTTTTTCATTTAAGACAGGTGTTGGGAAGGTTGAGGAAGCACGGATTAAAATTGAAATTGTCAAAGTGTCAGTTTCTGAGGGAAGAAACTAGGTATTTAGGCTTCGTCATAAACGGAGACGGTATTAAACCCGACATGGATAAGGTAAAGGTCATAAGGAAATGCCAGAGCCTAAGACAGTGAGGCAGGTAAGAGGTTTTATAGGAGCTATAGGCTACTACCGGCGCTTCGTCCCGGCATTTTCAAGAATTGCCATACCGCTAGTGGCCCTGACGAAGAAATACGCTAGGTTCAAGTGGACAGAGGACTGTCAACGAGCATTTGATTCGCTAAAGGAACAGTTGACAACCGTCCCACTGCTGACGTACCCAGACCTCAGCAAGCCCATGATATTTATACACGGATGCCAGTGAGCAGTGTGTAGGAGCAGTACTTACCCAGCCGTGTCCTGATAGGGAAGGACCAGTGCCAGGCATACCAGAGGAAGTACCGATATACTTCCTCTCCCATAAGCTCTCAGAGACACAACAGAGGTGGCCAGTAATAGAGAGGGAAGCATATGCTATCATGTATGCTCTCCAAAAACTGGACTACTATTTAAATGGTGCGGTCTTCACTATAAAGACAGACCACAAGCCTCTGCAGTACCTATTGCAGGCAGAGTGGACAAATAATAAGAAAATTCAACAGTGGGCACTTAAGTTAAGTGGCTACCAGTGTAAGATAGAGTACTTGGCAGGAAAAGAAAACACGTGCGCAGATTTGCTCTCAAGAATACCGAAACAACTGGAAGAAAAATCTGTAAAGGTAGAACAGGGAGTAGCTGATAAAGCCTATAGAATAGGAGTAATTAACTCTAATAAGCTAAAAGATCGCCCTATGTTAGAATCGGACGAAGAATGGGACGCCCAGATAATAACCGATCCCTACTGGACAGAGGGAATTGAAAAGGAGCAAGCAGACAGTGAAATAGCTGCTCTGAGAGAGAAGGTAAAGGCAGGAGAGACCACCAAGTATGCCATAATAGAGGAAAGGCTGTATTATCTCTCAGGAAGGGATGAAGAAGTCAAACCCAAGTTGTATGTGCCCAAAAGTTTAAGACCAGAGATATTGGAACAGTGCCAATGAAAGGTTGGGTCACATGGGAATTGATAGGACATGTGATCTCATAGGAAGAAAGTACTATTGGCCCCAAACTGTACGGAGAAGTCACTAACTATGTTCGAAGTTGTGTAGTGTGCCAGTCGCAGAGCAGAAGGCAGGAAATGGCACCCTTGGAGGAAACAGACGTACAAAACTTCCCTTCGAGAAAGTGAGTATGGATGTATCAGGACCATATGGGGAAACTGCACAAGGAAACAACTATATAGTGAGTTTTGTCGATTGGCTAACAAATTGGCCTGAAGCATTTGCAGTACCAGACAAGAAGGCCAGAACTGTGGCCGGGTTGATAATAAGTGAAATCTTCCCTAGGTATGGTGCCCCTGTGCAATTGGTAACAGATAATGGCACGGAGAATGTGAACAGCATCATGAGAGAAGTTTTGACAGGTTTGAATGTAGAGCACATAAAAACATCCCCATATCACCCCCAGGAAATGCTAAAGTGGAAAGGTTTCATAGAACCTTGGGAGATGTATTGGCCAAGTTGGTCAGAGAAAACATTGGAAATTGGGACTTGTATTTGACGCAGGCTCTGGTGGCCGTGAGGTTTACGATAAACGAAACCTCCAGATTTTCTCCTTATTTTTTGTTGTTTGGCAGAGACGTGGTCCTGCCTGTAGATAACCTACTGAAGCCCCGAAGAAGGTATATGGGAGAAGATCATCATCAACTATTGCTGGAACAGCAACATAAGATATTCGTACAGGCCAGAAGAAGAATAAAGAGGGCCCAGAAGAAAAGAAATGAGAGGGTGAATGCTGAAAGAAAGGTGGTAGAATTGAAGGTTGGAGACCCTGTCTACTATAAAATCCACCAGAGAGAGGGAAAACTGGACCAGAGATGGGAACCGTACTACCGGATAGTAGAGCAGACAGGCCCAGTGTCATATGTAATATGGGATCAAGTGGCAGGACGAGCGAGGAGGGTTCATGCTAATGATCTGAAGAAGGCTGAAATAGCTAACCTGGAAATGAGCGAGCCGAGGCCTAAGAAGACAAGGAAAAGGAAGATAACTCTGGTTGAACCGGAAGGAATGGAGACGGAGGAAGACTCCGAAGAAGATGAGGAGATAGGTCGACTTGACCAGATAAACGAAGCAGTCCGAGTGACAGAGTTGGAACCCTCAGCGGGGATTAGCGATGTTCAGTCGTCGACTGAGTCAGTGCAGAGAAGACCCCGTGAGATCGCCATCACACCCCCATGTCCGAAGAAAAGGAAGAAAAAAAGACGAAGAGGTCCAATCAGGCAGTCGAAGGCTCTAAAAGAGACACCCTGAACAGGACGAAGGGCCTAGCGAGTGGGAGGAGGAGGATCAAATACCCCTTTCCCAGCTTAAGGAAAGGATAAAGAACAGGAGAAGTTTAGACATAGAGTCGAGAGGTATTGAAGACATTCAAGGCGAAGACTCTAAACAGAATAAAGAATCAGGGGATGGAGAAGAGGACAAAAAACCTCCTGGACGAGAATTAAACACAGAAAGAAGGTTAGAGGTTGAACAGGAATCACCTCAGAAGATGAGATCAGGGAGGGAGAAGAACCCCAAATCTCAGTAGAACAAAAGGGCTGTGCAGAATAGAAGCATTTAGTGTCGACAGATAACGACACTGGCTCATCCAAAATCCTATTGGCTGACTATGGTAGATGTGAGTGGAGGGATGGAGTCGCGGGCTGCACCTCACAAGGGACGGAAGAAGATCATTGGCATTATTGATTGGCCACCAGTGGTGTCATGAAGTACGACCTTTAGAGTGGGCGCCACGCACACCTGACCAGACCATTCTGTCTGCTAGGGGTTAGTTAGAGGAGGGAAGAGCCGAACTAAGAGAAAAGTTATGAAATGATTGAGTGATGAGTCGAGCGAGACTAAGTGATTGTGAAGAATAACAACAAGAGAATTTGTTACCTTTCAGGAATGATAGCAAGGTACAAGGTGGAAGCAGACTACATAGCATTAAATTCGGGGAGAACGAAATTTATGTTGCTATCAGCTGAAGAAGCTAGAAGGTGTAGAGATGATACCCTGGGACTTGTACCTCGTTGAGCCCTATCTATAAAACTGGTAAACCGCAGAATGTGCATATTAGAATTGTTTGAAGGAAGGGGAAGGAATCAAAAGAATCTGCCAAGTAGAGGTATTAACAAACTCGGCATTACCACAAGCTATCAGTGTTTCAGACGGGTGTGGGCAGTAGCCACACAGAAACATATCGGCCTGTCTAGGGTATGTGGGGGAGAGTCCACAAGGACATTAAGAATAAGGCCACCGTTATCCCTGGTGACGCTACCCATGGGATGTTCGGCGGTTGGGGTGTCCATCTCCTTGCCCCTATTACCAGATGGAAGAAAGGTATGAAGAAAAGATTCACTCATAGAGATGATTGGTAGAGGCTTAGTCAATTGTACAGAATTATGGGAGCCGATAGTGGAGAGATTCTCTAATGTCACCTTAAATAAGATGCCAGTATTAATGAAGCCAATAGAAAAGATCGATATGGATCACTTAAGGGATAAGTTAAGTGCGTTGGGAGACGAAGGTGTAGCTTGGGAAGACGATGAGCAGATCGCGATAAGTTGGTCAATAGTAATGGGTACATTCCTAGTTATAGCCATCGGGGTGTAATAATATGGAAGATTAAGAGTAAGAGAAGATTAGCGAACGACAGTCTAGTGAGCATGCAACAACTCGAGAGGGAGATGCCGAGCAGTGTTCTTACTCAGACAGGACTGGCGAAGAAATTGCTGAAAGACCAACGGAGGAGGCTGGCGTGGGAGACCACCACGTGCGGCGGAAAAACCTCCCACAGCAGAGAGGAAAACATTGACCAAGAAGAACAAACCCTAGTGAACACATCTGCACCTACAAACACACGCACACATTACCTTGCATGTAAAAAACAAAAAGAAAATGAAAAGAACATTTCATTGCATGTAGAACAAAAGAAAATGAAAAGAACATTTCATTGCATGTAGAACAGAAGAAAATGAAAAGAACATTTCATTGCATGTAGAACAGAAGAAAATGAAAAAAGAACATTTCATTGCATGTAGAACAGAAGAAAATGAAAAGAACATTACATTGCATGTAGAACAAAAGAAAATGAAAAGAACATTTCATTGCATGTAGAACAGAAGAAAATGAAAAGAACATTTCATTGCATGTAGAACAGAAGAAAATGAAAAGAACATTACATTGCCTGTAGAACAAAAAAAAAATGAAAAGAACATTTCATTGCATGTAGAACAAAAAAAATGAAAAAAGAACATTTCATTGCATGTAGAACAAAAGAAAATGGAAAGAACATTACCCTTGCATGTTAGAAAGTAGAATAGAATTGCATGAGACAAATGCATGGTGCATGTTAAATGATGTAATTGGTTTAGGTGTCATTTACGGATAAATGACAAATCGGTTAGGGAGGATTGTGGCACCTTGCATTATTAGAAATATTCATAGAAATATGATTTAATTTTTTTCTTACTCGGTTTACTAAACAGGTTGTTGATTTTTTTTTAAAACGGAAAATAATTGAGTTGAAAATAATTCACTAGGATTGTACTTGGACGATCCTAAGGGAAGAAGAAGGAAGGGAAAGAGAGAGGTCGAGAAATACAAAAAGCGGTCATTAACAAAAAACACGAGTCAGAAAGATATCTTAGCTAGCATGTTGACCGAATTTTTTTTTAAAGACAATTGGAAGAATAGAATTAGAAATAATAAGAAGAAAGAAAGGGAAAAAAGACATGATATCAAAACGGGCCGCTTGATGGAAGCCAGATATCGGTCAAAGCACCTAGCCTACTTTTGCATGGAAAGACTCATTGTCAAATTGGAGAAAGGGAAATTCTTTTTTTTTTTAGAACAATAAGAACGAAATCTTAATCAGAGAAAAGTGTTTTTGGGTTGAGGGGAGTGACCGGTGGAACTATATACAGATCCTGACCTGTTAAGAATTGGACACCCACGATAATAAAGTGGAGACATTTTCAATGTAGATAATTAAGATTTTTGACTATCAGGAAAAACAAAGAGGTAAAAAGAGGGACAATTGCTTTTGGCTCACAGAGGGCGCCAAGAAGGCGGAAAAGATCCTTTCTGAAGTCAAGTCTAATTAGCGGCGGGCTGTTTGACAAAGTCCAGGTGAGAGAAGGCCAAGATGGTCATTTTTTCGTACGTGCGAAAAAAAAAAAAAGGAAAAATTAAATTTTGTTTTTTAGAACAAGAACGATATAAGCCCGCCCTGATTGATTGCAGGAAACGCCCAATCAGGATCTCATTAGCCGAAAACGGTCACGTGGCTGCAGAAAAGAAAAGAAAGAAATGCTCAACCAGAATCCCATTAGCCGAAAACGGTCACGTGGCTGCGGAAAAGAAAAGAAAGAAATGCTCGATCAGAATCTCATTAGTCGAAAGCGGTCACCTGACATACGAGAGACCGAGAGAGATGGATATGCGCCTCCCCACCAAAAGCACTATGAGGAAGTAGGGGTGAAAACAATAGCGATAATGGGGAAACAGAATTAATGCGGCTATTGGAATTATCGAGAAAACCCTGACGCCGACAGACCCACCCCGGGTTGCTGCGGCGTCAATAAAAGCAGGGCCCCAATCGACAAAAATCAGTTCAGCCCCGGACGGCAGCGAGAAGAGATCACCTCCACGACAGAGAGTTGCGGCTGAGTTGCGGCAAGAGATCCTTCCAGCCCAAGTCGAAGACAAGAGAACTTCCAGCCTAAGTCGACGAAGAAGAAGAAATACAACCCAAGTCGAAGACAAGAGAACTTCCAGCCTAAGTCGACGAAGAAGAAGAAATACAACTCAAGTCGGAGAGAAGAATCAACTGCGAATGATCGATAGAAATTAGCCCCAGTGTCGAACCAAACCACACTCCGACATACACAATTCTAAAGAGTAGGCAATTCGAAATCTTTAGGTTGTGTGATAGAAGCTTGGTGCCATAGTCCACAGAGCGGGTCGGGAAATGAGAACAATTTTGTTTTTATGTAGCGGACATTAAGATATAAAGGGTTGTTACCCATTTTTTTCATCAGCAATCTTTTTGTCTCGTGAGTTTATTTTCTTTTTATTTGTGTTTTGCCACCCCCGTCGGACTCAACTTTGTATCGGCCCCAATCCCTGCTGGTCCCGTCTGTCTAAGATCTAAACACAGCGTGGGTAGACAGACCGGAGATCGGTACAGTTGCTTTAGTGACCAGGTATTGGAAGCGAGTCGGGAAAGGCGAGGCTGGTGATCATCTGACCAAGGGGTTGGAGCGGCACGCTTGGACCCAGGAGGAGCGACCAGGAGGAGCGATGTCACCGTTGGCGCCGTAACCAAAGGATCCGACCCTGGGCCAGGTGTGTAACCGTCACAATATCGTCAGAAGCTTGTTCAGCTGCGATGTTAATTTAGTCGGATACTTCCTCTGTGGGGATGGTTGAGGCGGCGCAACCGACAAAAAAATGCGTCGGCGGGGCCTGTCTGTGAAGTTTGAGGTTCTGTGGCGTGTGCGTTACGGGGAGCAATTGCGTACCCTTGATTTCTACGAGACACCACGACGGGATGTAGATGTGAAGCTCTGAGTTCTGAAGTCTGAATATTTGATCTGATTGGCCGGTAGGTTGGTCTTCTTTAGGCCGTGCCCACTGCTGAGCATGTCAGCCCAAATATTGCAGTCGCTCTCCATTTATTCTAAGACGAATTTATAGCTGCCATTGTCGAATTTTTGCGTTATTGAATTCACGCTGGTCGAGGTATGTCATTAAATGGTGGTCAATGAAAATAAATAATTTTTCAAAAGCCTTGTCGACCTTTTCTCTTCAAATAGCGGCTTGTTGGGCCTGTTGAGCTCATGTAAAGGAGCCATCAAGTGGGAAAATGTGACAGTTTTCATTCGTTCGTAAAGACGAATCTCCAGAAATTGGCGTATGCAAATGAGACGTCCTATGAGACTTTGCAGCTCCTTTCTTGTAGTGGGTGGCTTCATTACGACAACGACACGAATGTATTCTGGGTCGGATCTGAACCCTACACGACCGAAAAATTTGGCTTCTGAAACAAGAAAGGTGCATTTCTTGAGGTTGAGTTTCAGTCTGAATTTTTGAAGAGCGATGAATAGCTGTTCCAGTGCAGTGATGTAGTCATGAAAGGTTTGGGTGTGGACGAAGTTGTCGTCAATGTATGACAAGATATTCTCTCGTGAAGTGACGGTGGTCAATGCCTCGGCTATGCATTGAGAAAATATTTGATCAACAGATGTTAGACCGAAGGCTAAGCGGGCATATTGGTAACATCGACCCTTCCAGGTGAATGCAATTTTGTGGCCATCACGTTCGTCGATGGGTATTTGACAGTATCTGCTGCGGCGATCGAAAGATGAAAAGTACTTGTTTACCTCGCCTATCTATTTCTAAATAGAATCGATTGTGGGCATCGGATACGGGTCTAAATCTGTGAGTACATTGTTAAGGGTCCTTTTGAAATGTGGATTCGTCTATTTTTCTTTTGGACGGCAAAGACAGGGCTGTTGAACCCTTTCGGGTCGGAGCAGAATTCGATGATCCCTTCAGTGGCCATGCGTTGAATCTCAACGACGACGTCAGCTTCTAACGCCTGTGCGATCGGGTATTGCTTTTGGCTGCGGGATTGGTCGTTAGTGGTATGCGCACTGGCTTAATGAATGTGCCATGATTGTCGTCATTACCAATGATATTGGCGTATTTGACGAGAAGGGCTGCTGTTACTCCTAGTTCATCTAGTTGCGGTGAGCGGGGAGGACTATGCTTGTGTTTTTCTAAGATAGGTATGACGCAAGTAGTGCACCCTGAGCCTAGCATGCCTATCTCGGAAAAAGTAAAGTCGCCGATAGTGATGTCTATTTTTGTGAAAAAGATCGGTGCGAGTGTGGATATTGGAATTTGAAGTGTTGATGGTGTTTGTTAATATTCTGGACCGGGACTGAGCCATCACATCTCGTCTGGTCCTGACCGAAAACCCGTTTAATGAAGTTGGTTTGTGTCTTCAGGTTGTTCTGTGGCCGTTGTAGGTGTGTTTGCGTATACAGTTGCAACGTGTGTTTGAGCACAAAATCGGTGGAAGTAAGGGAAGTTTTGCCCCCTGAAACATGCGAGGCCCCTCATGTTGTTTCAGCAGCCAGAATGGTTGATCTGCTATTGGAGTTGTTTGTGGGCGTTCGTTTCTGGGTCCGTCTCGGAGTTATGTCGTTGTGCTCGATTCTCGTAGTTTTCTTGCCATGCATTGGATGATTTATCTGTCAGTGTATCTGTCGTATTTGATGCTTCAGGTTGGAAAGATCCTGATGAACACCTATTGTCTTTGGAGGTGTGGGGGGCTGCGTTCCGACGAGCGTTGTGAATCCTGGTTGTTGTGCCGTCCGACTACCGGAGATGTCCCTTTGATGAGCTTTTATGTCCTTTCTTAAGCACAGATCGACTTCAATTTTTATTTTCTGGGTACTATTGGGTGGAAATTCTGGATTGTATTTTTCTTTAAGTGTGTTAGTTAAACGGAAAGTATGAGCGGAGCCGATGCGCAGTTGACGGAATTTTTTATTCGGTCTTGGGTTTTGGTGGAAATTTGTGTAACATGAATCAGAAGAAGATCTGGTTTAGGAAAATTATTATATATATATATATATATATATATATATATATATATGGTATAAAATGAAAATTGGAAAAAAATCTTAGATTTTGCCGACGCGTTTCGTCTTCCGACTTTTTTTCAAGGCAAAAATGAAATCGAAATGTTTTTGTTGTTATAGTTACATAAAAATCCAAATTTAAAAAGATAGACGCTCTGTCTAAGCCTTTTTAATGTTAATTAAAACTGGTTAATGTAAATTACCTTTATAGTAAGGGATTTTTTTTCCATGTCGACAATATTTGATCTGGGAATTTAACTATATATATATATATATATATATATATATATATATATTAGGAAAATTAATGATAAAAAGTTGAAAATGTTTTCTTGTGACATATTTCCTTCTTTATTACTTCATTGGACTAAGCAATGTAATTACACATGTTCATGAAGGACAAAGGACGCAGAAATTTTAAACTTTTGTATTTAATTTTTTTTTTTTAAATATGTTTGGATATCGTCAGTTTCATTTAATTTTAAATTTAATCTCCTTCGTACGCATGTGTAATTATATCAACATAAGCAGCAATTTATTTAGTCCATTGTAGTCCTAAAAGAACGAAATGCGTCACACGATTTATTTCCACTTTTTCATTAATTTTTCTAACTTTATTCTGGTATATAAAAATGTTACATATCATTTATTTTCTCTCTCTCAGGGTATCTTATATATATAATAATATATATATGACAAAGTGGAAAAGTTTTCTTATGGCGCATTTCGTCCTTTAGGACTTCATCTAACTACAGTAGGGAATTGTGACAGAGAGCTTGAGTATTTATTTATGAGAAATTTTGAAATTAAACGAACTGAATCAAGGGTATAAACAGATAATATATATTTAATTTAGATTGTAGTGAGTCATTTGTAATTCGGGGTAGCAAAAAATGTTTAGTAACTCAGATCTTGGCAGTAGTCGGGAGAAAGTCCATTTCGGTAGTGAGTAGTTTAGCTGTCAGACTTTGGTAGTAGTTGTCATCTTAGAAATAGGTCAGTGTCAATCTGCTGTGTTTTTCTCTGTCAGGGCAGAAATGTCTTAACCAAATGACCACTTAACTTCTTCATGCGGTATAGTTGACTAGTTTCTCTGGCAGTCCCTATTCTTCTGCCTCTCAACTGTCTATTTGGACAAGGCCCACAGACTACTGGCACCAAGCTTGGTTTTGGCTAAAATCAAAAAATCTCTTTTGTTCATTTTTTTGATTGGCTAAAATTATTTTATTTTCCGGCATTCTTTCCTTTTTCATTGTTCTTTTATATAGTGGAAGTTACGCATGGAGTCTCTTTTATTTTCGTAGATTTCCAGTCACAAATGGCTAGAATCTTGTCCAGCAAACTTCCACCATTTTTCAGCTGAGTTCAGTCTTTTTTTTCTTCCTTTATTTTTTTTTATTTGAGGGTTCCTTCTCATTATTTGAGAGAGAGAGAGATAAGGGTTTTAAAGGAAAGCAAGTGCCTTTTTTAGTTCTTGTTATTTGTTTATATATTTTATTTTCAGATTTTATTTTACTTTTTTATCAGGACTCACTGCAGTGTTTATGTCGATGCAATATTACATATGCATGAAGGAGAGGAGATGCTGAGATTTTTAAATTTTAAAATTTTTTCTTTATTTTTAATAATGTTTTGGGTTTCATTTACGTTCTTTTTGTTTAGGATTTTATCACTTTGCTTTTAAATATCCCACTTTGTGATAATAGAAGATCTGCCAAGAGAAGATGTTGTAAGAACCTGGATGTAAATTTACTGTGGATGATCTAGTGTTTAAAGCCCTTTCTATACATCTTAGTAAATTGTGTTCTCTTTTAATTAAAGCAGTATTTGTTAAATCAAAATTATGGCCAGATTCTAATGGTAAGCAACTGATGCATTGAATATGTTGTGTTTTGTAAAAGATCTCTTTTGTGTTCATATAATCTTTTATTTAAATTCCTTGAGGTTTCTCGGGTGTATTCCTGGTGGCAATTATTACAGGTGACAGAGTAAATTCCTCTTTCATGTTTTAGCTTATTATTATTTTGTTTTGTATTAATTAAATTTTTTATTGTTTTAGAAGTAGTTGTAATAAATTTTATATTAACCTTAGATAAATTCTTTTCAATTGTACTTGTGATAGAGTTGGTGGATAAAACACAATATTTGTATTTGTCGAGTTTGTCAGAAAAGTCCATTCTTCTATTTTTAGATATTTTATGAGCCTTTTGTTTTATGTTGAATATGAGATAATTTGGGTTTTGGAGGAGCTTAATAGTGTTGTCAGTGTATTTCACCTCTTCATGTAAATATTAAGTGCTACAAATTCCGAATGCTTTTAAATAGAATCTGATGATTATTCTGGATATTATTTTGTTGTTATGATGAAAATAGAAATTTATGAGATCATTTTTATTAGTTGATTTGCACTGGACACTTAGTTTTAGGCTATTGCCACTTCAATTTAACATGATATCTAGGAAATGTAAGTATTGTTTGTTTCTATTTGATAAGTGAATTCTATTGTATTTTTAATATTAGTTTATTTACAAAATCAGGAAAAGTAGTTTTGCAGAGATATATTAATAAAGTGTCATCAGTATACCAGAAAAATGTTGAACATTTAGGGAAAATATTTTGCAAAGAATCGGTTTCATGATATTCTAAGAAAATACATGCCAAAACTCTGCTTAGATGTGACCCAACTTGTTAATCCAAATTCTTTTTATAAAAATTATTGTTAAATAGCATTGATTGGTGATGAGACAGCAGATTTTTATATTAGCTATTGGGAGGGAGAGTTTAATTTTTGATTGTGTTAGATGCCTTTTTATATTAGCTATTGGGATGGAGAGTTTAATTTTTGATTGTGTTAGATGCCTTTTTATATTAGCTATTGGGATGGAGAGTTTAATTTTTGATTGTGTTAGATGCCTTTTTATATTAGCTATTGGGATGGAGAGTTTAATTTTTGATCCTGTTAGATGACTTTTTATATTAGCTATTGGGATGGAGAGTTTAATTTTTGATTGTGTTAGATGCCTTTTTATATTAGCTATTGGGATGGAGAGTTTAATTTTTGATCCTGTTAGATGACTTTTTATATTAGCTATTGGGATGGAGAGTTTAATTTTTGATTGTGTTAGATGCCTTTTTATATTAGCTATTGGGATGGAGAGTTTAATTTTTGATTGTGTTAGATGCCTTTTTATATTAGCTATTGGGATGGAGAGTTTAATTTTTGATTGTGTTAGATGCCTTTTTATATTAGCTATTGAGATGGAGAGTTTAATTTTTGATCCTGTTAGATGCCTTTTTAAAAGATTTAAACAATTGTTAACAGGAACATTGGTGTAAAGGGATATAACATCTGAACTCAACATGAGTTTATCTGTCATATTTATTCCCCCTTAGTTTTTCAACCGGGTTGCCTGAATTTTTAATATCTGGGCTGATTGTTCCAAGGAGAAGTGTTAAAATGTTTCTTATGACTTTTGCCAGTTTGTTGGGAGCATTACCAATACCTGATATAATGGAGCACATTGTAATGCCTATTTTGGGTTAGGGTTAGGGTGTGATATTCAACAAGGTTATACCATGATTTGATTTCATTCTCAGTTACTTTTCTAATTACTCTATTATTTTTTTTGGTTTCAGTAATTATTTTGTGTTTGTTTATTTTTTATGTGTCAATATCATTGAGTAGTCAATTAATTTTATCATTGCATATATTCTTATTTGTAATAACAATCCCACTCCCTTGTCTGAAGAGATAATGTGGATTTCCTTATTTTTTACAAGGTTCCATAGTGCATTTGAGTGTCTCTGTTGTAAAGTTCTTTAATTGTTGGTATCTAGAATGGCAGTAATTATCCCTTGAGTGAAGTTTTTGATAAATTCTGTGTTGTTTTGTCTATGATTTTTAACTATTGTATCAACTAGGTCTCCTTTATGAATTCCAGTGGTGAATTTTAAACCAAAACTAAAGGTTTCCAGTTCATTATTGGATAGATTTATATCTAATAGATTCACTATTATGTTTGATCATCCAATGTCTTTCCATTTGTTATTGATATATAGGGTGTTGAGTTTATGTTGTAATTTGTTGATTTGATTGTTGCTTATATATTTTATTGTCTGTTGTAAATAAAGTATTTCCAATTTTAAGATGAATATGTATTTCTATACATTTTCATCTCTAATTGCTAGATCATTCTCAGTAAATTTACATCCAGGTTCTTACATTTCAGCCATCTTGACAGATCTTCTATTAATAATAACAAAAGTGATGAAACCATAAAGAAAAAGAAAATAAATGAATTTGACTAGATTATATACCCAAAACATAGTATAAAAAAAATTCTATTTTTGAGCAGCGACTGTTTTATGTTTAAATGCAATCTTCAGAACATCATGTTCTATGCTTAATATTGAGAACTTTTACCTATAAATATACATTTTAAAATTATATTTTTATTACAAGTTATATAATAATATATATAATTTATATATTCATTTGCATTGTGTATATTAGGTCCACAAAGAAAGTAAACAGTTAAATTTTGAATTTTTGACTTCACTTATCAGAAGTGATAACTAGTGACAATGAAAGAGATGAATAAGAAATGTGATTGCTGGTAGGAAATTATATATATATATTTTTTTTTTTTGCAATCAACACCATCACTTGATAAGACACCAGAAGTGTTGAAACAAAATGGCTATTTTTGTAGTAATGTTATAACATGCATACTTTATAATTTTGAATAAATATTATTTGCTCTACTCTGTATTGATCATTCTTTTTAGAATAGTGTTTTTGGTTATCAGAATTTTATTCCATCTGTACCAACCCTGTACTTATATATATAAATATATATATAAATTAAATAATATATTTGTATGAATATATTTCTTCAAACATTATTATTAAAAGGATATTTAGCAGACATAAATTATTCAACAAAACTGTCAACAATCAAAAGATTAATTCCCTTCTCCAAGTTCTCCACCGCCTTAACCAGATATTGAACTCACACTCATTGGGTCCTGTCTTGAGGACACATGGGACAGTGGATAAAGGCGTTGGTTAGATACAGTGACAGGATCCAAAGAGTGTGAGTTTAATACCTGGTTAAGGTGGTGGAGAACTTGGCAAGAGGAATTAAACAGGAGATAACTGATAACTAACATCCATTAGACATGGCACGTGGAACTAGAACAGTCTACCCCAGTGAGTGAAATAATGGGTTCAGTTTGACATTCCAACCACCTGAAGAAGGCCGAAACGTTGTAATAAATATCATATGGCAACAAAGATGAGGACAATAGTCCGAATAATGTAAATAGTGTGCATAATACCTCATCTCCGAAATATAGACAGTTTGAACTGTTATTAAAATTTCATCCCTTCATTGACAAAGATGGAGATTATGTTGAAAAATATGTTGTGTAAAAAAAATGTTGTTTTTTTTTTTTTAATTACAATCCTGAGCGTAAAGCTTAAACCAAATCTACCTGCTGTTGCTTCACCCAACCTTCTCTTCAGGTGGCTACCACTTTCTCTTCATATATGATCAGCCCTATTTGATATCATTGTCTTGCCCATAATTATGACATTTTTTATGTTCCTCCAATGATCCAATCTTACTTTTAGGGGCAGTTGATTCTACCTTTCTTTGCTTTAAATTGCATGCGATGGAATACACACAGTTCCTGGTTATTTTCTCGTCTGTGTTAGGTTTGATTCAGCAGAGATTTCTCCGGCGTGTTAAGCTGCTAATTAATTATCCCGATGCTGTATGAACCGCAGATCTTAATGTTTTCCAATAAAAATTTCTTGACGTAAGGAGACAGATTTTGCTAGTTTTTTTTTTATGTTTCTTACATTAACTTCGTTTTTTGTAAGAGAATTTTTAAAAATCTCAGCATTCTCATTTGATTAAAAAATAATACGCAAAAAAAAAAAAAATGCCCGTTAGTAAAGTTCCTTCCATGTCATTAGTCGTTTGAAGATAATATTTTTTGAAAATAAGTAATTATTAAATTTAAAATTAAAGTTAAACCCAAACGTCTTTCTTTACGCTTTAAATATTTAATAAAAATAGGAAAATAAAATAGTTTTTCCTTTATAAAAGAAAAGAAATAAACTCTCAAGACTAAGCAAAATAATATAAAAGTATATTAACATTAACAATTATTTTTAGAGATTGACAGTTAAAAAGGAAAGTTTATTGTAGATAAACACGAGAAAAAAAACTGTTGACGAAAACAACCGAGCAGTTGAAAAAAAAGAAACAAACAAAATATTGGTTTACACGAAGATTGCCGAATGGTTTCACCGGAAAGTTCCGAGTATTGCCGAGTGTCGTAACTGGCGCTTAGTTTGAATTGATCAACGAACAGAAAGCAGATTTTGAAAATACGTCGTTTATGTTCGTCTTTGCTTATTCTTGTAAGAAATCGTGAAATCCTCCACTTAAAAGATTCAACCATGGACGAGGAAACACGGGTAACTAATTGGTTTATTTAATGTAACATATGCAAAAATATTTGCAGCGCTTTTATTTGTATTTTTTTTCAATGACGACGTTTAAAACTTGGCGACAATTTCCTTCTTTCTTTCGGGGGCTTTACTTAGGACGGATTTACAGCTGAGATAATTTGTTTTTCTAATTATTTATGTTGCATAAGCATTTAACATTTCTGACAAACCTGTCAGATTTTCTCTTCCTTTTCAGTGACATTTGAATTTTTCTTTTTTCATATTCAACTTTTTATGATTTTTGTTGATACTTGTTAAAAACATTTTTGTGGTAATCTGTAAATTTCAATTTTTTTAAGGACTGTTTCTATAAATAAAGTAATTGTTTTTAATTAATATTGCTATGGAAAATATTACAAAAAAAAAAAAAATACAAAGTTTGTTAAAACTTGTTTTATTTAATTTAAACTTTTTTAAAAGTTTATAATTTACTCATATTCAACATTTTTCTTATTTATCCGCTCTTGTTTTAAAAATGAATTTGCTAAAAATGCTGAACGATAGTTTTTACGAAGACGACGATTATTATTGGGATTGTAAGACAAACAACAAAGTAAAATTGACTGGTCCATCTACTTCTACCAATTCATTAAATTGGTCATGTTCCTTGAGCTCTTCACTTCAACCGGACACTTCAACGTCCACTTTTTTATCCTTGCCTTTAAAACCGGTTCAATCTTCTTCCCCAAACTCCAAAACCCAGACATCCTCAGCTGCCTTACCTCACATCCTCTCAGAATCCTTTAATTCCTCATTTTCTTCGAGTAGTGTTTCGCCTCCGAATTCCTCCATTTCCTCGTCCGCTAATCGCCTTTCGACGTCCTTTTCTCTTTCCTCTGTCGTCTCCAATCAGTCTTCTTCATTATCGCCAGACCATCAGAAACACCGACAAAATATCATCCGCCCTGTCTCTCGAAAAATAATGACTGTTGCTCCTGGACATTCTCATCAGACTAAAAATAATGATTCCTCTTTTATGTGTCAAAATCATAAATCTAATTTTCCGCCTTGCCATAAAAGAAATAATAATTGGCTGTTACCCCCTTTGGATCCATCGTCAGCTGTTTCCAGGGAAAAGATTTTGGTGAGAATTTTTTCTTCTTCCTCACTATTGTGGTTGGTCATTAATAAATTATTTTTAATTTACGATTTGACACTTAAGTGGCGGTGTGTTTTTTGTTTTTTTCTAAAAAAAACATTTGTCTTGCACTTATTAATTTAAAAAACTTAGTTGTCAAGCTTGCTTCCTCACCTTTCCTAGAATTTTCAGACATGTTATTTTCATTTGGGACTCAAATTTTATTATGTATTTTTCTTAAATCATAATGAATAGAATGATTTTTTTTTTTTTTTTTAAGCAAAGAAAGATCGAGGAGTATATATTTGATAGGTATTTTTTTCTTAATGTTACTTGACTAATTGTTGTTATATATAACTTTTCTTTTGATTATTGAACTGTATGTTTAAAAATTGAAACTTTCATTTGCAAGTAATATTTTTAACAGTTTGCGAGTTGCTTACTGTCACCACCAGTGTTGACTTATTATTAAGAAATACATGAACTCTCTGAAAAGTTTTTTGTATGTGTTTGTTTTTGTTTTTTTTTTTTGTTTTTTTTCCGAAGTGAGGAGCCCTCACGACGCGTTATGTCTGTGCATTATCTGCCAAAAATGACAATCCTGTTGAAACTTTACTTTGCACACTGTAGCGATTTTCCAAGTGTAGCTTAGATGTGACACAAGGCCGAAAGTATGGGGCACCCAGTGAGGATCGAACTCACTACTCATTCGTAATTGTGCTAGCCAGACAATGTTGCTAACCATTACACCGCCTCGCACACTGTATATCTCGAAAGCCGCCTCACAGTAGTTTGACATTTTAGGCTGAAAAAGAAAAAAAATCTGCCTTCCCAGATGGTCTCTAACTGCTTCAGTTGTTGATTACCATTTTAAAATGACTTTTTTAGTTGGAGAAATTAAGTCGTTTTTGCAAATAAAATATCAAAGTAAGCCTGCCTCCGTTAATTCTCTTGAAAATTTAGCAGTTAGAAAAACAAATTCTGAGATTTCTTTTTAAAAAAATTCATTGATTTCTAAGTTAACTTGGTTATTTCTTTATTCAGTCCAGAAATATTTCTTTTATAAAGCGTTACTCTTTCCACTGGAAAGTTTATGTAAACACTTCAATGGAATTTTCAATCATTCATTCTCTAGAAAGTATGCATAATTTCTAATTTTTTTTTTTTTTTTTTTTTCAATTTGTATCTATTTTAGCTAAAAAAATACTCAAATGCAAGAGAGAAGGGGGTGACTTTTTTTTTTTTTTTTACAACTCGCCCCAACCTCCATGGCTTTGCCATTGACAGTTAGAAAAATAGCGCTTTCTAGAATTTGGTTTGTGTAAAAGGCGTGACTAACTTTTCTTGTTTCTTCAACCTTTTAATTATCCCAGGTAGAAACACACACTATGCAAAATTTACCCTGAATAGCTCATCCTTCTTATTGTGTTGTGAAATATAAGCCATTGGCAAATTTTTTTTTTTTTTTAAATCATTATTATTCCTAAGTAAGGATAAAGTACTCAGCTTCTCAAACTTCTTATAAAACCTTTTTTTTTTTTGTAAAAGGATTTCAGGGATTGGAAACCTTCCACTCTTGTTAGATTTTTATTTGTGTAGCACTATTCAAGGGTCTTGTCTAATATAGATTTATTTTAAGCCTAAAATGATTTATGCGTTCTTTTAACATTTTTTTCCACTTTGTCATATTGAACATCTGACATTTTGAGAATTGCAGTCTGAACACTTGATAAGGATTTTCCAAGCATAGCTTAGATGTGACACAAGGCCGAAAGCATGGAGCACCCAATGAGGATCGGACTCGCTTTTCAGTAGTAACTGACCTAGCAAGACAAGCTTGCTAACCATTACACCATGACAAGGTGCCCGACTGAACACTTGATAATTCTATGGATTTAACTGTTCTTGGTGTCAGTTATTTGACACTGCAGAAAAGTGGGTTGATATCTGCAATAAATTTCTTAAATACTTAGTATTTTTATTTTTTTTTGTCATCTCAAGTTTGCTGTGTTTCTTGTTTTGCAAGTTAAACAGCAACCTACATTCTCTTTGGGTTGGGCATTTAATCAGCAACAGTGTCAAGGTAAATTGCTCATTGTTTCCTCCTCCTCACTGCTGGGGAACAGTCATTCTTTCATTGCAATAAATATAGAAGATAAAATAAATGCATTTAGTATTTAAAAAAAAAAAAAAAAATTGTATAATCACTTACAGATGTTGGCTAAAACAATGTTATAAACGTCTACAAATAGTGTGGCAATGGGTAGGAGGATGTTGCTTGGGTTGGCCATGGGCACTCATTGAATCTTGATGCTTGGATTTGATAATCATTGAATTCCATTTTTTCCTTTCCCGATTCTCTAAATTTAGTAGCTTGCTGATTTTAAGTTGCATTTTGTCAAAGCTAGATTTCGTAAAATAAACATTTAGACCTCTACAAGATGCAAGTCTCACTTCTTTTTCAAAACAAATGTAAAAACCAAAAAGAATACGTGATGCTAATTTAGATTTATGACATTGATTTTAGCCATCTTAGTTAAAATGTCACTGAGAGAATTTAAAATTGCTTAAAATTCTCAACTTTAATATTGACAATGAAAATGTGTAAATTATTTGTATACGTTAACTGTATACAAATTAACAAATTTATACTTGTCATTTTTTTAATCGTGGTTTAGTCAGCTGTTAGAAAGTAGAAATGTTTTTTCCTCCATAAAGGAAATTGTCATTTAAAGCCATTTGTTTTGATAAGTAATTTTGGGAGATATATAAAAAACAAGAGTGGTGATGGTTGAATGCAATCTTCGGGCCACTTATGACATGGCTTGAAGATTGTGTTCAAGCAAAAAACTCTATTGGCATTCAGTATTGAGCTTCGAGTTAACACTTGTGTATGTGTTATATATCTTTAATATAAAACTTGAACATCATGTAGATAATGTTCACTTTTAAGGAAAATAGAATTTTGTACTGACAAGTTCTTGCATGTTTTTGTTGTTTTTATTATTTCTTTAAAAGAAAGCAGTTAATTGATTGGTAGATATATTAAATGTGGTAAAATAATTTATCTGAAAGTGTACAAGCTCTCCCTTCACACATACCGCAAAAGGAAATTGTTGATTTGTTACTTATGAAAATGTTGCAAAATTTGAGTGGATGCATCTTTTACCTGAATGGCATTGTCAAATTTTTAATTAACTTTAACATTTTTCATTTATTTGCAAGAAAATAATCTTTAAAAATGAGACCTTAGTTTTAATTTTCACATTCAAAATAAATCACTACTTATATATATATATATATATATATATATATACCCACCTCTTATTTGTTGGTTGAAATATGAATTTTCAAAAAAAAACTTTAACAATCACGATTCTCATTCTTCATTAATCGTTTTAAAAATGTTTTCATTTATAAAATATTTATCTAAACATCATTGAATGTCATTTGATAATGTTTTAGAAAAAAAAATGTACAACTAATGAAAATAAAATATAAATATTGCTAAAAAAAACTTTTTTTTTTTTTTTTTTTCAATGACATTTTAATATGCTTAAGATATATGTGAAATATTTACAATCTCATTTATACAAAGCATATTTCTCCAATTCTTATGTAGAATTGGGTGTTGAGAGTTGAAGGATGATGTGAAAGTAACCTTTTGAATTTTTTTTTTTTTTTCTTTGTGTCTCTATTTAGCAACTCATTGAACGAACAAAGCAAAGGAGAGAACGTTTGAAAGAAATAAGTGAAACAGATTTGACTGCAAGAAAACGTCGGCCACTGACAGAAGACAATTCTGTTAATATTAAAGCCCCCTTGGAAGATGGTAAATTTTGAAATTCATTTGCTTGCTTGATTTATCCAGCTTAGCATGTATCACCATCTTAGTAATTGCCAATTGAAGCTATTTTTTCTTACCCTCACCAGTTTGATGCAATTTAGAGAATGCAACTTTTCTCTTGTATTAAAATCCCCTTTATATCTGCTTTGACGGCTATTTGGTAGCATTTCCTTACCAGTTGTCTTTGATACATTTTTGCAGGGACCACTTATTCAAGTGTATTTTTAGAGGTTATGAGGAGTTCCTAGGATCCCCCCCCCTTTTTGGAATTGCTTGATTGTTCCAGAGTCTTGACTTTTTGTGTAAATTTATTACTTTTTCATGTTTCGGAAATTAATAAAAATTGAACTTTAACTCCCTCCCCCCTTCTGCATCCTATCAACAAATGTCACAGATAATGAAAATCAGGTTAATGGTCTCAAATGTTTGGCTTTGAATTTTTGAAGCATTGTCAACATCAAATTTTAGTATTTCATAATTTCAGTTGCTTTCTATGACAATTATTGATATTTTACAGCCATTAATAAAGTGTGCACTAAAAATAAGTAGTTCTACTTGAGACTTTTATCTCTTGCTATAGGAATCCCATCTTGCTATGATGAATGTTTTAACCAATTAAACATGATCAGATCTTAATTTATTTCTGATCCATGTTTACTAATAGTTCTAAAATGATGGCCAGAGTGATTGCAATGAATATCAATAAGTTAAAAATGAATAATGATTGACCCCCCCCTTTCTTTTTTTTTTTTTTTTTTTATAAAAGGTTGCTATTCTTATTACATTTTTGTGAGCATGAATACAGGTCATAACTTCCTTTGGAATTTGGTAATGTTGATTTTTAAAATCAATTTCATAGAGATATTTGGATGCTTCTCACTTGTGAAAGTCCTGATCATTCCACAAATTCTGCATGCAGTGGTGGTGGAGGAGGAAGGAAGTGGGGTGTCAAGTTGGGTAGCTGATAAATTTTTTACAGATTTTCAATACAACAGATTTTGTGCAACTGTATCAGCCATACTTTGAGCCTAACAAAACTAACACAGCCAAGTAATTTGGCAGTAACCTTTTTGTTGTAACTCTTGTTTTGGCTGCACTATTTTGATTGTTTATCTTCATTTCTGCATCCTGTTGGCCACTATTGTGATTAGTGCATGCAAAGATTGTAATCAAATAACAATCTCAGCTGTTATCACTCAGTGGAGTCATCCAACCCAATCTGGATAGTATGGTTGAGTATAATTTCTTTTTTTCTTTTTATTAGTCAACTGTGTTGCAAATCACTTCCAATGGTCATCTACTAAGCTTTAATGCTTTGTTTTCAATTATCCATGATTAGAACTGTGAATCCTTCACAAGCTGTTGTCTAGTTTGATCCTTCCTTTTCTGCTTTATTCAACAATGAAATTTTGCAGCAGATATATTCCTTAAATAATTTGAAATTGTGAAGACTGATAACAAATTTTTACTTTCCTAATTTGAAAAGTTTTGAAAACATCTTTTACATGCACTTTTTTATTACCAACTAAATAGAAAACTAATGTTGCAGTAAACTATAATTTCAAATCGACAACAAATCCAAGTCAAGGTAGGTGGTAAGAGGTCAGCTTTAAGGTTTGGTTTAAGTTGTAAAATGATAGGTCATTCCCTCTGTTATAGAAATTTGCAGAGCTGAATTATGAAAGTTTGAACCTTGACAAGAACTTTCACTTGATAATATTTTAAGTTTTACATGTTTTGATTGGATTTACATCTCCGACTTGCTTCTGGCTTGATCTTTTTTTTTTTTTTTTTTTTTTTTTTTGTCCCTTGGCATGAATCTTTTCAATGAAGTTTGTTTCTTGTTTGCTTTGCATCCTCCTTTTCTGCTTGCTTTACTTTGGCTGTAGACTCTCCTAAACGCCAATGTTTTCGAGAAGAGGAACAAGCCATCAAGCCAGATACACCAGCCATCCGCAGTGTACGTTCTCGACAGATTGATCTTACCAGCTCTAAAAGCTTCAACTCTGGTAAGTCTTTGATTTTCTTGTTTTTTTTTGTTTTTTTTTACTTTATTTTCCTTTTCTTTCCTGTCTCTCATTGCTCCTTATACCTTGCTCTCCCATTTTTTTTTTTTAGTTGCTTGGCATTGCATTTATCAACACTTTATTTATTTTTTATTACTGGGTTTTAAAATGTGAATGACAATGTCAGAATGTAAAGGACTGTCACTGATATATCTGAAAAACTTTAAACATTTCAATGTGTGTGTTTGTGTTTTTTCTTTTGTGCTGTATTAAAAATTAATTGAAATTTCTAGTTATTCAGTGAGCTTTGTAATCATAAACAGTCAACAAAAATGATTTCTGCTACATGTGGATTATTCTTGCCTTTCATTAAAATTTCTAAGAAATTCAGGAATATTTACTTTTAAGAGTCCTAAATCAAACATAGGGTTCATATCAATTTTACTTTAACCAATAATATACAAAAATTGCTAGTTTTAATAATCAAGATGGAAGAGACACTTGTTTATGACCATTTGAAAATATGAGAATTTTTTTATTTTTTTTTTTTTTTTTTTGGTGTTACTGTCTATAGCTAATGATGTGATTCAGGTAAATTTAAAGAAAGACAACTAGCTATTTAAATAAGCTGTTATATTACTAATGTTGCCATTCCCATTTTCTTTTTTTTTTCTTTTTTTTTTATTAAGGTGATTCATAGAGCAAAGGGTAGTCAGCTAAATGGATACAATTAGGTGCTCTGCACTAGGAAAAGATAGATTTCAAATGTTGGGTTAGTCCTGGATGAAGTATTCTTACACAGAATAAGAGGGGATTTTTTTTTTTTTTTTACATTCTGCATAGTGCAAGAACTGACTCGATGAAAAGCTGACATTACAGTAAGTACAATCTGGTGTATCAGCATCAACACTATGATTCCTGTTGATAGCGAGTCTAACAGAAGATAACCAACTACAACTGCAGAATCTGGATTTTATTTTAATTTTGAACATTATACAAGTATCCATCATGAAAGCCACAGATATTCAAGATAGTAAAATGTTGACTATATAGAAAATGAAGCCATTTCCTTACAAACTCCATTACAGAAGTGGCTTTATTTCTCAATTGAATAGTGGAATTTTATGATTTAAGAGCTATGTCAGGATCTGAAAAATGAGGAATCCATTCATGTAATATGCAAATGTGCCTAAAACTCACTTCAGAGTTGCCATTTTCATGGGAAGATACCAATGAAAATGGCTGCAACCTTCATTTGTCTGGTTTAACTAATCCATCATTGATTTCATAGCCAAATCCAGCTTTTGTTTTTCTTAACTGAAAATATGGATTGTGAATGCTTTAATAAAAAGGTGACATGTCTTTATTGAGCAACTTGAAAGAATATTCTCCTTTATGTTCTACTTAATCCATACCTGCACTTGTAAAAAAAATAAAAATAATCAAGATAAAGGTAATGTATTCAGGAGGTTCTCATCATTAAATTTCTCTATAACAGGATTAAACATTTACCGCCTCATTAATGACACCAAATGGTATTTATGGGAATTGCTATCTGCATTCATTTGTTAATCACACAATGGTACTTGGTACTCTTTAAATGTTGAAAAAATATTTGACAGATAACTGACAAATGTTGCAATTTTTGGTAACTGATGTGTCTTGAGCTCTATATTACAGACAGTACAGATATACCTCACCCTATGTCGTTAATTGGTTCCAGAGGTCATGACTTAAGTCAAAATAACCACACTATAAACCACAAATAATCACTCCCCATTGCTTATTACACTATTTATATGTACATACAGTGTTCTGAATAAAATAATCTACACCTTAACTTCCGGTGACATTGACATGCTTAGCATTAGCATTTGCACTGGGACTTTTCTTCAGAGCCATGGGCAAAAATGTATTCTTAATTTATAATGTAAACAAGTCTGACAAGTCAAAATTGTCGTTGGAGTGGAAAACAACGCATGAGTGCCACCTGTTGACAGGAATTTGAAATAAGAACATCTGCTGAACTTTATTATGCTAATTTTTTTCTTTTTGATGATTTTATGATTATAATATTTTTAAAATTTGATTTTATGTATTGTTATTTTAGTGTTTTGATGATTTTAATACTTTTTAACGGTCTATGTAAACTTGAGCAAAATGACCTAAGATGAGTTTTATTTTTCATGTATTATTTGAGAAAAACCGTAAGTAGAGGTATGACTATATTGAAATGGTCTACACATGATTTGTTATGGCCTTCTAACTCTTCTGTCACAATTATGGCTTGTGCTCAATAATTGCCTTTGCTAACAAACATTCAAATTCTTGAGCAATCAACTACTGGTCAGCAACACTATACACATGTAATCTAATTACATTTGATCTCATAATTAGCTTCATGTCTGTCATCAGTTGTGGCAATACTTATTTCCAAATGAGTGTTTCAATACATATTGGTATATCAGTATAACCCTGCACTTTTAACTGGGGGAACCTGTTTGGAAGCTGTAGCTAATATACAGCAGGTTTAATTTTTAGATTAAGTATCTGTTAGTTTGTAGTCTATGAAACTACCAGAATTTTGCTGAATCAATTATGGCTGAGGCTGTATTCCCATTTATCATTTAGGAATAGGGGAAGATGAGTGTTGGATAGTGACTAAAACTGCAGGTAACTTACTATGACCAACAACAGCTGTGATTTTTCTCTTTTGGCTGACATACTTTTGTTCAATGTTCAGTTTTGCCACAAGAAGTGCCTTCATTATTTTGAGTAATGATGAAAATTACCACCACTTCCAAAACCCAACATGGTTTCTTTATCATAGCAGCATTGAATGAGGTGGAGCCTGTTTGCAAAATGGTAGCTGTTATTAGAAATTATCATTTTCCTGTAGGTAGGACAGCACTTGACTGGATGGTTGCCTGAGCACAGTGCTTTGACTCCTTTTGAATATACTCAAGTGCACCCTAACAATCTGATGAAGTTCTTACAAGCAACCACTGATATTCTGACTGTACTGGTCTGCAGTAACATCCATAAGCTGACAGTTGTTACTCAGTTTGTGATGTCCTTGAAGGAATTTATGTTCATCTCTAATTGTTGTGGGATTAAAAGATAGTGTATAAAGATATATTTTTTTTTTTTTTTATATGCAATGTTGCTATCAGATGCTGCACAATCCAATATGAATTTGTATACTGAAGCAAAGATTTACTTTAGTTTATTCACTGTGGTTTATTTGGGACCTTCACATGGATTAATAAAGTTGGTTTCCAGTTTTGATATTCTTCGTTATATTTACTATAAACAATGGCTTTATTTAACTTTAGCTAGAACATCAAAAGATGACAAGTCGAAGCTTATGCCTTTTTTATTTGCAGATTAAACATTGATTTATTTTCTTATATTTAAGGAGGCAATTGAAAAATGCAATAAATGTACAGCAGATAGTTTCAATCTGATTGAAATTGTTAAGGATTCATTCAAGACAAGGAGTTGTGATATATTGATTCTTATGTTGCAGAAGATGAGTACATTCCAGTTCCTGTACCAAGAAAATCTTTGTCACAAGAAGAAAACCGTAATCCAAATCCAGAAAATAAGAGACCAGAAAGTGTCTCCAAATTTGCCATGCTTGCTCAGAAAATAAATTCTTGGGATGATGATTATTCTTACCACACCATCAAGTGAGTTACTGACTCATCTTTTGAAGATGAAGGTTGCCTTTTGTCTTATTTGCAAGTTTATTTGGCATTAAAGAATTCTAGTTACTTGAATTGCAATACAGAGAAAAATAATAAACTAAATGTTATGAAAGTGGGTGTCTGTCAACATATAAATATCACAATTAAAAGGTTATATACATACATATATACATGCACACATTCTAGTTTCACTTAATGTTTTAACATTCACTTGCAAAATCTCTTAATTGAAGGGTATATGTATGCCTTGCTTTTTCATTGTATTCCTAATTCCTCACGCTTATTAAATTTCCGTCAAAATATTCAATTTCTTGTATTTTTAAAATTTTAGTAAAATGAATCTTTGCTTGGGTTTTCAAAGAACTTTTATAACATGCTTACATTTTTTTTTTCCCTCTTAATTTCAGACCAAATGAAATAGCTTCAGCTCCTAAGCCAACTATCATCAAGGATGCCACTTCATTAAGGTCGAAGTCCCCTGCACCTATTGCACCCCATACTAAATCCCAGGCTCTACCAAATTCTCTATCTAAATCACCTGCACCCATTGCTCCTGGATCTGCTTCTCGCTTTAAATCACCTGCTCCCATTGCCCCACAGCCTCAATCTCCAGCCTCTCCACAGATTCGTAATGTTAATGAAATTGATGACTTAGAGGCTATAGTTGACAGAATGGCTCGGCAGACCAATACTGTGTCACCAAAAAGAAACTTTAAGTCTACTCCCTCTTGTGACCCCATTCAGGGAATATCCAGTCATATCCCTATTAACAGCAAGGGCCTGAATGAGTCTCTTTCCAATGGAGAAGTTACGGATGATGAGCCAACAAATAAATCAGTATCTGAGAGGTTAGCTAAGTGGAATAAGAAAGTATCAGAGACTGATGTAGCATCTGATTCTGGGCCTTCAAGTCCAGTAAAGTCATCTTCTGGTAGTCCCAGCAAATCTGGCATCAATCAGAATTTGTCTTCTAGGTTGGCCTTGCTAGAGAAAAACCTTGCCACTTCCCCAGTCAAGAGCAATAAGTCAGCAGTGCCAATCTCTACTGCAGCTCCTTCTCCTCTTAATAAAGATATATCTTCTATTCAGTTTACACCAGGGCCTCCTGTCCAGTGTGCTGCAGTGACCAGGGTAAAAGAGAACAAAAATAGACGGGAAAGCTTTGAGCCAACCCGGGAATCTGTCTCCAAAAGAATGGCTGACTGGCAGAAAAAGGTGGCAGCTGTTGATAATGCAAAAGAGAAAGAACCAACTGCATATCCAGTAAATGCCCGTATGTCTGCTTGGGAAAAGGTGACTTGCAGTGGCAACACCCCTGCAAATAAGATGATTAAACCCCAAGGTAATGTTCTACCAACTGCTGGGCGACCTCAGACTAATGTCTGTACAATTCCTAGTAAGCCTTTTGTACCCAAGTCACCAGTAGCTGCTCGAAAAATTGAGGTATCTCCTGTTAAATCTGACCCTAGTGTTGGTGCAAAGGCCCTTTCACCTGCTAAGGCCAGCTGTGCTATGAAAGCTATTCACCAAAGGCTGTTTGAGTCCCAGAACCAAAACACAACACATTCATTAGCTGAAAAAATTCGTCAGGAAAGGATGGCTGAGCTGAAGGTGATTGAAAATCGTTGGCAAAATGGACTTTTGAAAGAGCATTATGTGACAGTAAGTGCAATGTTAAAAATTTTTTTACTTAAAATCAGATGACTTAATGCAATTTTTAAACTCTTAATTTGCTGTCTTTAAAATTGTGTACATTAAATGGTACCATTTCAAATACTTTCCCTTCTGTGTTTGACTGCATGTTTTCTCTTATAAAATATTGCTCATAATTAACTTTTTTCCATTAAATTCCAGAACAGTGATGTTGAATCTGTTTCTAATGAAGGACCAAGTAAGTTAGACATAGTTTTGTCACTTTTATTTTAAATCTGTTGACGTAGACAGTTTTCAGTGAATTTTTATTTAAAAAGTCTTCTATATGAGTAACATGAAAGATAATACTGTATACAGTTCTAAACATGTCCATTTTTCTGATTCCACATTCTTCAAATTAAGACCTACTTTTTGCAGGTTGACATTAATCTTTCTCATAACAAAAAATTTGCAATGGCCTTAAATGCTGAGAGAAATTATTACTTTGAAAGCAGTAATAATCAAGGTCCATTGTTGTAGTGATTTTCACATTGACATTTGTCCAATTTCCTTGTCATTTGCTCTTAACTTGTTTTAGAAATGTTTGCATAATGAAGACCTCATGTTTCTAAAGGTTCATGCTATAACTTTTTCTCAGGTTTGTAATTCCTTTTCATTCAAAAGGAATAAATTTACTAAGATTGCTTATTTAATTTAAATTTTTTTTATGTTGAAAGCAAATTCAGTTTTAATAATTTATTACAATTTCTTTTGTAGCAGAAACTTGTAGTCCATCTCAAGGCTCAGCCATTTCCAAGTCATCTCCTCCTCGATCTGATTCAGTTATTCCTCCCCCTCCACCTCTTCCTCCCATCTCAACTGGCTCTGCTACAATTCCTCCTCTGACTAGCACTACTATCTCAATCTCTGCTCCTACTGCCTCTCCCTCAACAATGATGACTACAGCTGGGCCCACAAGCATTTTCAAGCTGATTGCTTCTTCCCAAGCTTCTCCTGCCATTAAGAAAACAGGTGTACTAAACACAGGTAACACTACTGCTGCTAAAACTGTGATTAAACAAGTGCGATTTGAGGACAGCTTTGAAAGTTCAGATGATTGCACGGATTCTGTTGACAAGTAAGAACTTTTTCGTTTATACAATAAATATCTTAGTTTGCCTATTTGTGGTACTACAATGACTTCAGATTACTTTGAGAGAGAAATGTGACAAGGAAATACTTGTGTAGGTCTAGTCTGGCTTGGCTTTAGTTGTGTTGTCAATAAAACATCCATTCAGTCTTCAGGAAAATTTTTTTTTTTTTTTCTTTTTTTTAAGGTCCGAGTGATACTTGACAGCTGATAGATTCAATCTGTAATTTCAGTCTGTTTATTTTTCATCCAACTAAGACCAATTTATCCTTTGATTTTTTTTTTTTTTTCTCTCTCTCAAACTATTACCAGATTCTACAAGATATGCTCTGAATTGTAACATACAATGATTAATGACAAAATATATATGCAGACTCAGTATCATCCAATTCACCATTTTGCAAAAAAAAAATTGTATTATTTATATTTGTGAAGATATTTTAAGATTAAAAATATTGACATAAAAATCATATTTTATGCAAAATTAAAGTACTTTTTATAAAGATTATACACATTTAGTGTAAATATGTCATTGACTCCTTTCTGGGCTTTATCAATGAGATTTAAACAATTTAGGATATTGAAGTTGTGCTTTGAGTTAGGTTTGTATTTTCGGTTACTTCAATACACCTCTGAAACAAGGCAGCTTTATCAGAACTTGCAGCCTCTCCATGTCTCACTACACTGTGAATGCCAGCTCTCTTTTTAAATTTTTCAAACTTAAATGCATTTTCATCTTCAGAAAACATGCCTGGTACAGTGCCCTTGCCTTTGCACATGTAAAATTTTCAGACACAGAATCACCTCATAGCTGCCTCTCATGCATCCACACAAATAACAGCTTAACATCTTCTAGGGCTTTTCGATGATGCTTGGTAATTATGCTAACTCCCTTGGCTACATCAAGCTTTTTATTTCTATCTTGTTCTTTGGGATAGTGCAAATTGTTGATGCTGAATGTCCATATAGATTGGCAAGGTCAGAAACACAGGTACCTTTGTGCTTCTGAATGATCTCCTTCATTTGTTCGGATATTTTTTTTTCCCCTCTTAGTAGCAACCAGCTTCTTGGGTGTCATTGTAGGTGATAGAAGGAATGTTTGTGATTGGCCAGTGTTGCTTTCATTGTCAGAGCTTGCTTTGTAGAATATATGCAATGTGTGGAGTCTTTGCACAGAAAACAACTGTTTTTTTTATTATCATTTCATTCTCTACCTTCATGGTGTTCACATACGGCCAGCATGCAGAATGAATTAGAAAAAAGATTTAATTGCAACACAGTATAACACTCACACATGGATCTTTTTATTAAGAACTTGTTAGGAACTAGCACAATTACCTTTTTCTTAGGTATGGGCAAATATGGGTGTGTAAATAATTTAAAATTTTGTCATTTTTTTTTCACTTGCATGCTCTCAAGAGTTTCAATCTTGCTTCTTTTTTTTTTTCTCCAGTGGTCTGAATACATCACCAGCAGATGATCTCAGCAGTGACAATGAGGCTGAGAAGACCCTTGAGTCTCGCCGTGACCTCCTTTCTCCAGAAGAGGAGGATGACGCTGATTATACCTACAGTAGTAGTGAGGAGAATGAAGCTTTGGCTTCTCAAGCTGCAACCAATGCACGATCTTGCATAGATTCAGAAAGTGATGATGTCAGCATCAGTGCTTTTGTTCCGGAAGCTGTTCGTCAACAGTGCAAATTGTCTTTGCAAACTGAAAGCTGTTCCAATATCTTGGCACTTGCACGCAAACAGCAACAGCAGCAACTTTTGGATGCTAACAATAGTTCATTTGATAGTATGGAAGATCAACACGTTCAGCAGGATACCTCTGATGACAGTGATATATCAGCTGAAGGCACAAGTGTTGATGATGCACTTGATGAGGCTTTGGACATGGATACTGATGACGGAGTTATGGAGAAAACTCCAACCAACTATTCAGCTGTAAGTCTGTTTTTTTTTTTTTTTCTCTCTCTCGCTCTAGTCAGATTTGGCTTTTATCATTAGGTTGGAATAAAGACAAATCAATGTAGAATGGTAAATACATTAAACAATCTGGAAAATTTCCATTTTGACATGTTTTGCTTATGAATCGACTTCATGTACATTAAGCCATTGAACACTTTTACTTTAAATTTTAAACATTAGGTTTTAAGTAACTTCAACATTTTTTTTGTTCATATATTTAACTTAGGGCATTGGTTGGCAACCTGAGCACTATTGCTCACCAATGATCATTGTTTTCTGTTTTTCTTTTCTATTTTCCCTCCCTTACAATGGGTGACCACTTGATTTGAAAGCATATCAATGCTAACTGACCATTTCATTGTAATTACTGTTCAGTGACTTTCAAAAGTCAACTGTCTGTGCCAACTCTGGGAATTGTGACTGTACTAGAATTTCTTCAGATTGAGAATTGATGGCAAATAATTTGGAAAAGTAAAAAATTTAACATTTTCTACATGCCAGATTCTTTTATAAATCAAGTTTTCAAAGAGAAACAAAGGAAAATATGAACTAGCATGCCAATCGTGAAATAAGGTTGGTGTAAACAAGAAAAATGAACATTATTTTTTTTTTTTTAATAAACTGGTACCAAAGCATAAATTGCCAAACTGACCAACTCACACACACACACACACACACACACACACACACACACACATTTGGTTGGATTGATGTGAGTTTGTGACCCTGTGTTAGCTCTATCTCTGATATTGAGCGCTTTCTAATAAATACCACGCATATAATATACACACACACACACACTTTTCACATATATAATCTCAAGGTTTGAATACGCAGCTCTAAATAGTCTACCCAAAATTAGCTTTCTGGCATAAAAGTGGTGTATGCCATAAAAATGACAGCATTTGAATATTAATTCAATAACCAAGTAGACAATGACTGAAACTTAAAGTAGTTTGAGTTTTATGTATTTGCACACAGTCTTCAGGCAGCCAGTAACTTGCAGTAATATACCTTATATGCCACTGGATAAGTACAATTTGACAAGCAAACCGAACTCGCACAGTGGGGAGGGTAGATCATCCAGCCAAGATTTAAAATGGCAAAAAAATGAAACAACCTGGAAAGGCTTGCCAGTATAGCAAAAAGTGCTCAATAACAAAAGAAACTGGTGTCATGGTACAGGAACTAAAGCATTAAGCCAAAAAATGTGCTCAACTAGACCAGACAACCAAATTCACATTAGAGCATATATGCATTTTAGATTTATATAAAGGTTAAACTGGCACAAGTGCATTGAGTGTTTAATTTTAAGTCCCTCTCTTCTTTAAAATTCAGTATGTTTTACCATTGCATTTTTGGGGGGCATTGTTTACATTCTGTTTGGTAGACTTCTGCTTCTGATGTGAAGTTCTTTGTTTAGCATCAATTAAATGTAAAATGTATCATGAAATATTTTTATCTTCTCTTGTAGGAATTTTCTTAATGATAAAAAGTTAAGTGAAAAGAAACTCTATCAATACTACTTCCTGTTTATGTTAAAAACATAAAAACCCTTAAACTTGAATGTTTCTGACTTCCAGGCTAACTTTGGACAAAGATTCATAACTTCTAAGCTTGACATTGGATTTCAAAGAATTAAAAATAAACTTTCCTATTTTCTCTTTCTGACTGGATCACAAAGTTCATTAGCATTGTTAAATCTTTATAAAATTGTAATGAGTTCCTGTGATAAGTTATTCACTTCTACCAAACTGCATTGCCTTTAATACAACTGTCTTTTATCTATTATTTTTCAATGAAATACATGTTTTATTTCAGAACAAACGTGGTAGTCACAGTTTGGCCACATGTACAGACAGTTGCTTTGATGAATCAACAACAGATGATGATGTTGTCATGAGAGACAGAAGCCCACTTGTGTACAGTATCAGCATGTACAGGTCTAAAAGGTCAGTTTTTAATGTGCATTCATATACAGTGGTGAGGGGAAACATTCATACACATACAAATCTTTAATTTATCATATTTCCAACTAAAGAATAAACATACTTTTCATATAATCAACTGTACACAGATGCATAATAAATAAATATGCATAGAAAAAGGAAACAAAAATTAGATTTAATAGAAATAAATCCCATTTATCCATTTTGGTAGGTGAAAAAGTATTTGTACAGTACAAAAAAGAATACATAATCTTCATTTAATAATTTGTAGAATAGCCATTATTCACTTCTACAGCAACCTCTTGTAGGTCTCAATTAATAATTTGCAAATTTTATTTGGTATTTTGTTCCATTCTTTGCATATGGTTTTCAGATCTGGGATGTTTGGAGCTCTTGATTGGATTTGAATTTTCAAATAAGGCCACAAATTCTCAATTGGGTTTAAATCTGTGGACTGACTTTGCCATTTCTTTGTAGATTAAAATTTTTTTTTTGTTTTCTATGCATATTTAGTTATGCATCCGCGTATAGCTAATTATAGGAAGACTAATGTTTATTCATTAGTTGGAAATTGTGTGTATATATATATATATATATATATATATATATATATATATATATATATAAAACATAATCAACAAACTGTATTTAGAAAAATGACAAACTGGAAAGGTTTTTTGTGATCGTTTTATCTTAGGATTTCATCAGACTGGGCATTGTTGACATTGCCATGTCTACATGTGAGCATGAAATTAGACACGGCAGTTTCAAAATTTTTAAGAATATCTCCCCCCATCTAGCCAAAATCTTCTGTATTCTTTTTTTTCATCACCTTTTTTCCCCCTGACTATCCCACGCTGTGGCAATATAAAATCTACCAAGAATGGTGATATATTCTAAGAACCTGGACACAAATTTGTAGATATGGTAATGTTGTCAAAGTCCAGTTCGATGAAATCCTAATGGATGAAATGCATCACAAAAAAAACTTTCCAGTTTATCACATTTTTCTAAATATATGTATCAATTTTTTCTTTTCACTGGTCTCATCTGATTCTTTTTTAATGCTTTTGTAGGTTTAGCAACAATGTGAATGTAACCCCAGTTCAGAAAATAATTCGTAACAGTAAACCAGTGAGCACTGAGGAAGAACTGGAATCTGAAAGCTCAGATTCCCCACCAGTAGACAACAGAAAGGCCATTCTGGATAGAATTAAGGTGGGTCAGACCAGAACTGTTTGTAAAGTATTACATTTCCTCCATCTTTCAGCAACTTTGGCTAAGGCTTTAAGAAGGATTAAGTTTTCCGTTTTTCTGGGCTGCATATGCACCAGGTGAAATGTGATTGATGGAAACCTCAGACAAATCTCTTGTCTTCAATTTTTTTTTCTCTCTTCACCATTTTCAGATTCAGTGCAATCTTATTTCCAAATGTAATTTAATTCATATTAATATGATCATTAGTGATTGTCATGTCAGAATATATTTTGCTTTTCTTTTGTAAAGGAATTCAACAACCAGATTGCCTTAGAACAAACAGTAATCCTGCAGACAAGCAACGCGTTGAACCAATGTTGTACAGAGGGTTCGTCATTCAATGGATCTACTCAGCAAGTGGAATGTCACAAGCTATTACTCATTGCCTGTAAGTTATTTGTTTAAAGAATAATACAAATCTAATGATTCTTTTTCTACTGACAAAGATTGTGTAATGTGTATGGGTTGGGCTTCTTGCAATTCAAAATAAGTTTTGGTTGACATATTAAGCATGACTTTAATTTATTTTTCTCTTCTTTCTATATTTTTGTTTTTGTGTGAAAAATGAAAGGTTCAAACGTTGCTACAAGTTTTTCTAATTTCATAAATTTTGTTCTAGAAAGAGAGTTGGGGGTTGCTCTTAAGATCTTAAGTGTTTGTCCCTTAGTGTACATAAGTACCAATAAAAAGATCTTTTGGAAATGTAGCCTTACATTAGAGTAAGGACTTCCACTAAATTTTCGATACCTAAGGTTTAAAATTAATTTTTTAAAATGTAAAACATTTTTGAAGCTTTCTTTTTAGCTTTAATTGAAAGCTAAATGATTAAATTTACTATTTCCAGTAAGCAAAATAATTTCTATTTGAAATACAGAGTATGTTGATTGTAGTCTCAATTTTTTGGGCCACTTTCAGAAATTTGACACAAAAAACAGTTTGTTCTTGGTTTTAAAAATCTTTCACAAATAAGATATTTTTCTGAAACTTTATTGGAGGAATATTAGCTGATTTAAAGTATAATTAATCGGATTTGAAAAAAATATTTTCTTTACGTTTAAAATAACAGGGATTTTTTAAACTAACAGTAGCAGTGATTGTTATTGTACCTGTCATTGTCACTTGTAGATCACTTAACAGGCATTGATAAGGTGTTGACAGATTTATTTGCTGGTCTACAGATAAAGTATCTGTTAAAACACAATTTAAAAAAAAAATGACAGCTGAGATCTTTATGTAATTTTTAAGTACTCTTTAGTCTTAAATGGAAAATTTTTTTTTTTTTCATTTGTGAATGAGTCCTGAAAGTATCATTAAAATCCAACAATTACTAGATTTTTGTAAGAATTTCCAAATCAATGTGTTTTTCACCTGAAGAAAGCACAAAAACACTAATCATATTAGGCAAACTGCTGATGAAAAAAAAAAAAAAAAAAATTTGACCAAAATTTCAAATATACTAAACAGGATTAAAAATTAAATGAAATAAAATATATATTTTGGCCTTTCCTTTTAATCATAAACATTTTGATGTTTTTAAGTTTGGGGCTTTTTTTTTTTTTTTCAGAAGCTTAAAATTTGAAACCAGACAATTTGGTTGGGGACTTTCAGCTTAATCCTGCCCCCAACGGAAAAGAACTTTTTTACTTTTCTTTTTTTTTTCTCTTCTCTTTTCTTTTCTTTTTTTTTTTCTTCTCTTTTCTTTTCTTTTTTTTTTTTTCTCTTCTCTTTTCTTTTCTTTTTTTTTTTTCTCTTCTCTTTTCTTTTCTTTTTTTCTCTTTTTCTTTTCTTTTTTCTTTTTCTTTTCTTTTTTTCTCTTCTCTTTTTCTTTTTTTCTCTTCTCTTTTTTTTTCTCTTCTCTTTTTCTTTTTTCTCTTCTCTTTTTCTTTTTTTCTCTTCTCTTTTTTTCTTTTTCTTTTCTTCTCTTTTCTTTTTTTTCTCTTCTCTTTTCTTTTTCTCTTCTCTTTTTCTTTTTCTTTTCTTTTTCTCTTTTTCTTTCTCTTTTCTTTTTTCTCTTTCTTCTTTTCTTTTTTTTTCTCTTCTCTTTTTCTTTTTTTCTCTTTTTTTTTTCTCCTTTTTCTTTTTTCTCTTTTTCTTTTTCTTTTTTCTCTTTTTCTTTTTCTTTTTTCTCTTCTCTTTTTCTTTTTTCTCTTCTCTTTTTCTTTTTTCTCTTCTCCTCTTCTTTTTTCTCTTTTTCTTTTTTCTCTTCTCTCTTTCTTTTCTCTTTTCTCTTCTCTCTTTTCTCTTCTCTCTTTTCTCTTCTCTCTTTCTCTCTCCTTTTTTCTCTTCTCTTTTTTTTCTTCTCTTCTCTCTTCTTTTTTTCTCTCTTCTTTTTTTCTCTCTTCTTTTTTTCTCTCTTCTTTTTTTCTCTCTTCTTTTTTTCTCTCTTCTTTTTTTCTCTCTTCTTTTTTTCTCTCTTCTTTTTTTCTCTCTTCTTTTTTTTCTTTTTTTTTTTTTTTTTTTTTTTTTTTTAACCAATGCCTAAAATTTTTCTCATGAGATAATTTGTAATATTTTAACCACCCTGAGCACTTATTTAAAAACCAACCTTCATTCCTTTTGATAAACAGGTAAATAAACTTGACATAATTTTTGTTCCTTGTTGAGGTATTAGTATTTATATACATTAATGTATTATCTTTTTTAAAATAGGCCAGAAGCGGCGTGCTTACCTTGCAGAAATTCAACGGCTAAAAGAGACAAATTGCCTTGATCATCTCGGCCACGGAACCAGAGGCACTCTCACTGTCAGTGACATCCGGTTGCCACTAAAGAAGGACTTTGTGAGCAAGATGACTACTGTACATGGTTAGGGATTTAGCATTTTCCTTATCAGTTGCTTTTATAGAAACTTTGCTTCAAATTGTTTTTTTTTTGAGGTGGGGGTGCTGACTCTTGCAATATTTTTTTGCTAGTGCATCAATTGCTCATAGGGAGAGATTCTTTTTTCAAAAATTGATTTTTCTACTGTGACCTACAATAGCCATGTGACAAGAGAATGTTATTTTAAAAGAAGAAAAAACGTCCCTTGACATCACTAAGTTTTGCTCTTTATAGTTCACTTTTATTTTTTATATATATAATCTTAGTTTTTGTGCTGGTAATTCAGTTGGTAAACTTTTGAGAAATTGCAAAAAGACAGTTTTATTTTTTGTGTACTTATTTTATTGTAACCTCTGTCTATGATTTTTCAGACTTTATACTATGCAATTCTGTAATTGTTCTCTTGGTAGTTTTTGGTTGGTCAGTTCTGTCTTTATGAAGTATAATGAAACTAAATTAAAAACATTCAGGTGTTTGAAGAAATTGGATCCGTTATAAACATTGATGATATTGTGAAATGTCCTCATTAATGTATTTTCTGTCTCTTTTCTTTTTCTTTTTTTCTTTTTTAAAGATATGAATGTGTTCTATTATGTCATTTTGATCCGTAATGGTCCTCAAGTCTATGCTACCCAGCTCATGTCAACTCACGATCCCATGGTCAGAGGCAGCCTCGATTTCCCAAATATGATCAAACTTAACAACATTACATCAAAATTTGAAGTTAGTTTAGAACTCTATGAAATGGTAAGTGAAGATATTCAGCTGAAAAAATTGTTTGAGAACTGATAGTTTTTTTTTATTCATTTTTACAATCACATCACCTGTACCACCTTGAAAAGTTACCAATTTAATATTTGATTGTTGGAAGACTTTGCTTTTTCTAATATATTTGGAAACGGTTGGGGTGATTTCTTTGGTTGAAAGAGACATAAAGAGTTTGAAAATTCTTACACATACATACATATATATATATATATATATATATATATATATATATAATATATTTTTTTCTTTCAGAAAATTTGCAAAGAGAAAAGCAAAGATAAGAAAAAGAAACAAAAGAAATGCAAGGGGATGCCATCTACTCCAGGTGAGAATCATGCATTTGTAGCTCAATATATGGTAAGAGAAACTTGTGTAGGAACTCTTGGTTGCATATTTAGAATGAACATTGAAAATTTTGTAATCCATTGCATTATACAAACATTCATAATATGAAACAAAGGTTTGACAACTTTTTTTTTCTTTTTTTCCTCCAAGTTTCTATTTACCCCACTGGCCTGAGTGACATACATACAAGCAGCTTCTCACTTACCTGGTCAGTGGTTTTAACAATGAAAAGTATTGATAAAACCAGTTTCACAATGGAAAGGGTAAGACTGAATTTTTTTTAATTTGAATGTATTTGAATTTTTTTTTTTTCTTGTCTCCCAGGGTTGGTCTCTGGATTCTTTGTAAAGTCTCCTTAGTTTTGTTTTTGTTTTGTTTTTGTTTTCCACATTAAGTGCAGGGTTTTGATTCTGTTAAAATCCAGTATTTGACATAAATAAATTAAACAAAGTTCGAATCTGAGACCTGTATATTACTGGGCCTCTCTTATTGTTTTATCTAAAGCTACACATCTGGGTCCTCATGTTCCCTATAGTTTTGTATGAAATATTACAAATATTTTTTAAAGAATTCAGTTTTTATGACTCCTAAGGATCATTTTATTTTCTCTCCTTTTGATCAGGTCCCATATGAATCACCTTTGATTGGTTCAATCTATCTTCGTATGAAATGCATGATGGAGACAAATATCAGTGAGAGAGGCTTCTTGGTAAGTTTTTTCCTGAAAGCTTCAAAATATTTTGATGGGTATTTTAAAAAGATAAGTATTTTTCTTCTAGCAAGAGGCATTTCTTTCAAGTTTGGGGAATTAAAAATCTGTTTTTGCTCATTATTTACTGCTAGCCCAAGATAGTGTGATGAAAATTTGGAGTGTCAAGAACTGAAAAATGTTAAAATCTTCACTTGTATAAAAGATCGAGATAAATGCTAACATTTTTAGCTTGAAAATCTGGAGAATTTAATTCCCACTTCATTTGTTAATTTTATGAAATAGATTTTTAAATTTCTACAAACTCATTTATTTAAAAAAAACAAATGTAGTTAAATACAGAATCAATTAAATGTTTCTATATTACTTTTTCTTTTGTATTAGGGATGAAGATTAATATTCTATTGTGAAAATACCGGTGTTAGAATGTGTGTACACACACACACACACACACACACACATATATATATGTATATATATCTTACCATTTGATATAAGTCAGAGTTCCATGCACACAGCTATCTTCAAGTGCTGATTAGAAACTGACTGTTGTAAACTTAACAATAGGTTAATACAAATATATTAAGACTTTTTTTTTTTAAAGTTGAAAGGAGAAATAACCATAATTTAATTGCATCAAATTTAGTATAAATAACAAAAAATGAGAGAAACTGTAGTTGGTTGCTGAAATCTTGAGTCGATTGACCAATTGTAAAAAAAAAAAAAAATGCTTCTTACAAAACACTGGAGTTGAGGTGCTCATTGGAAAATAGATATAGGCATAAAAATTTGCACAACAAAATATACTCTTACATATCCAAGTTCAAGAATATCATGCAATATACACACACACACACTAAGTAATTTTAGATATTAATTGGAGAGCATCTTCAATTCCAATTGGGTTCATTATAATCACTTATGTGCAATATACTTACATGCACTTATTTATATTTATTATTAATAGTTTTAGCTGTTACTTTTCATCATGCACAAAAAACTTTTCAATAAAAAGCATTAAATATCCTTGTTTCTTTTAATTTTTTTCCCTAAATTTTGTTTTCATGAATTTTTGTCTTCAGTTTAGACAAAAAAAAGATTTTCATTATACTGAATTGGTTTCTAATTTTATACTTTTGCTAATGTTTGAAACTGACAAAATAGGTAATGTGCTGATTTTTTTTTTCTCCTCCTCTTCCTTTTCAGTGAATTAAATATGTATAGTTTGCTGATGCTCTTATCAGTGGCAGAATTAAAAATTTTACGTGGTTATTATGGATTCTACAATGTGCTCTAGTCAATCTGTGAAAATGCCTAAAATGTTCTTTCCTGCTCTCAAGAGAAATTTCTTCATTTGATTACAAGATAAATTTTTTTTTTACTCTAAAGATTTTTTTTCTCATTTTCCCCCAATTTCCTTCTTCCCTTGCAGACCATGTTTGAAGATGTGAGTGGGTTAGGTGCATGGCACCGACGCTGGTGTGTCCTCAGTGGGAACAAATTGAAATATTGGAAATATCCAGATGATGAAAACAGAAAGGTTTGTAACTATCTTCCTCCTAACCAAATTCTCTCTTAAGTTCTTAACTGTTTTAAGCTTTCTACTCACTGTAGAATTTGTGAAAGACTGAAAAAAAAAAAAAAAGGTGGAGAACTTTCAGTGTATAAAAATATTTTAAGAGATTGGAGGCGGGGACTGAAATTACAATGTACTTTCTGAAAGGAAACAATCACCTAAGACTCCTGTTCACTTAATGCCTTCCACCCACAAATTATGACTGGAAAATATCGATATTTTATGAATTCTTTTCTTTTGTATTTGTGTGGTATTGTTTGAAAAAGAAAAAATATCCAGAAATTGATTCACAATGTACAAAAGCATGTAGAATATAGAAATTAGCTAAAGAAATTGTAGCTTTATTTTAATTTGGGTTTTAGATTTTATTTTATTTTTCTTCTAGGTATTTTCTGTAATAATCATTAAAACTTTGTTTTTACATTTGTTCTCATTAAATTTATGAATTGGATTTTACATAACTTTTTATTGGAATGTCTTTATGAAAATTATTTCTCAAACAGGAAAATGTCAAATTATTTATGATACTAAAGAGTTGATTCTAGATTCTACATGTTAATTATCTAAAATTAAATAATATTTTCAAAATATTTAAAGTCTGCCCTCCCCAACTTTCCTTTCCATAAGGTATTGTTTTCTTGTATGCCAACAAAATTCTCAAAGAAACTTATTTAAAGGAAGGCTATAATTTTCTGTACTTAAAATTTTTATATTTCTTTATTCTTACTTTTACAAATATTGAAAAAGTAAATAAGTTGTATGTGGGGTGAGTGATCAATCTTGATATATTTTGGGGGGGAAATTTTAAATGCTAGTAAATTTTGGATAGAATAAAGTTATTCATGGATTCAGTTTTTGATCACTTTATGCTTAAATCATCTGCAAACTTCAAGGGGGAACTGTAGTTGCATGTATTGTAAGCATGGTTATTGGCTGAAGTGGAATTTGTTGTCTTCAGCCTTACTCAATCTCTCCTTACCTGGTTTCCTGGCAGGATCCCATTGGTTACATTGACCTAAAAAGATGTATAACTGAAAAAGTGGGACTGATCTCTAGAGACGTGTGTGCACGACCAAATACTTTTGAGATGTGTACGGTAAGGCCACTTCGTCCAGGTGAAGAGGATACCTTGACTACCCGAAAGCATACAACAATGGCAACTGTACGGTAAGTTGCAATTTTTTATTTTTTTTTAAAAAAATCTTCATCTCCCCGCTTACATACACACAACGAAGCTTTTTTTGAGTTTGTGTGAAAATGAGTTACATTTAATTGCCATTTACCTTTGTCATAGAACAGCTTTTTTTCTATTAAAAAGATAATGACAGTATTTTTAACTCTACTAATGAGTCAATCTGCTTTAAAGCATTTAATCTATTGAAAGTTTAACATTATTTCTTTTAGCCACATGATGTCTGCAGATACAAAGGAAGAGAGGATCTTGTGGTGCAACAAAGTGAATCAGGCACTAGACAATATCCGCTCATGGCAACCAGATGCTTTACGACCAGTCAAGATGAACAATCAAGCAATGTGAACCCACCATAAATTATTACTTGGAAGTTCTCTTCCTGATTATCCCCCCCCTCCACACACACACACACACACACACACACACCTTAAATTCTCTCCAACTTTTTATCTTGATCACCACACCCTCCCAATTGAAACTCAACAATCAAGTTATTTGCTTCCAAACAAATTGCCCATAAATTTTTTTTTTTTTTTTTTGCCAAAAGGGTTCACAAATTCCCTCAGGAGGTGGGGATCATGGAGTCTTTGACACATGTGTAACAAAGGACTTCTTGACATTGTAACTTGTATTTTTAATTTTCATATTTTAATCAGCTCTATACTTTTGGGAATTGCTTTTTGCTACTTACCCTCAAGTATTTGCAACAAATTATTTAAAAAATATTCTTTCACACCAACATCTTTTGAGGAAGTTGCTCTTAACTTTGTACTTTGATGAACAAGCACTAAAATGGTTCCTTACTGAATCTTTCCTCAGTAATGGATTTTAACTTTGAAATAGCTTTTCTTTTTCTATCTCTTGTTTTTCATTTAAGTAGATGCAACTTCCTCCAATAAACCAACCTTTTTGTCACATTTTGCACTGATTTTCCTAAAAGTTCATTTAACTTTGAATATCAAAAATAAACTGAAAGACTTCAAATGAAAACAGCTGCCTCTTTTGATGAAAGAGATGACTGTTGGGAGTGTCTGTAAAGGTTTTGAAATGTCTGCCAAAAAATCTATGTGGCTGTGCAGTGTCTCTTATTGATTCTCTTTCTCAGCCTCTTGAATTTTTTTTTTTTTCCATGGCAGTTTCTGTATAATCAAAAAATACTGAGAATATTTTGACTATGGCTGTACTGGAATCAGAAATAGCAAAATGAGCTTTCATTATTATAAATTTTTAATACAAAGAGAGCTTTACTTGGACTTGCTTTTGAGTGTAACAAATTTTGTATCAATTTCCAAGAATCTTTTTTTTTTTTTTTTTTTTTTTTAATCTGGAAGTGGTATACTTGCCTACCTTCATTGATAAATATGTTGATTTGAAGTACAGTGAACAAGTCTTTCACAACCTTCTTTATTGAATCTTAATGTTACTAAATCCTTACAAGGCTTGGTTATCATTTGACAAAAGTAAGACTTTTATCCAAGCTGATATTGTACGTAAACTTTATAATTGTGGAAGCTACTTGTTCTTTTACCCAAATTTTATATAATTTACTACAATCACTTATATTTAATCTATTTTGCAAATTATTTTATGACTGGGATGAATGCAGTAATTAAAAAAAAAAAAGTATGATTTGGTACATGAAAACTTTGTAATTGACTTGTGAGAAAAACCCAGTTTTAAAGTTGCTAGAAAAATGTAATATTGATAGTCTATTATTCCTTTTGATGACACATTATGGATCCCACCTTTTTGTGGTAATTAATTTTTGTAGTTGAAGAATTGAAAAAAGAAATTACTTTGATCCCCTGTGATAAAAAAAAAAAAAAAAATATATTTCTTTGATTAAATGTCAAAGTTTAAATTCTTGTAATAAAATACTTGTATAAACAACTTCATTTTTGTTTCAATATAATCTAGTAAATTTGAATTCTTTCTATTTGAGCTTTTCTAACAAGATTCATACTAAAGAGGAGAAAAAAAAATTAGCATCTTTTATATCTTTCATAATTCCTTTTTAATAATGTGGAGGCAATAGATGACTACTTCAGTGTAATATGTTAAAATTATCAAAAGGTGCTTTTATTTTCAATGTTGAGGGTTTCTTTTTTATTTATATATATATAACACGCACGCACGCATTTAAATGACAATTTGTGTTCACTCAATTTTGACAAAAACTTTTGGTCTAGAAAATATTTTGATGGCTTCATCCACTTCAGCAAGTTTGGTTTCAAGTTGTTGGTGCCATCTTTGGGCACGCAAGGAGTCATTGCTTAATGGCAGTTTCTGGATTTGTTGCAGCAGGTCAGCCTCATCTGTAATTGTAGGTAAAAAAAAAAAAATTTAGTCAGAGCTCAGTTTCTACATAGCCTTTAGACCAAATTATTTTTTTTTTCACTATTAAACCTATGTAAAATATAGCAATCCAGTATTTTGATAGTTACAAAGAAAAAGGTACAGCCACTTTATAAAAATTTATTTCAAAGTCTATTTCGAGAATAGTTTTTTCTTTCTTTATCGCTGTGCAATTATAAATAGAAAGTATCTTTTTTTAATTTATTTTATTACAATTGGCAAGGAATGAGCAAATAGTTTAAATGCTTATACTCACTTTTCTTCAAAAGACTCAAAGTTTCCGCACGTTCATTTTCAGGCAAAACTCTATGACCTGTAGGAATAGTGGGGTCAGGCAAATTGGCAAGTCTTTCTTGTTCCTCTCTTTCCCATTGAATTTGTCTCTCTTTGAGGCTACAAAAGAAGTTTTTGTTATTTTTGTCATTAACCTATTCAAAATAACAAGCTTATTTCTATGGGTTTCAAAAACCATCTGCCCTTAGATTTTTATTTTATTTTTTTTTTTTTTTTTTTTTTAGAGAAAAGCTAGGAAGCTAGGAGCAAATGAATAGAATGCATAGCAGTTCTAGACAGGAAAAAAAGAGTCATTTCCTTAAAGATACTGGAACAAGGAATAATCTGTTTTATAGAATGTGCCAAAGAGTTTGAGAAGGTATAATAAAGAATTGGTAGCGGTGAACTCAATTTAGAAAATAATTCAGAACTTATACTGGGAGCAAATTGCCTGTGGATAGAAAATGAATTTAATAAATGCAAAAAAAGTCCTATCAGGATTTATTATTGTATAGAGAATGTAAACAAGTCACTTATACTTAGAAATTTTAATTATCTTTCTGATTCTAACATGGATGTTGAAATTCAGGAGGACAGGAAAACAAGTAAATGGAAAGCAGAACAGCGAGGGATAATGAAAACAAACCTTACTCTGAGCTACAACGAATACAAAATTGTAGAAAGCCATGATTGCACAGAAGGATCTTGCATCAGGCCTAAAAATTGTGAGGGTTCTTTTGCCTTGGTTAGGTTTTTTTGAAGTTCAAAGAAGTTTCTAGGATTAGTCATTGGCATATCTTCACTGGCAATCCAGTATTATATAAGCTGGAAGTTACATCATCTTAACACAAGATATGAAAGTTTTTTTGTTTTTTTTTTTTATATATATATATATACACACACACACACACACACACAGTAAAGAAACTCACTTACTATTTGGGAACCTGTCCCTTTTTATAGTTGCGTAGTTCTTTGTCCTGTTTCTTTTTGTAATCCATGTCTTGTTGACTACTGGCTGGACGTACAGGTTGCAGGTTTTTGGTTGCACGGCCATTCAGTTTTATGAAGTCAATATCATGAGTCGATTTCACCTATAAATGAAATTTGGTTTTCAACACTTTCAACATCAAATTCTACATTTGATAAGTAGGTTACTCTAGATTTGAATAGCTTTTATTTTGTCAGCAGGACTTCAATGCTAATTCTGGCTCTCTAAAAATGTTACCCCAACATAACCTTGTAAGACAACTATAAGGGAGGTGAATTTGCTTTCTTCAACATTCTAGTTAAAATCTGTTGCCTCTGTAACATCAGGGTAGCTAGAATAAAAGAAAAAAAAATCCTTAATATAAGGAACAACAGCCACCTTTTTGGAAGTCCTGATTTGAAAAATCTGTCATTACTGAAAATTAAATCATGTGCAGAGAGAAAACAAAAAAAAATGGGAGTCGTCTTCTTTTTCCTTCTGTGCAAAATGAGACTTTCCATAATTATAATGAAATTTGTGTACATAAAATAGGTTAAAAATACTATAAGCAAACAAAATGTAAATTATAATGCTATAATTTTGGCAATTAGGTCTTCAGTATTACAGCTATAGCACCAAACACTAATAAGATTCTTCCAATCTTACCTAGTTCCATGTTTTTATTGGTTCTGTAAAATATTAATTTCACTAACAATCCTAACACCATTGCCATTTTTTTTTTTTTTTTTTTTTTTTTAAGATTAATTGATATAATTATTGTAGAACAGAAAAATGTTTTTGAAAACAATAATCATAACTATATATAATTACCAAACAAATATATATTTTTTTTTTTTTTTTTTTAAAAAAAAAAAACTAAATTTGGCAGTTTTCTGTTCATACTGTGTATGGGCATTTACACATTCAATAAACTATGTGACCATTATGTAAATGATCATCCAATAATGATGACAAATCTGAGAAACTGATAGATTTTATGAAATAACATCAAATTGCCCACTATTTTGCATTTGGCACATTGTAAAAAGGGAGGGGCACAAGAAGTTTTTGGTTGATTAGATTCCATTAAGAAGGAAGCAGAGCTGCTAAGTATTGAGTTTCTACTTTTTAACATGCAAATGAAATATTAAATTCAAACAATGTAAAGGGCTGCACAAGATGGAATTTGTCTTGCAATGGAAACGTATTTGCTAGACAGCTACTTTTCATTACACTGTATAGAGATGATCAAATCATTCTGTAATGTCTGATATGAACACCAAAAGATTCCTCCCATAAAATGCAACCTGGTATTGTTTTCTGAATCAGAAGAATGAGTATAGTGCAAAGGTCAGCAAGTTCATTACATCATTAGCTTCAAACAATTCTACAAAAATTTATTTTTATATTTTCTATGTATTTAATGCTTTTTTTTTTTTTTTTTTTTGCCTCAAAGTTTTTTGAAAACATTTAGGAAACAACAAAATGAATTCTTTTTAGCTTTTAGTTGAATCTGCTCTGCTGATGACACTAATACAAAGATTTATTAAAATATGATTTTATAATCAGACCTAATATATTTATATAGACAACACTCTTTGAGTTTATAAACATGAAAGATTCTATCCAAAAAAAGGCCTTTTGAAGATAATGTTCATTACAAATTAATCATTGAAGTTCTCAGCAACATCCTACTTTCTTGGTTTGAATGATAAGTGTTGACACTATATGGAGAGATGATCACGGAAAAAAAAATTCTTTGCTCATCAATGGTTGGATTAGCTGTTGACTCTGTTTACAAGGCTTTCATTTTTTTTATCACAGTATTTCAACAGCCTTATACAAAGATGAATAAGAGCCAAGTTGAACTCATAACATTGGATTGCACCTTCACATCATAGGAATGTTGCTTGTACATTTGAACTTTTATGCTAAGACAACTTGTTGGACATTATATGCACAACCTTGGGCTTTTTTTTTTTTTTGCGACAAAAATTGTTTCAGCTTTTGTTATTGAAAGAATTGTTGCCATCAAAATTCATTGTGTAAATCTATACCAGAGTCTTTGATGAATTGCACTTGTAGGTAATTATGGGCTGTTACTTCTGAGACCTCAACTCTTTAAACTCAGCTTTGAGCTCATTGATAAATTGCTTCTGTGTTGATGGAATCATTTTCAATTAATATATAAAAAAGTTGCAGTTGTTCTGATAACTCATCTTCTCCCAACTTGAGGTTTTTTTTTTTTGGTTTTTTTTTTTTTGTTGCTTCAAGGAAATTTTATATTTGATATTTAACTTGGCTGACCATTTTCCTTCACCAACCACACAATCCATTCTTTATAAAGAGCACTTATATTCATAAAGAATTTGGTGACACATTTTATTCAAATCCTGTCCTCTAAAAATTTGGTTAAACGAATTTGCATACCTGCTGCAGTCTGTTGTGATATTTAATTCTTTCATGCAAACATATTTAGAAAAGCTGCTTACCTTGCATAAATCACATTAGAAAACACTTGTCAAAACATGGTGATTCATGATGTAATTGTAAATAATATTCTGCCAGACTTGGAGAAAAATTAACTTTTGATATACAAATAAACAAAATGATCTTTAATATATTACGAACTATTCAGCCATTCAAATGGTTTAGATGAATTGTCAAGAGATACAAAGTTTACTATAAAATATTACTCTAATCAATAGTAATTAGTAGGAAGGAAAGCATGATATTCCTCAAGTGAAACTTAAAAAGGTGTAATGTAGTGAGTTTGATCCTCATAGGATGCTCCCCCACTTTGGTCTTGTACCTGACCAAGCTTAATAAATAACTGCCACAAAATTGCTGACTTCTAAAAAAAAAAAAAGAAATTTAGGTAATTTGTACAATATATCTGGTGACTTGTAGGACTTGGTATATTGAAATAAAAAATATTTTAGTTTTATGCTAGATTAGGCTGAATGTAATAAAAAGCTACATGTCAAAGGTACAACAGCTAATTTAAAGTTACAGTGAATAATAAATCTTTAATCAGCAGTCAAAAGTACATGCCTTACCTCTGGCATTTGACTCATAGGTTGAATTGTAAGCTTCTCAATTGGTATTTCTTTTGGGGTAGCTGCTGGTGAGCAGTCAGATAATTTTACTGGAGGACCAGATCTTGAATGAGCTCGGAGGAATTTACCACTGGAAGGACGAGGCGTAGGAGGTTCCTTTATAAATAGGAAGGGAAAACAAAAAATTACATGTGTAAACTCATGTTAGGTTGGAAATATACTGAATCAAGTTAATATTTCTTCTCATTATTGTTTCTATGCAAAGAAACGTTGAATATCAGTTTTAATCTCTTCACAATGAATAAAGTGTGTTTTCCCCTTAAAAATGGTTCAAACCACCTGAAAAGATGATAGATAGAACAAGGTCAGGAGAGTAAGAAGATGAGGTAAAACTTTCATATTTAGTGTCAATCATTTCTACAACAACTTGAGCAATCTGTGGTCTTGTATTATTATGTAAGAGTAACACACCTTTATGATTAACTAATGATGGACACTTTTTGTGCAACAACAATATTTCTCTTCATTAACTGTTTAGTTTTGGCTTAGCACTTCATGATAGATAGCACTCTTCATATTTCACCAAACAAAGCACAATTTTGGGAGAGATGTAGTCCTGATTTGGTGATGGATTCTCCTTTGTCATTTTCATTGAATATAATTATAAAGAACCCACATTTCATTACTGGTGATAATTCTACTTAGGAAAGGTTCAGTAGACAGTCTACCCTTCAATAATGAACAGAGCAACAATTTGATTAAGCTGTGAAACCCATTGATCAATTAATTCTAGGCACTTTACTGAGTTCATGAAATTGTTTTATGCTTGAAATGGACTTATATTGAACTGTTTTGCTAATTTCTGTGCAGTTTGCTTAGGATTTTCCTCAGCTATGATTTGCAAGAGCTCAATATTGACAGATCAAGAGAAATCTTTGAAAGAAAGACTACCCAATGAAAAATGGCTAACCATCATTGGCAAGTCCAGAGACTTCATGCTTCACTTCCATAGATAGAATATTTCTTACTGCTTCTATTGCTAAAGAGACTTTTTTGAATTCATACAGTGATATAAGTTTGATCTAAATGAATTTTAAAAAGTTAAAAATCAATGCAAAAATTATTTAACCATTCTGATATTAAGTAATCTACAAGAGGACTTTTTTCAACTTAATAATCATTATTTCACAAGTCATATTATGCTTTCATTTCTCTACTTTATGAAAAAAATGCAAGTTTTTAAAATTATAAGCATGTATATTCAAAAACCCATTTCCACACTCTTGTTGGTAAAGCTAACATTAATTTTCAAAAGTAGTTATAGTTTGGCTAATTACCCAGTAGTCTCCCCTTATTAATTTCAAAATAAAGTTCTATAACTAGAAGGTGATTTGATATGTAGCTTAAGCAAGTTATATATACTTTGCAAGAACACCCTCAATTGAATAAATATGTATGTCAGAAAAATAATGTAAATATTTATTTTACATCTTTACTGTTTTTAAAATTAAACAACAAAAAACTATATGATATAAATATTGCTTAATTTCTTCTATTTTCAAATGTTAGAATCAATAAGACAAACCTCAGGTAACTTGAACAATTTTGTTTTAATGTGCTGACTCATACAGACTGTCATGATCAAAAGTAATCTTTTTGATTCAAGTTATTTAAAACAATTCTCCTCATGCAATCTGACAACAAAAGTTGAATAAATCTTTTGACTTATGTAATATTTAAGCCACATTTCAACATGGTGTAATGGTTAGCAAGCTTGTCTTGCCAGAGCAATTATGGCTGAATAGTGAGTTTGGTCCTCACTGGGTGCCTTGTGCCACATCTAAGCTATGCTTAGAAAATTACCATAAGGAAGATTCAAAAAATGGTGGCTCATTTTGTAGTAAAAGTGAAATAATGGCTTTGTCTTTACATATAAAAGACAAAGTGTTATTTTTTTTTCAATCACTTCTTACAAAAGGTGTTTGTGTCACAAGAATATTTGACTCAGATCTTATGAGAGTTAGTCATCTTTTAAAACTGACTGAATTCATTTTGCCTTCCAAGTTAAATGATTGAAGAAATCATGACATCTTATATTCTGTGTTTTCCTTGAGAATTTCCCAACCTGATTGTATGAATCAAAAGAAGTGGAAATCAATTTAACCTGTAAATGTTTCTTGAGTCGGGATGGCACTTGATCAAACCTTTTTGATTTCCACACTTGTTTCGGTGGCTGCTCTTTCTCTGCTGCTTTCAGCTTTGCCATTTGCTCAATCTGCTGAACACGCTTCAAATTTTCATTCAGATAATTTTTAGGTTTTGGAACTGGACAAATAAAAGAATGGAATAAAAACAGCTGTATTAATTAAAAAATTTTTTTCTTTTTTTTTTTTTTTTCATTTTTATAGAAGAGAATCAAATTCCCTGAAGAGAAGAAATGAAAACCACTAAGCAAATTAGCAGAGAGTAAGTTTGCAGCTGAACTCCAAATTATAACAAACTGGAAAGAAAAATGAATTTAGTTTGTTGTTTGTTTGTTTTTTTTTTTTTTTTTTACAGAATTTAATTTTTCCACCACACATAGTTCCTTACTAAATAGTTACTAATTATGTCACAGTGATCAAATGTTAGGGTGAAAGTATATATAGAAAGTAATACAAAAAACAAATGTAAGTTAAATTTATTTAAATCTTATTTATCAAAAACGTAATCATGACAACCCAGCAGGAAAGCAAATTTTCAATTCTACAATTGAAGAAAACAAATATAATGTTATAGCATCGGTACAAAAATAGCCATTTTGTTTCAACATTTCTGGTGTCTTGTCAAGTGATGGTGTTGATTGCAGAATAAAGAGTTTTAAAAAGTTCAAAACCAACCAAACTCAGTAGGGGAAACATTGTTATGTAAGCTACAATGACCAATCAAAATATGAGTATATGATAATTCAAAAAACTTGACAACAATACTTAGATATAATTTATTAACGTCTTAATGTCTAAACTAGAGATCATTCTGATTAATTTTTAATTTTACTATAAAATTAAAAAATAAAAATTACAAATTTCAATATTTCAAATTTAACCTTGCATTAAGTTTAAAACATAAGATTATTTGAAGGAAAATATACATATGTTTTTATTTATTTATTGTTTTAATTGAAAAGCCAAATTTTCAGTTAGAGTAAATGCTAATCTAAGGAAATTCAAACATCATAATAACTTAGATACAATTGAAGGGATCTGAATTCAGATGATGTGGGCAGGAGAAGAAGTTTTATAAATGACAAGACAGACATAATCACATCATGATATATAAACATGCACGACACAGGAAATAGAGAAATCTATGTCAAAGAAAATAATATCAGACACATATATATACAATTAAAAGCATATACAAGCAATCACACACACATACACTAATAAAGACATAGACAGACCCATCAAGGTTTAAGCCTAAAAGTATTAATAAGCAAGTACAAGCCAAATATCAAAATTTTAAATACATGCACATACATATGGGCAAAGATATATATATATATATATATATAGATAGATAAAAAGACGGTTTAATTGATGAAATTTAAGAAGGGTATGAATTGAAAAACAATACAAAGAAAAAACAATTAAACATACAAATGAACAGACACAACATATACGCATACACATATAAAAATATAACAGCCAAATCCGCATGCCCAAACAAAATACAATACAGAAAATAAGAACCAGCATATATAGAAATGAAAACACATTTACACACACACACACACATATATATATATATATATATATATATATATGCCCACATATATACCAATATATGTATAAGTACACATGAATACATACATGACAGATATATAAATATACACATAAATAAATGCATGCATGCATATATATATATATATATATATATACACATATGCATACACATAGATATAAATGCAAACATATCAACCTACACACCTACACACTCCTATAAAAACACACAAATAAACCAAAACTCAGGTACTTGTATTTGCACATGTGTGTCTAAGTGTATACACCCATATAAACAGAAGTGGAAACATACATAGTTACTAATTATCATATGTACAGTCCTATCTAAATGACTATAATGAATTCAGAGCCCATTCAAAATTAATAAATAATGAATCTCAGCTGTTTAGTATTAAGTCAACAAGTTATTCTAATCTGAATCACTATCAAACAAATAAAGATTATAGTTAGCATCGATAAACTATTTAAAAATACTAAGTTATATGCATATAAACATACACATACATTACATCAATGCATACACACATATATACTCAAATATATAAATATATATATATATATATATATACACACACACCCACAAACAACTATATATATATATATATATATACATACAAATAAATAGGAGGACTAGCAAATAATAGAAGTAATAACAATCTAAACTTACAAGAATATTGCATTGTCATTGAAAATATTACTACCCATTTTGTAAGTTAAATTGTGAGCTGTGTTTACATCTGCTTAATAACAGAAGAGTGGGTAGTTGGAATTAGTATGTACATATACTGGGTTAGAATTAACCTTCATATAAGATTGAAAAGAATTATATATATATATATATAAGAAAATTTTCCTTAATATTAGTTATAAAATTACTGAAGATATTCTTAATAAAATTAATAATAGTAATAATAATGATAATATAGAAAAAATAAAATAAAAAATAATGGTATTAAAAATAATAATAATAGTCAAACTAATAAATTATAAAATTAGTAAAACACAAGGGAATAATCAAGTACATGTCTACTAAGATTACAAATGTACCTATCTAATTTCATATAAGCATCTGTATACATATATATATAACAAACCTTTTATTATATAGCTTGTGGCCCGAAATCTGGATAAAATTATATTTTACACATTCTATTTCTAACATATACATAGCAATGATAACACTTACAATTAAAACAAAAGGCATCTAATTAGGCAAACAATGCAATAAACACATCACTCACAAATAATTTACATACAAGTACATAAATGGGGGTTCATATATATATATATATACACACACACACCCCAATACATATGCATATATACATCCATAAACATATGTATATAAGTATACAATGAATAACAAATATATAATTTATGGCAAATAACACAATAACTCCAAACACATACAAAAAACACTCTTATATATGTATATAAATCTTATGCTCAAGTCCACATAAACTAAATGCACACACAAATATACACATTCATATATGTATACACATATTCCATAACATCATCCATATACATACACATCTATCTTTTCAACACCCCCATATATATATATATATATATATATATATATATATATATATATACATACATACATACATACATACACGCACACACACACAGTGTAAAAATAAAATGATGAATAACATGGTTTGTAAAGTGTGACTGATTTTGATTTGACTGAAGTAAAAATAAAGGAGGAACTCAAAATTGCTCTTACCAGGTTTGTGCAATTTAGTCATTCCAATGCCATCATCAGTGACTTGAAAGATGAGGCTTTGCATAGTGAAAAGAGCAGAACAGAAGAACAATATGAAATCAGTGAATATTGTACACCTCCATAGACACCTGCAAAGAATCCAAATAAGCAAAAGTAAATTTTAGCAACAATAAAAACAATATTAATAAAAAAAAATAAAACATTTCTTTTCATCTTTATCTATATAACCATTGGACTATGAATAAATCACACTTTACTGTTTTGACAATTACTCTTTTCACTGGTAAGTTTATATTGTTACAAAATGAACTGGGAAACTTTGGTTTCTTTTTCCTTATCAATATTTAATTTGAAACTGTGAAACAGAAATTGAAATGATGTTCTAGAAAATGTCTGCAGTAGAAAAATTGATAAATTTATTAAAAACAACAGGCAAAGAAATGTGCTATTAGTCACAAATATACATATCTTAAAATGAATAGTTGGTTTTAATCCAGCAAATGATTTTAATCAAGTAATTGCTCTTGATCTTCATGAACCTGGTCCTGGATTCTGGTATTTATTTATGATTGACTTGTTTAGTAGATTAAGTATGACTGTTATAATCCATAGTAAAGAAGCAGATGTCATTGTAGATAAGTTTATGCAGAATTTGGTTGCTATTTATGATGTACCTGAAGTTAGTCTTTTTATGAAGACTAACTTCAGGTATGTCTTAAGTTCAACAACAAGACTTTTCAAGAAATGGCTGAAAAGTTGAATCTATCACTTAAAACAACTGCAGCTATTTCCCCATGGTCAAATAATATTGTTGAGCACCATGATGCAATCTTGACAGAAATCATTAAGAAGGTTAAATAAGAAAATGTTATTTCATGGGAAACTTCTACAAGTTGGGCTGTGAATGCAAAGAACTTCTTGGTAATACATAGTACATAGGTTTAGTCAGATAGTGTATGACAGGAATCCAAATTTACCATCTAATATTATCAACAAAACCTCTGGAAGATAAAACTATTGATGAAGTGATGAAAAGGCATTTCACAGGTTTACAAGAAACACGAAAAGCATATTTGGTGGCAGAATAATCAGAAAAAATCCAAAGAGCACTGAGAAAACAAATAAGACTTAAGAGAGAAGACTTCAAAAAAAGTGAAAAGGTGTTCTTAAAAGATGGTGAATGGAAAGGGGGGGCCAGGTTGGATTATAGGAAAAGACAATATAGTTGTGTAAGATATGGAAGCACTTATGTTCCTGTACATGAATGTATACTCAGTTATTCATAATAATAAAACAATTGATAGTAATATCAAAAGTGATGACAATGAAGATACAGATAAGTCAAGGAAAATACAGATGTTGTAGAAAATGGTACTGAGAACAATGACAACTTTCCTAGAGATGCACATCAGGACAGTGAAACAAAAAGATGAAGATTTTGGAGCTACTGCCAACATAGGGAAGCATCTGTTAGACAAGTGAACTTCAGTGTTATTAAAGTTAAGAAAGATCAAATAATTTAGTTTCAACTTGCACAAATGGAAAAGAATGTAAAGCTAAAATTTTTGGACACACTGAAAAAGCATCTACCAAGACAAAGAACTGGTACAATATTGAATAGATAAAACCTAATGACATAAAAGGAACACGTATGTCTATGAATTTATCAACTGTGAAGAATCTGAAGATCAAACAAATGGAAACAGAAGAATTATACATATTAACAATTCATGATTTTTTTTTCAGAAGCAAAGAGAAATGAACTGAGAAAATGAAAAGAAATGAAAGTTTATTTAGAAGTAGAGGATAAAGGACTAAAATGTGTGTCATCTAGGTGGGTAAATACAGTGAAAAATGATGGTGACAAGACAAAGTTAAAATCTCGGTTGGTAGCAAAAGGATTTAAGGAAGATTGTCTCAAAGAAATAACCAAAAATTCACCAACAATCGACAAGTCATCTCTAAGAACAGTATTATCATTCATTGTACAACATAATTGGTCTGTCAATACTATTGACATAAAGGTGAAGAAATTGAACAGGATGTCTACATTAGACCCCATAAGAGGCATCTACTAAAAAGTCTTGGAAATTAAGGAAATGTAGCTATGGTTTTACAGATGCATCACTGCAATGGTATCAAAAGGTAAAAACAATTATGTTAAGACACAAAGAACAGATATCTAAGATTGATCTAGCAATATTTTATTGATCTGATAGGTGCTTGTAAGGAATACTTGCTGTGCACATTGATAATTTTTTATGGGCAGGAGGTGATAGATTCCAAAAAGACATAGTATCAAAAATCAGAAGTATAATTGAAGTTGGAAAAGAAGCAATGAGTCCATTCAAATACATTGGATTGAATGTGAGTCAAGAAGAGATGTGCATCACGTTAATACAGAAGGATTATATTAACAATATAACAGAAGTGAAATCAGACAAAAGGAGGAAACAGCACACTTATCTGAGGATGAGAAGACTGTGCTAAGAGCTAAGCTTGATCAGCTCTTGTGGATTTCCAAACAATCACGCCCCAATATTGCGTTTGATGTGACAGATCAGGCTGGTAGAATTAACACAAGTACAGTTGAAAATTTGAAAAGATTGAACAAGATTATCAAGTAAAATCTGAACGTTTATTTGGAGTATCAAAATTTGGGCAAGAACCTAGAAATACATGTTTTTACAGAAGCATTATTTGGAAATTTGAATAATGGTGACAGCCAAGAAGGACATTTTATAATCATTAAAGAAGATAATTAGAAGATGAATCCAATATCATGGCAATCTCACAAAACAAAGAGAGTAGTAAAAAGTAGATAAGTCAGTTAGACACTAGCTCTATCGGAAGAGACTGACAATGTGTTCAGTATCTCAATGCTCTTAGGTGAGTTGTTAAATAATAATCACCAAAAGATCATTCCTATCAACTGTTTTCTAGATAACAGTGATTTGGTTGAAGCAAACAAATCAACTAAACTTGTTGCAGATATAAGATTGAGAATAGGAATAGCAAGTATCAAGGAAATGTTAGATAAGGGAGAAATTTGTTCAATAACATGATTAAATTGCTGTCTAACTAAAAGAGGTGCCTCCATGATAGACTGTCTGAATAATGGAGAGATTACAGAATAATGTTTACTTTTAAATAAAAAAAGGAATTAGTTTGATAGAATCAGGGAACCATTTAGAGAATCTATGTAGAGAGGAGCAAAATACAAAAGACATAGTAGAAGGACTATTGGTAGAGGCCCTGGAAGAATGAATCCTGTATTTAATGGAGATGCAATGTCTGTGAAACAATGGGCAAATGATTGTCCACATGCTAACAAAGATATTAATATGGCAAAAAATATCAATATAGAGAAACATTCAGAAGAGACAGTTCATATGACTTTGATTACAGAATCTAAACTGTTGGACAAAATACCAGTTTGTGGTAATGAATAGTTGTATTCCATGCTCGATTCACTATCTTTTGAAGAGGTAAAGTCTGTCAAAAATCAGAAAATTCATGTACCATTTAAATTTGGAGATAGAAGAAAGTTAACTCATATCAAACTGTTGCTTTCCCAGCAAAAATTGGTAATCGTTTATATAATATAAAAAAAGAAGTTGTAGAGTGTAAAATTCCACTGCTGTTAAGGAATCTCTAACTAAGGCAGGAGTGGTTATTGACATTGGAAAAGCTCATGTAATGATGTTTGGTCAGAAAGTAAATATTCAAACTACCACATCAATGGGACACTATTGTGTGAACATTATGAGAAGTGATAAGGAAAACTACACTCTGCTACCATTGATAAGAGTCCAGGTCTAGTTTCAAATGTCAGTAGTTCTTCTAGGCAAGTAAATTTCAAGTGACAAGAGAGAAATCAGAGCAGTTTAAATAATATCTAATGGCCCAATCCAACCTGTGCAGGTGGGGAATACAAGTCTATGCTCCTGCTGCTGCCACTACTGGTAGGAACAGTCCATTAAGTTAAGGAGAGGGGGATAACTGGTTATACTAGTTACAATAAACAATAGTTAACAAAAGTCAAAAGTTTTAAAGATTTTTCTTGCTTTGTGGTTATGGAGCATTTTTTTACATCTTTTTTAAAACAAATATTTAAAATAATGATACATTATGTTTTATCATGACATGAAATACTGAATGATAGTGGGGCTATAAAAACAATAAGTATAACTCTTATCTAAGAAGATTTAGTGACTTAAACTACTCCTGTATAATGACTATTGGGTATAATTTTACCCAGATTTGGTCTTCTCTTGGTGCTAGGAGTTTCACTGTGCAAGTCGATCTTCCACACCCACATTGTGTTTAGTTTTTAAAATGAGAAAGAAGGAAATGACTTTCAGAACAGATAACCAATTCTTACTTGTAGAACCAATAACATACAAGATTACAGTTATCAGTTCAGCACTTCTGCAGTGTTGTGATCTACCTAGCTATAGCTAGTTGGTGACAGTAGTAGGTGGTGACATTAATCAAAACATATCACCGCAAAACCAACAACAATGCCCCAGACTAGGGACTGATAGTCAATTCAATAATTCAGTCATGGAACTTTTGATTTCAGGCTTGCAAACTGTTGTATTCATATGGAGATCTCCACTGTATAAATAGCTGTTGATACAGCTGGAGGCTAAACTAATCCTAACCTTGGAAACAAAAGTACTAGAGAAATAGTAGTGAATACTTTTAACTAATTATAGTTTACAACATTCTATTCAATACTATTTTTCATTCTGATATCAACATGGTCAGGGTACTAAAATCAAAAATTCTGGATCTATATAGTAAAACCCCAGGGTAGATAAAATATGGAATCATTGGGACCAAACATTTTCAAAATTCCTGAAGCATAATGAAAGTGAGTGGTTGGGTATTCTTATAAATTACATGTCATCTGATGTATACAAATTGTTCAGTGAATGTACAAACTTTGAAGAAGCTATTAACATTTTAAAGAGAGCTTTCATCCAAGAATAAAGTGAGATATACATCAGGCATGTACTTGCAATCAGGACTCGATAGGCTGGAGAAACCTTGGATCAATATCTTCAAACATTGCATGTTCTGGTGAAGGACTGTAAATTCAAAGATGTTACCGCTCAAGTTTACAAAGAGGAAGCTATTAGAGATGCCTCTATTTCTGGGTTATTCACACCTCCTATTCAACAGAGACTTCTTGAAAACAAAATGCTCAACCTCACAGAAACTGGAAATCAAGTGTGAAGTGTGGGAAGGGCTATCCTAAATTCTGAAGCCTATTCTGCAAATAATTTACCCAAATAATTTATCAAGTGGCATTGGCATTGGAACCCCAGACTAACACCTTAACTTCTCAGCAAGAGAAAAATCAAAAAGATGAGGACTCTCGAACATCTGCTGCTAGAAAATCCCTTTTAAAAGAAAGGTGTTTTTCTGCAGAGGCCCTAGTAAGTGTCTGGCTCGAGGAATGAATTGCTAAAATTGAAAGGAAGGAAGGTTATTTCACTAATGAAAACTAATAAGTTTTTTGCTGCATTACCTGTCATGGCCATGATAACTACTGGGCTAAAGAGAGTTTTGAAAGCCACTGTAAAATGCCTTGTGAACAAAAATAAACTTACCGTGCTAGTAGATTCAGGAAGTAGTCCTAGTTTTATTGAAAACCAAGATAGCTCAGTCTATGGGGTTAGATGTTAGACCTGTTATCTCTACCGTCAGCATGGATTCTTCTGACTAGTTATTGAAAACTGTAGAAAAATGTAAAGCGAATCTTATGGTGAAAACAAAAATTCACAAAAGATTAAATTATCCTCAATGAATAATCTATGTACTGATATGATTCTCGGACAAGACTTCCAAGGCCTGCACAAAAAAATAGAAATTTTATGAGAAGGCAACAGACCATCTCTAAAGCTGTGTGGACTAGCTAGCATGACGATTTCACCTCCTCCTCTTCTATTTAAAAATATGTTGCCTAACTGTAGACTTATATCTGTGAAATCCTAAAGATATTTTAGAGAAGAGGAGGCGTTTATAAGGAAGGAAATAAAAAGCCTGTTAGATGTAGATTTCAGTGGAGAGCATAAGTAGTTGTAACTAAGGACAAGAAATGAAAAAAAAAAGGTTAGTCATAGATTTTATTCATAAATGATAAATCATTTTATCTTAAAAGATGCCTATTCTTTACCTAAAATTACAATGACAGTTTCAGAAATAACAAAGTAAAGTCTGTACTCTAAACTAGACCTAAAAAGTGCCTATTATCAAGTTCCCCTATGTAAAACAAACTGCCCTTACATAGCTTTTGGAGCCAGTGGTAAATTGTATAATTTTAAAAGGATGCCATTTGGGATCACAAATGGAGTGGCTAGGTTTCAAAGAATTTTGGATAAATTAATTGCAAAGAAAGACCTAAGGGAACATTTGTGTATATAGATGATATGACCATTTGTGGTATTAATGAAAGAACACATGACACAAACTTGGCAAGATTCAAACACTAAAAAAAATTTAATTAATTTGATTAAGTTTTTTTTTTAAGCGTATTCCTTTTCTTCTTCTGCCAAAATAAAGTATTCCAAATTTACATTGTCAAAAAGAAAAAAATGTGAGAGATGGGAGAGAGTGTTGTAGTCATATGCAAATCTCTACCAGATAAATAGCAGTTGATACAGCGGGATGCCAATCCTACCCTTGAAGACAAAATTACTAGAGAAATAGTAGTTTAATACTTTTAACTAATTATAGTTTACAACACAGACAATGTTGATCTTCAAAACTTGGTCTTCCACTTGATCACTAATCTGTAAACAAAAACTTGTTAGTCTCATGCAAATTTCTTCAGTCTATTAACTTTTTGGGGCAGTTATCATGCAAGGGATAGTAGAGTAGGTGGTGAAGAGTGGAGGTAATGACAACTTGCAGTGTCTTCCTTAGCAACCATAATGCAATGGCTGTCTACACTGTCATCCCAACTACCCTCAAGGATAGAATCAGCCTGTTTATATTGAGGTATCCTAGCATAGTATGGCTGGGGTTAGCTTGATCTATTATTAAAAGCCCTAATTTCTCATTTTCTAAGCTTCTCCAAATTTGGCTGGTTCAAAACAGCCTTCCAGATTATGTGCTCATTGGTTGGTAAACCACTTGAGTGTTGTATTATTGTCTATAAGTCATTGAATGCATATCCCACAGAAGTTAATTAGTAGAGCAGCTGACATTACATTGCCAGTAAGAATGACCTACATTTTCTTGCCTAATAAACTAATACAATAATTGAAATGAAAATTAGGAATTAAAACTGTTTCAAAACAGTATTATTTCTAATGCACTAAGCTTTCCACTATTTTCTTGAATTTATCAATATTGAAAACGAAAGAAAAACAAACTTAGATTATTCATTGCATTTTCAGGTATTGATGATTTCAGTATTGTTAAATGCTTCAAACAATTTCTGCATACCAAACATTGATTTCCTTTAACTCACATACTAAAACCTTGGTTGGCTGAAATTGTTTGGAACTAAGAAAATAAAACAGAAAAACAGCATAAAAAGCCAAGAATTATTCTCATCCTATATGAGGAATAGATGTGGAAGGATAATGTTACCAAAAGTAAAAAATAAGAACATTTTTTCATACTTCTGTGAGCTTAAATTTCATTTTTTACTTACAGAAAAAATTGTTGAAATGAATTATATTGCATTTTTAGGTTATTTTTTGTATTGTTTTAGATATATGGCTTTTCAACTCCAAAGAAGTGCTCAGAATATGTGTCTAAGTAAAGTATTTATTATTCAAAAATTGTTCAGAACATTTAAAATCAATAATATCCACTTTTTCAATGAAAACATGAATCAATCAAAAATTTTATATTTTTACAGGTTAAGAAATTATGACTGACTGTTCATATTTCAATTAGAAAAATGCAGATTGCATTTTTAGATTAATGAGTGTACACAATTGTCCATTTTTAGAAAACCATCTCTGGAGTCACTTTTGGAAGATAAAAATGTGACAGAAAGACAACTTGTCAGTATATATCTAAATCTTGGTAGTTCAATGTTGTTTATTACCTTTTTGTTTTGTTAAAGAATAGTAATTTTTTTTATTTGACTTCAAAGGACTGCTGTCTAAATTCAAAGTTGGTTTTACCTAGACTAACACAGTTAAGTAGACTATTTCTTTGTTTTCTTTTTAATTAAATAAATCTGAAGAGCATCAAGGTCATGTTCTGTCTGCCCCCTCCCTAAAGGAGATTCAGAAAATGAAAAATAAAGAAAAAAGAGCCAATGAAAACTGACAAAGTAAAATGATAAATAAATAGTAACTCTCCAAAAAATAGCCGGCTATTTTGTGCAAAAGGTATAGTTAATGGGTGGCTGGTTGATCTGTCTAAACATTGCATTTTTTCTTCACATGCTTTTGTTTACACATCTTTTTGAGGTACTTCAGCTATGAGGACTGATGAACAAATGATGAACACGGAACAACAAATAAATCTGAAATTTTTGGTCTGCTTTAAATAATCTTTCTTTAACCTTTAGAATTTTTTTTATTCTATGCGATTTTATGAGACTTTGTAGAATTTAATAATGTTATTTTTTTATACTACATTAGAAGTAGATTTTGTTTTTGTTTTTTTTGCATTTAAATGATGAATGATACTTGTGAGTTTAATACATTTACTTTTATTTTTTTATTTTCGTAACTGTTGATGTCATAAAATATTTAATTGTACTTAATATGGTCTTGTTAATTATTCATAATTTAATTAAATATTACTTTTCCGATAGGGAAGAGTATTCAATCAAAGTCAGTAATTTAGAATCATTTCCTTTTCTGAACATCCATACAAAAAAACAAAAATCTAATTGCTAAAAAAATAAATAAATACATTCCTTTAAAAAGGTTCACACTCAAAAATAGCATTTTTTAAAGTTTATATTTTTCGATTCTTCAAACAATTCTTTAATTTAAAAAATTCTTGTTACGAATAGAAACTGGATGAATTCCAAAATAATGTAAATTAAAAAAAAAAAAGTGTAGATTTTTCTGTCTCATTTGAAGAAGGTGTGGCAGCTCAGTGTTTATATTAATGATACTTCCACATACAGGATTCAAGTAATAATAACAACAACTCCAATTTGTTAACCAACAAATATATATTGAATAAATTACAACAAGAAGCATGAAATAATTTTGTATTCACAATGTAGATTAAAGAGAAGGAAGTTCTTTCCCTTTAACTGTAGATTGATTGTAATCAACTGTTTGAAGAAAGTTCTCTTGTGAGATAAATGTTCCGAAATAGTTGTGAGAGCAAAGTTTGCATGTGAAGAATGAATAACACAAAGAAATACAATTGATTTTGAATCAACAATGTTCTGGTAAATTTTGTTTGGTGAAAGTTACAGAGAGAAAATAAAAGTTTGTAGTTACAAAATTCTGTGTCTGTGTGTGTGCATTGAGCAAGATCATGGATTTGTGTTGACAGCTTGGATCTTACTGGTGACTTGCGAAAAGTCGCCCCTTTTAATGGAAAAAGGTAGGCTCCCACGGAACCGTGGCAAAACTTGATCTTACATTAAAAATATGTGATTGGTTAAAAATTAACTAATCACTACACTCGTACTAAACAGAATAGGTAAGTATGCTCAGAACCAAAACATTCAAAGCTGAAATGACTGCGATGGCTAAATTGTCCTATCAAAGGTAGCAGTCATTAACCAATCGTAGGCGAATAAAATGACTTGGCGTGTATGTATAGGTGAAAACATAGAACCGCTATAAAGATTTATATTCAAGCACCAACTTTAAGGCTTTAAAATAAAATAATAAAACTCACTTTACAACTCATTCTTTACTGAATAAGTACTGAAAATCTTTGATTTTTCGCAAATATTTTAAAACAGGTGGGGTAGTTATTTTCATTTTTTGTTTTCATTTCGAAATAAAAACGTATTATGATTTTGGTGACTAAACGAAGATCATTATTGACGGTATGAGTAAAAAAAAATTTTTAAACCAATTAAATTCAATTAAATAATGCAAAAAAAAAACAAAGCTGTAAGTAGTGTAAAAAAAAAAAAAGTAAAAAAGTTATGCCTAATAATTTTTTTAGTTAGTCCGACTCTGCATTTTCACTAGACTATGATATTTTTAAACAATAAGTATTCAAATATCTGCCTAAATTTTGGTAATTTCATTAAGCAAAATTTTTAATTTAACAGCACTACGGACTAAAACTAACCAAATAAAAAAAGATTTTCACCCGAAATATAGAAACAAATTTTGTATATTAAATTACAGAACTATTTTTGGAAAGGTTAGATGTCAAGAAAATAATAAAATACTGACAAAATGTTTGCTAAAATTGAGTAATAGACAGATTATTTAATTTAAATAAACTAAAAAGCAGTTTTCATAAAATGTAAAAAAAATAATAGAAGTAAAAGTAAATGTAAAATAAAATTATTTTTTGCAAGCGAAGAACTTGTTGCTTGTAAATGAAAAAAATTTTAAATATTTCGTTTTCAAACTTTTGATGTCTTAAAATTACTTATTTCCAAATTTTTAAAAACTCTAAAAAGTCAATGTAATCAAATATTTAAAAAAACGGTATCTCTTACTTGAAATTTGTGCGACAAGAAAAGAGAAAGTTGTATTTTTTAAAGTTACCTTCCTGTTGTGATTCCGTTGTTATGGTACGGACTGAATGCTTGCAAAAAAAAAAAAAAGAAAAAGATAAATTATAAAAAGGAAACGAAAGAAAAACATCTTGTAAAGAAACAATCATTTTTTTAGCATTTTATATTCCTTAAACGCTTTCTTTATTTTTTTCTCGTCAAGAATTTATTGCCATGAAGTTCTTAAACGTGTTACCATAGTGATATTTTATGCAGGATTAGTGTAAAGGTAAACGCTTTGGTTGGCAAGTTTAATGTTAAGGTTTGTCTCATTGAAAATAATAATAAGCACTTGTTGTCTTCATAACAATTCAATGACGATTTTTCGACAAAACAATAATCAGTCCCGATATTTTTTGTAAGTGGCGTTGATTCTTGAGATTTTTAAAAACTTTAATACACATTAAAATATTTTTTCTTCCTTTTTTAGGTTGGGGTTGATGGGAAGAGCAAGGTGTAAGTGTTAGCACTAAATTAGGATTTTTTTTGCAGTTGATCTTTAAGACTTAACTGAAAAATTTTGCTGTTGTTCATTCGTGATGTTTATAATTATAATATAATTAACATTAACAGCGTTAAAAAGATATATTCCTTGAGATACATTGATATAGAAAATTTCAGAAAATAAAATATGTTACAGTACACTTACAGTGTTACTCTACTACTGTTTGTTTAGTTTTGCGTTTGCCCACCCTGGAGAACCTGTGGGTCGATTTATTTATATTTTGTTTTTTTTTTTATTGATGCTTTCTGCTTTTGTTCTCTCTATCTATTTTTTATTTTGTTTTTATATTTATTTTAAAATGTTTTAATAAATATTTTCATTTTTAAAGTTTTATTTCTTATTTTATCATTTTTTCTATTTAAAAAATTTCTTTACAGCTTGGAAGGTAAATTAAAATTATTTTTTCTGTAAAAATTAAAAGAAACAAAATACTATTTGACAAATTATTTTTTTTTACCATTAGAATTTCTTAAAGCTTTGTGATTCCGTTTTTTTTTAAAAAAATTTATATTAATAATATTCTTCACTATTTTTGCGTTTATAAACCTATTTCATCAACTGCGATTAAGGATTCTTCTTTGAGTGTCGTGTTTGCTATAGAGCAATAAACTAATTTTGCAAAACATTACCAACTGCGTGCCCCACTATAGCAATTCTGTGCAAGATCAATTGTTTCTATTTTAATTAAAATCCTTAAATCTTTTTATCTGCCAAAAAAACTACTTTTAAAGACCAGGTAATCTAGGGATTTATCAGCAAAAGGTTGTAAATAGTAAAACAAAAAAAAGAAAGAAGAAATCCCCAAAGTATATAATGGACACATTATATTTTAGACAAGCTTTTATGTTTCTAACATCTTTTTTCAGTCTCACAAACATCAATCTGTTGATGTCTCTTTTCACTGCCATTCCTTCTTAATGTTCAAGCAAAAAGCTGATAGGACCAAGGTGGTACAACCACCTCCACCTCCTGTGCAGCACACGGAAATTGTACCTGGTAGACTTACTGAACAAAACTGGTAAGTATTGTTATGATAAATGTAATTATGAAAAGAAACCTGTAAATACTTGAAGTTCAATTAGGTCCTCAGATTAAATGTTTTCATTATTCCACATATATTTTACTTCATTTTTGTTGTATTGTTTTTTATTAAAATACTTTTGGACATTAAATTCTTTGGTCAGATTGTGGCTTTGAATGAGATTGACCTTATAATATTCCATACCATGAAAAAAAAATGCTCTGATGTATTGTCTATATCATGTTGGCATCAGAAGTCATTTATAACTGAATTCAATATATATATATATATATATATATATATATATATATATATATATATATATATATATATTCTTTTTGCGCATATATATCTTTATTTACATTTAGACTTATATCCACATCTATGTTGTTGTGATAATAATAACAAAGATGAGAACATTCATCTGAATGTAAATAATGATAACTCCTCATCCCCAAAATTCCGACAAAAATATGTATCTTTCATTGAAAAATGTTATGTGTATGTGTGAACACATGCATATGTATATGCTAAGCTTAACTTTGTCTGATCCAAAACCACAGTGAGGATATATATATATATATATATATAGTATTTCTACCCTTCTGTTTCGGAGGAACTATTAATTAATAGCCTTAATTTTGCAAAAAGTCCTACAAAAATTATGAAAAATGATCTGGACATTGTTTTAGCATCAAGATTAATACTAACATATAATGATGCTACTTGGGTGAAAAAGAATAATGAAAGTTTTGATGTACCTGGGCATTTGACTCAGCCAAAATTGCAGATTTAGTGGGCATATATATTTTAAACACATTAAGTAGAATAACCACAATCAAGTTGTAATTTATAGAGATGATGGCTTAATCATTGTCCTAACAGCAATTGTCCTTTGACTTCCAACTTATGTAAGAGGATTATAAGAGCCTTCAAATACCTAGGTATTAAGATTGACATATCTTCCAACTTTAAAATAGTTGACGTTTTAGACATCACCCTCAACCCTCAAAAAGATGATACTTTTAAGCCCTTCCATAAAGTTAATCAAACACTCTCATTCATCAATGTCCACTCAAACCACCCAAAATCTGTTATAGATCGCCTCCCCAAAACTGTAAACACTAGAATAAATAGGCTATCTTCTAGCCAAAAAATCTTTAATGAAAATAAGTTTACATACAACCTCGCTCTCAAGAAGAATGGTTTTAAACAAGAATTAAACTATTGAAAAGACCTGAAAAA
>CAHIKZ030000344.1:930000-1025000 GCA_903632075.3 Acanthosepion pharaonis
TCTTCTTCTTCTTCTTCTTCCATGTGTGTAAATGGCTTTCCACAACTTCCTATCTTTTCTAGCTGTTAGCATTTTTTTGTCTTTTTACTATCCGTCACACTCACTGTTGTGTCATCCATTGACACAAGCTTGTTAGATAGGTTACTGTCTCCCTCTGGTCTTCCATATGTCTTGTGTGTCAAATTTCCCAGGCCTTTTTTTTCATTAATTTCAATTCTTTCTGATTCTAAATGACCTTTTTGTTCCTATTTTCCTTAAACTTCCTTGTTTCATGGAAAATTTTAATTAAAAAAATTCTTCTCATGATTTTCTCATGGTATTGACAGCATCTTTCTGTAGAATGATTTCTCTATTGCTTTAAACCTCCTATTCATCTGTAAGGAAATTAATGGAATCAAAATTTCTTTAGTGCTGTCAGATTTTATGCTGAAAATGGTTATTTACATTGCTCAGACTGTTGTCCTCATCCTCGTTGCCATTTTCACAACATTTTGGCTATTGTACACTCCAGCCTTCTTCAGGTGATTGGATTTGGAACTGAACCCTTTATTTCATCCACTGGGATAGACTGTGCTATACCTCTTCCAGATGTCTCAGTATCAGTTATCTCCCTTTAACATAAATCTTAAGTTTTTTTACTTTATGTTGTAAGCAGATCTGTCGTTCATATAGCATCAGGACAATCTTCAAATGTGGTTCAACACTTTGCACATACCTCTTCCAAGTAAAAACCTTCCATAGAGGAGAATATGATTAAGGACTGTGTGTATGTCATTCCATGCAGCTGTTGTAAGAAACATAAAGAGAAACAGGCTGTCCCTTAAGATAAGACTGCAGGGACACCATAAAGCAATAACAGGGGGAAATAGAAAAAAGCAAGCATAGCTGATCATATATGAAGGAAAAAGGAGATCACCACCCCTGTGGCATGAGTTGGAATAATAGACAAAGAACATCACTGGAAAATACAAAACTTAAGGAATTAGCACATATGCTAAGCAACAAAATCTCCTAAGCTAGCAAAGCATAGAAATGAATACAATATGGGAACCAGCAATACAGAGGGCTAGGATAAAAACAATAACAGTGAAATTGTAACATGAGCTCTGGTAAAAAATGTTTACTGAGATATTAGGTTTATAAGTCCCAAAAATTCATACACTGATGTCTCACGGACAGTTGGTTGGATCCGGTGACTTGACCCAAAGTGTTGTGAGTTCAATACCTTGCTACAGGTGAACAAAAACTTTGAGAGTTGAGTTAAAGGGAGATAACTTATAATGAGGTATCCGGAAGAGGCAAACAAAATTCCAATCACCTGAAGAAGTTGTTAATATATGAAGATGAGGATAACAGTCTGAAGAATGTAAATCATGTAAATAATTACAATACCTCACCTCAGAAATATAGGCTATATTTTTTTTTTTAATTGTTTCACCCCAAATATGGTGATAGAGCCACTAAGACATAAGGGTTTACTGAGTATGAAAGAATCTGAAAAAAATTATTAAGTTGATAGGACAATAAAAGAACAGATTTCAAAGAGACTGAAGATGACAATTGACATTTCATTTGAATTTTTGAAGATCAAATTTGACTGGAAAGCAAGAAGCCAGAAGAAAGTTCCACGAGAGAGAAGTGATAGAGAAGAAACTGCATAGAACTTATGGTTACATTTAGAAGTTTCAAGTATAAAACGATGAAACCTAGCTGCCAATCTAGTACTGTGCTCAAATTTGTAAATTTAAGGTACCAAAGAGGAAAGCTCATCAGAACAAATCAGCAAAGAGAGAGAAATGGTTACTGCAGATTTTAATAATTATACCTGGGTTCAAACCAAGATTCACATTGTATGAATATTTTGCATGAATATCCTGATCTATGTTCAAACAAAATATAAAAAACTAAAAAAAAACAAAACAATCTTGGTAAAAAAAAAAAAATTTCAGTATTATCTACAGTTCAAATTATTTTTTGTCATAGTATTTTTTGTTTTTGTTCACTCAGTTCAATATAGAATCTTCGTCTAAATAAAGACTGAAAATTAACAAATGAAAGTGTGATATTCAAATTTTAGAAGTGGAAATGAAAATAAAATGTAAAACCTATCTTAATATTTTGTTGCATATGTGTGAGAGAGAGAGAAAGTGCATACATTAATAAAGAATTATATCTTGTAGTCATCCTGAATCTCTGACGTTATCAACTTACTGAAAGATATAACAACTCTTTGTATGTTAATTTTTTAATCCAACTCAGGATTTAGCCATTAGAATTCTCAGATCTCACTTCAAGAAGATCTGTTTGTAGTTACATCATCAACAAAAATATTAAAAACAGGAGAAAAACATTTTGGCTCAAGCTTGAATGAAAGTCACTCCAACCTCAGATTAGAAAAAGAACCTCAAATCTTTCTTTTATCTTTCAATTACTATGATCTAATTCACACTCATTTCAGGTCTTTTAAACAGGAGTTGAGGTTTATCCCTTGTTTCCTGATTGGGTTTTCAGGTTCCTTCTAATGTTTTTTCCTCCTCTTTCACTTCTGGTGGCTCCTTGCATCTCAGAAGTGTTATCACCTTGATTTGGGTGGTACATCTTATTGTGTAATATTTTACATTGAGTATCTCTCTCGTATTGTACAGGATGACCATCATTGTTAAAAAAAAAAACAAAAAAAAAACTGAACTGTTATGTGATATCTGTTCTCTTAAATTACAGTGAATGCTGGACAATCTCTTCAAAGATGAGGAAGAGACTTGAAGCATCAGAAATATGGTTCTATAGAAAGATGCTGAGGATACCATGGACTGAATATGTGAGAGCAACAATGCGGTTTTGGAAAGAATGGAAAAAAGGAAATTTATACTTAACATCAGGAAGAGACAGTTGAAATTTCTGGGACACATAATGAGGAAAGAGGCCTTGGAAAATCTGATACTCACAGGACAAATAGAGGGAAAGAGGGACAAAGGAAAGCAGTGCGTAACATACTTGATGGGCGTGAGCAAATGGATGATAGAACAGGGTTTAGGAGAAATAACAAGACAAAACTTATCAAGAGCTCCAAGGAACAGGAAGATATGGAGGCCATGATTGCCTATGATCTGAAAGGACACAGAACATAAAAGAAGAAAGAAGATATGCTAAACATTTGAAGGCATGAAAATTGAACAGTTTTACAAGAAACTGTTAGCTTTGAATAAAAAGAAAGGAAAATTTTGAGAAAAATAGTCCAAGAAAATTTCAGTTTATTATTATTTGTAAATAGCTTTCAAAAAATTTAATAAATACTCCCTGAAGGCGATTTACTAAATTTACCTAATCACTAATGATTTTTTATAATAATCTTTAATTACATTTCTTTCTGAACATTTTAATTAAAATAACTTGCTCCTCACTGTAATTTCACAATGCAGCTTATACTCAGCTATAATGACTTTTGCTCAACAAACATTGATTTCTTTTTCCACAATTGATTATTTGTAGCTGACATTAGGTTTGACCATAACTTTAACTGCTAATTCAACCAGATGTCAAATCAGTGCAGGAAAACTATATTCATATATATATATATATATATATATATATATATATATATATATATATATGAGTATTTTGATAAAGTCATTCTGAAACATATAGACAAAATTATTTTAAGTCATTTCCTGCTTCAACCAACCTATAAAATATTATATACTTTTAATGTAAACAGTGTATCTCTAAGGATTGATCTCTTTATCAGTTTTTAAAGCCCTGTTGTAGACCAAATTATTTTAATTAAAATCCAGAATATTAATCACAAGAATGTCAAGATTAGGAATACTTATTTTGTACATAATATTGTATTATGTGAAATCAGTTCTTTTTTCTAATGCTAATGGTAGATAACAGGATCTTGCCTCTACCGTGTATCCTTTGGTTGATTTCAATTCTGATATAGCAGTCAGTTAAGCACATTGTGCTTAACAGATATTCAAAGAACGTCAGGATTTAGACATTTCCATGGTGATTATAACCAAACATCAATTGACATAACTATAACACTAATCGCTCATAAGCAGACTGCTTTTTTGCTCTTGGAAGTGGAAGTGGATGTGCTCACTGTTGGTGAAAAGACCCTGAACTGCTCTGGGGAAGGACTTATTCAACTTGACGTGAACAACAGACACCCTACTGATGTTGAGGTTCTCACTGTGGATGACAAATTTCTTGGTTTTGACCTGCTGCTCAGATTTGACATTATTAAGAAGTTGGAGGAGTATGTGCATCCAGCAATGAGACTGTGAGCACTCTTCAACTTGACCAAAAATTTGTGTGTGCCCATCACCATCAACAAACCTGACATCCATGTGGAGAATGACCAAAACAAGAAGATCTGTTTTGTGTCTTGGAAGTGGTCTGGTGACCAGACACCACCCACGTTGAAGAACCAGACAGACAGCCACACAAGGAGGAGTACACGTGAACTACAAACTTGATGGATAATGGCTGGCTACTTCTGTATCTGCAGGAAAAGAAACAGAAGGCTGACCTCGTCATGAATTATCAGGAGCTCAATCAGTATATAGATGTGCACATTTGTGAAGAATTTACGTAGAAGTACTCGACGAAAGTGACCGTTATCTCCGAGTCATTTATGTGATCAAGAGATCAGGGAGGAGTATAGAAGAGAATGATATCTTAATTTAAGAAAGACACTGTCTTGGAGCTACGAGAATTCATGAGGGTACACAAGCAAGGAGAACAGCGTTCCTTTTTGGAATGTAGTGCTATTTTTCAGTCAGGAGTGTCATGGACAGTTAGAAATAGATTACTTGGATCAGTTTCATACATTCATTAATTTTTTCATGTTCAGAATAAAATGATCATTCTATTAATTTAAATTCATGGCACTTCAACAGTTGATTTATATATGAAATAAAAACAAAATTTCCTACTTTCTAGAGAAATATGCCAAATAAAGCTGGTATACATAAACAGGACAAAACAAAAATAACTTACTTAGCCCAAACTCAAATGAGGAAATTTCTGTGCACAAAAATACTATCAATCCAACCCAGTAACAGCCAAAAGAAAGAAAGAAAGCAGCAACTTCCTTGCTTCTTTCAACTTATATTCTTCTCTTTCTGTCTCACTCTGTTTCTTCATCTCTTTCTATACATGCACCACACTCATGAATCATATCAACATTTTTTTAACCATTTTACTTTATAATGTGAAATTTGTTTGGCACAAAACATCCAAGTCATCAAATTTATTCTAATATAAATAATTTGTTTATTTGATTCATGGCTTTTTACCACTTTTCAGGCAAGAGATAGAAGAAATTCTTGATAATGAAGAAATAGCCTGTGAATATGTGGAAGAAATTTTAAATGAAATCCTTCTGAAGGTTTATGATGTTTACCTGAAACAACAATTGCTGCCTTACACTGTGTCTGCTGCTAAAGATGCCCTTCTCCTTGTTGTAGAAGTAAGCTTCATTTCTTTCAACTGCAATCAGTCAAATTGACTGGCTTTCTGCAAGGTCAGTCTGTCATATTGGTTTAAGTAGAGATTTAGCAAAAGTAGTTAGTGTTGTGATTAATAAATTCTATTTTTTTTTAAATTAGGGTTTGATTTTGCAAGAGTATAAGTTGATAATAATAGTGTTTGAGTACATGAAAAGGAATGTTATATCACCACGACTTTTGCATCTATACCTGTTATGTAATTTTAATGAAGCTATAAACTGCAGTTTTGGAGGAATTTGTAATTGCCAAAAAAGGCAAATGGAAAAAAGGAAATTTAATTTTAGACTTAAATTTATTATAACTGGGACATTGACCTATTGAATCTGTACTATTGTTATAATGCTTCAGTGTCTAATCACAAAGAGAATTATACTGTTTTGTCACATGTAAACAAAATAAGACTGCTGTTCATATTTTATATGTCTACTTGCCATTCTTCATTACTAATTTATTCTATTATGCAAACAGTTTTAAATAGTGAAATTTACCCAAATATACAGAGATAGTGGTCAGATGTCAGAGTTGAATGAGTTAACAACTCTGCCAATGGAAGGTTGGGGGTAGTGGAACAAGCCTCAAGGATCTGCACTAAAACTGATAAAGATACAATATAATGTCTTAGGAAGTAAAAGATGATAATAGCCTGACTTGTTCATAGAATATAAAAATAATAATTTACTTCGCCCTTTTTGATACAAGGCTATTTTTGTGGACTATATACACTTAGGAGCTAATTTATTGGCAATGGCTCCTGAGATTACAGCAATAAGCCTCATTCGCCAAAAATGTACTTTGTATACAAAAGAATTGCATCTTCTTCATTCAATTCTATCTTATCTATCTTTTTATTTTTTGTGCCTCAGTTGCCAGACAACAATAAAAGTTTAATCTGACTTGAAATTACAAGTTACCAAGTTGTAAATAATGCAATCTTAAAATTCATGACTTGCATCATGGGTCCTCTGTCCCTATAACTACAGAATGCAGAACTAACTTATTGTTTATGCTTCTTGGGTCCTTTTTTATTGGTTGTGGATGTGATTTGGTCAAGTGTTGCTTATTTATTACCAATGACAATTCTAACCAGGCAACACCAGTTACAGCCATTAAGAACCTGTGCATAGTGAATTGTAATACTTTCCATCTGGTATTCCTGGTACACATATAACACTATAGATTGAGGGATGTCAAATTTCAGAAATGAAATGTCTCATCTATCTGGCACCCTCTGTCATGCTCTAGTTGAAATCCTATAATTCATATCACCATGCCATGAGCAGATGTCAGGGCACATCTTATATAGGTCTAGCTATTTCCATGCCATGTCAAGGTATTATGGGGCCACCTACCATTACATACTGCTCTGCCATGATTTCCTATTTCTAGCAATACAACACTTGAATTGTATTTTAGTGTTTAATTCAATCCTTTATAGTGAAATGCATTTATCATGAAAAAGATATAACAAATTTATTTTTAACAATTTTACTGTTTTTGTTTTTTACTTGTCCTCTCAATTGATAAATTTTAGGATATCATGGACTTGAATATCTTTAACTCCCAAATAGACAAAAAAAATGAGAGTTTCTGTCTTCAACATTATCTCTTTATCAGATAGACTGAATAATTTCTCAGAAGTAAATAAATATTTTAAATCTGATACAGCCATACAGGAAAGTTTTATATCAAATGGTTGTCCTGAAAAGGTTACATAAAATGGGGAACACTGTACAGTCTGCATTGACACAACTAATTAAAATTATCAAAATATCACATTTATATGTAATGCAAATGACTACTTTTCACTTTTAAGACTAATAGAAAACTTCACATTTTATGCAATCAAATACATACAGCACAGTTGAAATACAAAACTGTAAACAGTAGAGGTATATTTATTTATGTGATAAATGTGTATTTCCAAGTGAAATATACATCTCTTGATTTTCTCTGTGAAAGTAAAAGCCAAAAATGTCTAAATATTCTGCATTTTTAAAGAATTTTTCTTTTTTAGAATTTTCAAGCAAATCTCTTTCTCATCTCCTCAGCTTCAAGTTTTAGGAAGCAAGTTTTAAACAAAGCATTTTTTTATTTATTTATTTATTTTAGTGGAATTTTCTACACAGAGATGAATCCCAAGTATCTCCTATCTTGCAACCAGGCTGGATACCAGATAAAGGTAACACATTTTATTCTGAATTTTTAAAGTGTTTTCTGAAAAAAAACAAAAAAAAAACAACATAAATATCCAACTATTAAAAAATGTGAGTTGCAGTTGAATCAAATCTAGTCAAAATATATTTCATCTAATAAAATTTAGTTGTCTTCATTTTAGCTACTGTACACTCTGGCATTCCTCGGATGTCTGTTGTATTTTTTTGATCTGAGAAGCCATTTGTTTCCTCTCCCATAAACATCATGTCTAATACATTCTTAAACTGTCCTTCCAGCACACTATATGTCCAGTATATAATAGTTACAACATTTTATAAAAAACAATTCAGGCAAAGACTGAAAGATCTTGAATGAATAACTCATTATTGATTTTTTGCATGGAGATTACAAAGAATCATGAGCACACTGTTGTATGTTAGACTTGATGTAATTTGTCATTTATCAATTCTAGATTGACAAAGAATAATATTTTAACTCCAGATATGCATGGCTATTATCCTGTGTTCCCTATGTACAAGCAATGAACTTTCCCCAGTTGGCTATTTAACTTGTAACTCCTATTTTCCTTTTGTAGCTGAGTTTCTTTTAGTTGAATAAGCTTAACACTTTTAGTGTCATCCTCAGCTGTTTACTCTTACAATTACCACAATTTATTCAACTAAACATGTAAATAAAATCAAGCATGGAAACAGCATGGAAGCCAAAATGCCTGGATGTCAAACCTTGTTCACCAACAGCTGCTAGAGACTACCATTCCTACTGAACTATACATATGATTACCAGGAAAGAATACCAAACAAATACCGGGCTCTGTTGAGTTATATAAGTCCCAGTGTATTTGAGTATATTGAAGGATGTACAGATTTGATGTGGCTATAAGAAAAATGGATGCTTTATTTAATAAAACGCCCAATGAAGTGCTTGCAACGCACCTGTTGGCCACAAGACAACAGAAACTGGGAGAGTCTCTGGACGAATTTTTCAGAGAACTAGAAAAGCTGAAAAGAAATTGCAATTTCAAAGACCATACTGCTGAGGAATGCGGTAACAAAGCTATGAGAAACACCTTCATTTCAGGCTTAAGTTTGAATTCCATATGGCAGCATCTCTTAGAAAATAAAACCCTAGATGTACAAACAGCTTACACTGAAGTGTCTGCACTAGACTTAGCACAAAGAAATAATGACTTACATACTGCTCCAGAAGAGCAAATGGCAGTGATAGTTGACTCTGACCCCACAAAGGTATGTGATAAATTTCCAGTAGCCATGACTTTTCAAACCAAACATAAATGCTTTTTTTGTGGATTTGCCTACCATTCATGGGACCGATGTCCTGCTCCTAGAGCTACTTGTAAAAAATACTCAAACGAAGGACACTATTGCTCAAGCATGTCGGTCCAAATCTTCATTAGAAGCAGTACTTGGTCCTTATATACTGACCACATTTGCTAATGTGCCATGAGAGCTCTATCTTGCTACAACGCATGTAGTGGTTAATAAAAAAAAAACAAACTAAGTGCTCTACTCAATTCCTGTAGCACAGATAACTATATCAGAGAAAAAGTCATGTGAGAACTGAACTTGGAAGTCCACCAGTCCAGTAAGGGTATCATCATGGCCCAGAAAACTTCAAATACTAACTCAAGGGAATTCAAGGTAATTGTAAGTCTAACCCTTTGCTAGGTGTTTTGAAAGATTTATGTTCTAACATGATACTTGGTCAGGATTTTCTGCATCAGCATCAGAAAACTATGTTCAAATATGGTGGGCCCCTGCCAAAATTAACTGTGGACAGTAGTCATCAGGTTTGTGCATTAAACGTGGTGGAGATGGAAAATCCTTCACTATTTCCCAATTTATCACCAAACTATAAACCCATTGCCATCAAGTCGAGGCACTTTAACAAAGAGGATCAGTCCTTCATCAATAAAGAAATTCGGAACCTGCTTTCTGAAGGCATAATTGAAGAAAGTGTTTCCCCATGGTGAGCCCAGCTGGTAATGGTAGAGGACCCCACTCACCATCATAAAAATGAATGTGTATAGATTACTTGCAAATGATACATCTGTATACAGAACTGGATGCTTATCCTCTACCAAGAATTGATAAAATAATCAATGACGTTGCTAGATACAGCGATTCAACCACAAAAGTGCCTACCACTTAAAGTATCAGATAGAAAATACACTGCTTTTGAGGCAAATGGTTGCTTGTTCCAGTTCTGCAGAATTCTGTTTGGGGTCAGAAACAGGGCTGCTTTGTTCCAGAAAGTTATAGACAGAATAATAAAGAAAGAAAATCTATGCGGTGCTTTTCCTTAAATTGATGACATTACTATTGCAGGACACACACAAACAGAACACGACTAAAATATGAAAAGGTTCCTGGAGGCGATGGTGAAAGCCAAAATTACCCTCAATAAATCAAAATTTGTGACTTCAGTACCTTCCATCAATGTTTTAGGATACCATGTCAGCAGTGGAATCATTAAGCCCAACCAAGAAAGACTTTGCCCCTTAAAAGAACTATCACCTCCAGAAAACTTGAAATCCATAAAAAGGGTGCTGAGCATGTTTGTGTATTATGCAAAATGGGTACATAATTTTTCTTATAAAATTCAACCCTTATTAAATAAAATAAATAATTCCCACTTGAGAAAAAGACACTTGAAGCTTTTGATCAATTAAAAAAAGAACTGATGGAGGCCACACTAAAACCAATAGACGGAAATTTACCTTATGAGGTGGAATGTGACGCATCAGATATGGTTATTTCTGCAAACCTTAGCCAAAGTGGACGCTCAGTAGCATTCATGTCAAAAATACTACAGGGAAGTGAATCAAAGTATCACATAATAGAGAAGGAGGTCATGGCAATTATTGAGGCAATTCAGAAATGGAGTCACTATTTGTCCCAGCAACATTTTACCCTAATTACTAATCAGAGATTGGTGGCATTCATGCTTACCAAAGAAAAGTATACTAAAATAAAGGATGCCAAGTTTCAAGAATGGTGGTTAGAACTTTCACCATTCGACTACATGATAAAATACCACCCTGGCAAGGAGAACATAGTTCCTGATGCACTTAGTCGAGCTTACACTTTTTCAACCATTACCAGTTCTGCCCTTACTGACATTCACAATGGGCTATGCCACCCGGGAGTTACTAGACTCTTACATTTCGTTAGAGAAAAAAAATCTTCCTTTTTCTACAGAGGTGGTAAAAAAGGTGTGTAAAACTGTGTGGAAATTAAACTTTGTTTCTATAACTTGTCAGAAAGACTCTTATCAAGGCGACCAGACCCATGGAATGACTAAGTATTGATTTTAAGGGACCTGTGCCTTCTGCCATGTCTTTCATGTCTAAGGAATTGAGAGACTACCTCTCCCAAAATGGGGTCACAACAAGTAAAACCACTCCATATCATCCAACTGAGAATACACAGGTTGAACGATTTAATGGCACTATATGGAAGGCAATTCAGTTAGCTGTTAGATCGTGAAACGTAGCTGAGAAGTATTGGAAATTGGTACTTCCTGAAGTGCTACACTGTAAATTTGTTGCTATGTATATCTACAAATACAACCCCTCACAAGCATTTCTTTGCATTCCTTCATTGTTCATCACACAGGAGTTCTCGCTCATCCTGGCTCATGTCATACTATTAAGGAGGTTCATAAGAAATAGTAAAACTGACCCTTATGTGGACCAAGTCGAACTCTTAGAAAGTAATCTGATTTATACCAACATAAAGTATCCAGATGGAAGGGAGTCTACTGCATCTGTTCATGATTTAGCACCCTGCCCAGAAGCAAAGTTAACCACTGAGTCTCCCACTGTAGAACAAAATAGGTGTACCCTGAGTATCCCCATACCAGAGGAAGACATGCCACATAATGGAGATGATGCTGGGGTCCAACAGGTCAGGAGATTTGAATGGATGACAAGACCCCCCCCCCAGATCATTATGGATGGTAATACTACATTTTTCTAGGAACGAAGAATGTGTTAAGAGTAGTATCCCATGCTCTCTATGTGCAAGCAATGGACTCACCCCAGTTGGCTATTTAACTTGTAACTCCTATTTTCCTTTTGTAGCTGAGTTTCATTTAGTTGAATAAAGCTTAGCACTTTTACTGTTGTCCTGAGCTCTGTTTATTCTTACAATTACTACAGCATTATGCTTTGACTAAGCACCCAACTTGTACTGATAGATGGAACCATCCAAGATTCTTAGTTTATTCACTACAGTCTGCAAATAGATGAAAGTACTTTTTTTCTGAAGCATCCACACGACTCATATGAAAGTCTAAGAGAACACTGTATATATTTTCATGTGAGATGTTGCTTGATTTACATATAAGACATGGCCAATATAACAGGTCTTCATGATGTAGCAACAGCAGTAGCAATCTAGGTCATGTTAGTAAATGTACTAAGTGACTTGTGAATACTACTGAATACACTTTAACACCTCACAAAAATGGATCTAAAACTGGAAGTTCTCCTTTTCATTCAGTTATTCCATTTTGAATATTTAATGATCTAATCAATTTAATTTCTTCAGTTGGAGAGGATTGTGTAAACTTTTAGAAAATGTATAATTTATTAAGGATCTTTCTGTCATTTTTTAGAATTTATAAAATTGGGTAGAAATTCTGTCACTATGAGATTGAAAGAATCAAGCAAAATGAAAGGTAATATTTCTAATTTTTTCAGTTTAAAAAGATTGGTTAGTGTGACCATAAACTTTGGCCTTCTTGTAAGCTAATTTAAATTTTACCTATTACTTATGTCAAATAATATCTAGAAAGTGAAATCCCAGAAGAAACAAGAATCTATCTTAGTTTATGGATTTATTTCTGCCTAAGTTAAATAAAGAAATTCCTCAGATCATATTAATTTGTTTTTAGCCAGATTAATGTTGTATGCATTTTGCTTCACCTTCATCACAAAGGAAATTCAACATGGAAAACTTATTTTTTTTTAAACTCCAAGCAAGGCAAAAGTGCCACTATAATGCAGGAGGTTACAGAAAGTGGGAGCAAGAGTAAAGAGGCGTGAAAGAGGAAAGGATGAAGAGAAGGACAGGGAATAGATCAAGGCATCTGGAGATGTTGACTGACATTGTATTTGAATAGTTGGAAATTATAGCTATTAGGGAAGCAAGCAAGAGGAAGGGAGTTCCACAGACAGGAAGTGCAAGACATGAAGCTATTGGAGTAGAAGAGATGGCTACATTTAACTGTTTCGACAGTGAAAGGGTAGAACTGAGATGCCAACCTAGTGGCATGTTTAAATTCATGCAGTTTGGGAACTAGCAAAAAATAGTTCATTGGAGCAGTTACTGTGAAAGTATTTGTAGAAAAGACAGAGGGAGGCGACGGCATGTCTTTGAGAGAGCAACTGTAAACGTGATGCCAGATCAGGGCCAACCACATTGCATATCTGTCTCTGGATTTTGTCGAGGATCCTAAGATGAATAGCGGGTGCTCCAGACCATATATGACAGCAATATTCCATGCTTGGATGAATGGTTGATTTACAGATTTGAAAGGGCGAGAAAAACTTTCAGTGCAACACAGAGAACCAACTTTCCTTGTGGTAGATGAAGTTATTGATTCAATGTAATTGTTCCATCTCAGGTCAGCAGACAAAGAGGTGCTCTTGTGGAGTTGAGCATCAGACATTCTAATGGGAGTCAGGGAAGGTTCTCTGTGGTGTGTAATAGAGAGCAGTTTTGTTTTTGAGGCATTAAAGTTAACTAGCCATTTCCTGCCCCAGTCAACAACCGATTGGAGATCCTTTTCAAGACCAACGGCCAGCAGTTGTATAGTTTGGAGAGGACAGGAGCCCGTTCAGGAGCACATTTCTTCAGGACAATGGCTGGTATCCTATCCCTACTGCTAACCTTATGGGAGTCTAATTTAGAGATGATGCCCAATACCACTACTATGGAGGCTAGAGAGAAGAAAAGGAAAAGTACTGGGAACCCCTTCCTAAACAAGAAACAAGTGGTGAGCTTCTGCACTTGTTCAAGAGAAGGGGGAGGAGTATTGATTGGGCAAAAGGAATGCCTACCTACTCCTATTACATGCGCACTAACACACACACACAAAAAAAATCCCCACAAACAAGCAGCTTACATGAAGTCCAAGAACAACGTGCAAGTCACTCAGTGTTGCAACTGAAATATAAAATTTTTTAATTTAGTTTTGAAACTAAAATATAAAATTTTAACTTAGTTAAAGTCGCAATATGCATTTCTTAAGTGCAAAGAGTGCCTCACCCAAGAGCCCGGGAACTCATATCGTTCACTTCTGCATGAGTCAACGAGAAAAAAAAATTTCAAAGAATTTATCCAAACTTTTTTAAAAGAATAGTGAGGACTAAATTCACTTCAGTTAATAATTAATAAAGAAAAAAAAAAAATGAAAAACATTTCATAACATGGTACAAACAAAGGCAAACAGAAGGTAAATTAGAATTAAGCTAGTGTTAAAATTCAAAGACAAACATACAAGGGAGACTAGCACAATATTCATGTGAACTGTATGGCTACTTGGAAGAAAGTAAAGCAAGGAATATGTATGCCTCATCCGTTAGCCAGTGATCATATCGTTCCTTTAGAACGAGTCAACAAGAAAAAAAAATTTCCAAGAATTTATCCAAACTTTTCAAAAGTACAGTGAAGAGAAGATTAAATTCACATCAATTAACAATTAAAAAAAAAGAAAACAAAAAAAATTTCATAACGTGATACAAACATTTATTTTTAGTCTGAAATGTAACACAAAACACTGAAGAGATTTTCTTGGTGTTTGAGATGACATTATTTTTTTCATTGTTTTCTACTAATTTTCTTTTTAGATAACTAGTCATTTAAAATGCTTTCAAATGAATGATAATTCAATAATAATTCTTTAATTATTAATTACAATAGTGAATATAAAAAGGAGTTGATGTATTTATCTCCCTTAACTCAAAAAATATTAATAATAGTGTTGAATTTTCTAGGTCCTCTGTTAAGTTCTTGGAACATCACCAGTGTGGCAAATCTGATTCCAATTTAATAATTTTAAGAAAATTTTCCTTTTTTTTTTTTTTTTAAAGGTTAAGTGGTTGAATAATGTAAGGTAAAGACATTCAAAAGGTCATGTTTAATGAGTAAGAGAAATGTATTACTTTTTACCTTTTGATCACGTATTTCTTATCAAATAATACCATCACAAACATTTTTTTACTCTGAGAAGAGGGTTCCTCTTCACATTGCTGTAGGTGAATTGGAGAGAAGATTATTTTCATGATTTATCTGTCTATACAGAAAGAAAAGACGATTATAGTCTGAGTCTCTTCTACTTATATCTGTGTCCCATAAGGATGATCATCGCTTTCCACAATTTCCTGTCCTTTGTAGCTCTTAATAAATTTTGTTTATTTGCCATCTCTCCCAAACCCTGCTCTACCATCCATTCACCAGGTAGGTTGTGCGTTACTTTCATCTGTCCCTTATCTTCAATCTGTCTTGTGAGTATAAAATTTTCCAAGTCCTCTTTCCTCATTGTGTGCCCCCCACCTAATTTTAACTTTCTTTTCCTGATGTAAAGTATAAATATCCTTTTTGTTGCCATTGTCTCTAGAACTTTGTTGTTGCTCACATTTTCAGTCTGTGGTATTTCTCAGCATCCTTCTGTGGAACTACATTTCAAGTCTCTTCTTCATCAATGAGGAGATTGTCCAGAATTCACTGTCATATAGGAGGACTGATAGTACATAACAGTTTAGTAAACTTTTCTTAGTTTCTAACAATATTTTTCTGTTTCTTAATATTTTACTTAGCTTTTAGAAGGCATCTTTCGCTATCACAGTGTACCTTTGGATTTTTGTGTTGCACTTTTTGTTAAAATGCTTCCCAGATATCTAAATTGTTGCACCTGTTTGATTTTGGTATCTCCAATCTGTAATTTGCGTGTTAGGTTGTTCCCTTTATAACAACCATGCATTCAGTCTTCTTGCAATTGATGTTTAATCCTTTCTTCTTTCTTTCCATCACTAGATTCTGTAGGAGTTCTTGTAGTTTGCTATCAACATTGTGTCATTTGTATATCTTATGCTGTTGTGCTTGTGGTCACCAATAATAAATCCTAGAAAGAACTTCTAATTCTCTCAGGTTGAAAAGGTTTGGTGAACAGACACATCCATGTCTTACACCCCTTTTTATTTTTATATATTTACTGAACTCATTTCCTATCTGTATGCAGATGATTTGATGCTAGTATAGATTCTGGATTATTCTAATATCCTTCCCACATATGTCGAGGTTACCTAGCAGTTCCAATAGTTCTTTGTGATATACTTCATCTAATGCTTTTGAATAATCTATTAAATATAGGTATACATCTTTTTGCATTTGTATTGCTCTTTCTGATATAATTCTAAGCATAAATATTACATTCTTTATTCCAGTGCCTTTAACAATCCTGCACTGTTCTTGTCCTATTTGATGATTCTGCACACCCTATACATCAAGATTTGGACGATAAGTTTTCTTACATGGTTCAATAGGCTAATTGTCTGATGGCATTCACATTCATTTGCACCTGGCTTCTTTGGCAGTACTATGAATATAGATCTACTTAAGTCTTCTGGTATATTGCTACTGTTGTATATTTCATTTATTATGTCTGTAATCTTGTCATTGCCAAAATCATCTAACACTGCTAGCATCTCTATTATGATTCCATCTGATCCTGTGGCTTTGTTTCTGTCCAATTTGACCATTGTTGATTTCACTTCAGATTTCAATATTTCTTGTCCGTTGTTATTTCTGTGTATTGTCAGTTGTTCTCTTTTGTCATGGAAGAGTTCTCCAATGTATTTGTTCCATCTCTGAAGTATTTCTTCTTTCTCTAATATCAGTGTCCTGTTTTTGGATTTTATGCATCCTGCTGATGAGCATGTCTTTTGTCCTCTTAAGTTCTTTTACTATTTTTAATTTTGGCTTTCAAAATTTGTTTACTGGTTGTTTATTTAAAACAAAGAATGTCAGCTATTTGTGGTTAGTTAACCACAAATATATGTTGGGTATAATAATAGTAAGTTTTGAGTCTAAGGTCCTATTATCTCTGACTTATGACTCAGTATACAAGTGACATACTAGGCTGCTTTTATCCCTAGATCAGTTTGAGGATTATGTAGTAAAGGCAAATAGCAGCACTCAGTGTTTATTTTAAAGCATGTTTGTGTGAAATGTAAATTATGAAATGAACAAATGTCCACGTTAATGGTTTTGGGCTGAAAAGATCAAAGCTGCAGTGAGTGTTCAGTTGGATTTGTTTGATGCATAAAGAGGTTGAATATGAGTGTAATTACCTTGAGAAGGACTTCAAATCATGTGATAATAGAGATAATAATATTTATGAGCTTGGAAAGCCAGGAAAGTAAGATTAGAGAAAATTAGGAGGTCAGGGTTCAAAAGGTTAACAATTGGAAAGGTTAGGGAGAATAAATTACAGCTTTTCTTTTTAAATTTGTCTGCTACATCTCAAACACCACTTAATATTAATATTTGATAAAACATTACAGTTGTTAATAAGGAAGTGAAAGTAAGTGTTGTAATACTGTACAAGTTTCTAGTAAACACTCTTTACACACACACACACACACACACACACACACACACACACACACACTTCAAATCCACTCATCCCCCTACTCAAAAAAAAAAATCCCATTATTGTCAGTTTCAGAAGTAAGAGACAAAATTTATTAATTCTGCCATTTTATTAGTTTATTTTTTGTTCAAAACAATTTTTGAGAGTTCAGACCTAAGTCACACTAACACATAATTTGTGAAAGTATTTCATTTATTACAGACTGATATTAAATTACATATATATTTTTGTAGGGATTGGTTAAGATTATTTTGTCAGTTTTTAGATTTTTTGATGGTTACTGTGTTACTGTGCAGTTTCAAATTTCAGTTATGAATTCTCAGGATTCTCTTTTTCATTTTATGTGTAAATCAGTACAAGCTAAAAACAGCTTCAGTTTTACTTAGCTGATAATTAAAAATAATAAAGATTAGAACATTTTCTATCTTTCTTTTAATCTCAGTTTGTTCATTATCTATCTACAGGGTGCGATGGTTAAATTGTCGTCATTTTATATTTTTAATTTTGTGCATACACATTGTTTGTTTTTGATTTTGTTGACTGCACAGTATAGTAGGGTCAGTTGGGCACCATCTGTGAGAAAAAGAATACAATGTTGCAATTCACTCTACCAGAATTCACACCTGAAATTTCAGAGTGTGTGTCAATCTGAGAATAGTGCAGAAGATTTGGAAAGAGCTGGATGAGTCTAATGGTGATTACGAAGGTGTTTGAAGTGATCACTAGTGATGGCAATGTTATGCCTCCATCCATCTTCCCACAGGGCCTTAGACTCAACATGGAGACCTAACATCAAGGCCTTAAGGAGGTAGTATTGCTCTGGGTAAGGAGGGTGGCTGCTGGAAGACCCTATGTCTGGCATCAGGACCTGTACCATGCCACACAAGCAGAAGAACCCAGTCATGGCTGTCAGACAATTTTTGCGACCACATCTCCTCTTACATCTGGCCATCTAACTCTGCAGACTGCAAACTCCTTGATTATTATGTGTGGGGCACAGTTGAGTGAGAGTCCAACAAAACTCCTTATAACACCAAACATGAACTGAAGGCCAGGATTATGGTAGCATTCACCAATTTAAATAAGGGAACTGTCCAGAAGAGTTGCAGGAGATTCCTAAGTCATTTGAAGGCCATGGTTGAATCTATTGGCAATTTTTCTTGAATAAATTTTATCTGTTAAAATGAGATGTCTGTGTTATTTTCATTTTTGTGAAATTTAGACAGCAATTTATCCAACATACACTGTTTTTGTTTCTTTTTTTGTTTTTACTGCTGCTCTCCCAATACAAGGCACAAGAGTCACTCAATGTTGATGGTTACTGAATGAGGTTATTAAAAGTAGATAATGGTTGACCTATGACTTGAAGGGGTTAACACTGAAGTAGTCAGGAAAGTCTATTCCATAAAGTAAGTGCTTCTTGGGTAGGAACTGTTTGAATTACCAAGGAAATACCTAAGAAATGTAGATGTTTCAACCATGTGTACATGGCATGTGTGGGTCTTATCTGTTAAGGTGGAATGAAGGAGAGTTTGTGTAGTAACCACACCTTGTGAAAAGCCTTTGAGATATCTAAAGTGATTGTTTTTGTGGCAAATTTATTGTTGAGTGTTTCACTGATTCTAAGTGTAAAGAAATCAGCAGTGAACATAGAAGAGTGAAATCCATGGTGTTTAGCACTTAGAAAGTTATTTCCATTGAGGTAAGTTATCTAAGCCTGTTCATATCAATCTACCTTATATAGGTACTGAATTTTGTTTATAACATTGTACATGTCACAAATATTTGTGTTGCTTTCAGTTAAAATTTGTATCAGAATTTTCTGCATTGGTTAAATTTCACAATGAAAAATATTTGCACATATATTAAAAAAAGTTACCTACAAAATTTGAGTCATAAGCCATGAATAATAACTGGGATCTGAATAATAACTTTCATGAATATTTAGAATTTGTGCTTTTTTTTTTGTTCAATGATTTCTGTAATCCCAACTTTCAGAATGACTCTACTTGGAAATTGTTCATCATATTTAAATCCACTATTTACATTATTTGGACTATTGTCCTCATCTTTGTTGCCATGTTTATCACAATGTTTAAATCCAATGCAAAGTTGGGTTGGCATATTGTAGAATGACAAACATAAATAAATAAATGTAATCTCCTTTCCTTTTGTCAAGTTTGCTAATGTTTGTATTTTTTCAGAACCAACTCGACCAGTGATTGATAATTGGGCCCCTGGATATTTTATCTCCCCTGATGAAAAATCAGAAGAGGAAATTGTGGAAGAGCAATCATTGACAAAAGTAGATGAAGAAAAAGAATTATGCATCAACACAACTTTAAGGTAAATGAAAGATTTAAAGACAAAAGGAATCCAAGTCATTTGTAAGGAAGAATAAAAAGATGGAAATATAGCAATCAATATACAGTGATAAGATGATACAATATGTAAACTAGTTAAAGGACACCAGTTATAATGCAACAATGATGATTATTCACATTTGCATCTGGTTACAATTTTCTGTTGATTCATCTCATATATAAGATCAAAGTAGGAAATGACAAGTAGACAGATTTTAAAAATTAACATGATTGACTATTTCCAAGAGTTCCATAAAAATTGTCTGTCAATAGAGTGTGTCAGGAAATCAGGATTCAGTTTAAGATTTACATAGAGAGAAATCATATCAAAATGCTAAACAAAATGTTTTAGGATGTAACATCACAAACACACACTTACTTTAAAAGTCTGGTAAGTCTGTGTCATATAAAGGAATTTGGACTTTGTTAGGATTTATGTTGAGAACTTACATTTTGCCAAGTATCATACATATCATTTATTGATATTTCCTTATTTGTTCTCTAATATTATTCTTTTGAAGGTCACAGGGTACAAAGTCTGTTCAGAAAGTGTCTAACAAGTTTGGTTCTCATGACTACTGGCAGCTCTATTCCTGCTCTCTTCACTCAATTTGAGGTGTTATCTTTTGCTGATAAAACAGAATGTTTTGCACATAAATTCACTCCCAGTCATACTATTGATACATCTGTATCTTTTCCTGATTTTCCACTTAGTTCTACTTAGGTCTCTACTGTGTGATATACATATAACTCCGTCTATGGTAATTGTTCAGATGATCTTTCTTCATTTATATCTTGAAATTTAAGTGCAGTGCTAAATTGGAAACAAGGTCTCACCATTTTATGGTTGAAATGACTAGATGTAACCATAAATTCTATGCTAATAGTTTCTTTTCTTGAACTTTTTGCTTGTGGAACTTTCTCCCAGCTTTTCAATCAAATTTGATCTTCAAAAACTTAAAACCAATGTTAATCATTATGTTTTGTCTTCCTTAATTCCTGTTCTCTTTCCTTAATAACGTTATTTATTATCATATTCTTTCACACTCAGTAACCTCTTGTATTATTTTAGTGGCTTTATTGCCTTGCTTGGGTTGAAATGATTAAAAAATTATTTGAGATTATGAGTGATGTATTTTCATTATAACAAATATTTTGATCTTTTTGTTTTATCACATTTTAAATGATTTACTCTTTAGGATTCAAATTAAATCATAGGAATTCAGAACAAACAATCAATTTCTGGTGAGATTTAAACTTTTAGGCTATGCTACAGAAACTTACTATGAATTGAATTCCAATTTGGCCACAAGAACCATTTTGATAAAGTAGAGTTTTTTTTACGTTATTCTTTTGCTGCTATCTTTTATTTGAACTTCTTTCATATTTACTATGATTTCTGAATAGTAGAAGTTCTATAAGATAAAATTCCATAGATTTTATTTTTTGACTGGTATAAAAATACCAATGATATATCAAATTTTAAGATGTGTTTCAGTTTTGAGATACATTGGTAAAATGATTATGCAATTTTGTTTTGTCTTTTGTATCAATGACCAAAGAGAATCAGTATAAAAATTATTTTTAATAGAAACAATATTAAAATTGTATGAGAAAAATAATTAAAATATTGGAATTGTGTAAAAATGAGTATAGAAACTATTTTAATAAAAGTTAACAATGAATTGTATTAAAAACTAATTAAGAAAATTAGAATGTTACTAACCCGGTTTCTTTGAGAAAGAAACCATCAAAATAAAGCCAAATGTTTCATATAAAAAGAAAAGATGAATGGAAATTGATGTTAAAAAATGTTCTAAATTGATGTTATAAAAATCCACTAAAATGAAGCCAGATAGTTTAAACTTTCTGTGGCAAAAATAAAATGAATAGGGCCTCCTAAGGAATTGGTTTAAAAATTGGTTTTGATCCACATCTTTGTTATATAAGAAGAAAAAGTTTGACTGCAAAGGCAGGAAGTTCCTAAGAAGGAATTAGACCACTTGGGTGAAAGGTTGTCATGAAGCAGGCAGGTTTAACTGTCTCAGCATGTAAAGTCTACTGTTGATGAGAAAAGGAATAGACCAAGCAGTGACCTGAAATAATAAAAGACTACTACAGTTACTGATAAAGAAGATAGAAGAATCTTCAAGATTCTCATCATAATTTCATAGACTTATGAGAGTTTATCTCAAATTTGAGGATACTTGTCCTAAAAATCTGAATATTCATCAAAAGGACCCAGAAAAGCAACTTCACTGAGGAAGGTCAACCTTTTCTCACCCTTGCTTTGAACTTCAACTTTCACCTTCAAATTTCAACCTGCAACATTTTGAATTATGAACTTTTCAAATTAAATTTTCTTTTGTTGCTGCAAAATAGATTTATGTAAACTGTTGCCCTAAAAGGAAGTTGTTAGAATCATTTTGTTGTTAATTTGCTTTACATGAACTGTAATACTCTAATAGAAAACTGATTTGTGTTTGAAATAACTGTTAATCTGCCTTGATAATTTGAGGTGCACAAGGGAAATTTTGTGCAAGCCCTATATTGTAATTTGTACAATTTATATATTGTGAAAAATATTTTTGTCATTGTAATAGATATTTGTTTCTCTGTAAATTTCACTCTGGCACAAATCTGCTTGGAATAAGAGATTTGATGTTCCCTCTTCTCCCAATAAATCCTTTTATCAGTTGAGATGATTGAATCAGTGATTCATCAAATACAAGTCTGGCCTTCTTTTTGCATACAAAAATCCTCTTGACTTATTGAATAATTTTGATTATTGTAATACAAGTGTGGCCTTCTTCTTGCAGAGTCTGTTATTTGTTATTGAATTATTTCACTTAACCAAAAATAGAAATGTGGTCTTTTCTTGTTTTCTTGCAGTGTATCTTCTCTTGACAAATCACAACATGACACAATTATCCCCCATGTTTCTCCAGTTTGTCAACCAGTTGAAGAGCCACTTTTGTCCCAAGAAATCTGCTTCCTTCTTGGTTCAGATGTTACAGATTCAAAAATCAGCAAGGTAAATATCTTATTTTTAAAAACTTTTTGTGAAAGAATGAATAATAAATCTCTCACACCAACTACACATAAATAAATGACATTACCATAGTGAGAACCAAATCTTACAAAATTAAACTGGAATGAAAATAGCAAATTTACATGGAACAATTTCTGTAATGGTGTAAGGAGATGGGGAAAAAATCTGTTGGCAAATTTCAGTAGAGCAATCAAAATCTTTCCCTTGAACAACTAAACATAACCAACCAACCAACCAATATCAAATTTGAAGTGTTTTCAGTCCAAAATGAAGGTTTAATAACAAGACAAGAAAACATAAATTTTAACAACTAATATTGCTAATATTTGACATGTTTTCTCATATTTATTAAGCTTAATATAGCTCAGAGCCAAATAGAAGGAAATTTAGAGTTAGGAAGATTGTGTAGAACTGATCTGCTAAATGAGGACAGAATGCTTGACTTGAAAATCAGCATTCAATATCCTTGATTTTGATTAGGTTCTAACTCTAATAATTGGTATTAAAAATGAAATATACAAATATCTTAACTACCAAACAAACAATAGCAATGCATTTTTGTATGGTCCCCATTTTTTTCTATAGTTGATTATTTTTTAATTTCTTCTCAATTGTCCCATTCAGTTGAGATTTTTTTCATGCACCTTCATGTTGTTTTCATTAAACCTTTCCTCTCTAGTCAATTATACCTTCAGAATTTTTGAAAAGGTTGAATCACTTTGTTTTTTGCAGGAGAGAGAAAGAAAACTGAAAAAAACAACCAAGACTGAACATGGCAAAAGAGCAAAAGCCAGGCAAATTAGTCATTATGAATTACTACAAAAAGCCAGTGTGAGTCGAATGTCAGAGACTCTAAGTCAGGCTGAAAGGGAAGAACAACGCAAAATGGAAGAAGCTCTTCAAGAGTTGGATAATGCACCACAGCATGGAGCAAAGCTGAACCAGCACAATTTACAAAAGGTTAAACCTCTGATTTTTGTTATAGATAAGAATCATAACATTGTTAAATAATGTAGAAAAAGTTCATATAAATGAAGTGATGATTAAGCATACCTTACTGTACTTCCTCTCTACTTCAGAGATGCTCAGTTGCTTTCCAGCACTCATTGCTTGAACATTCTTCATCTTGTGTCTCATTAATTCATTCATTACTGATGACACTACCATTTATTCCTGCCTCAATAATAGTAAGGCTAATCAGTCAGACAAGGCCAAAATGGCAGCTGATGTACAAAACAACTTCAAGACTGTCATAACTAGGAAAAAAGGTGGCTTGTCAATTTTAATGCCTCCAAAGATAAACTGCTCTCTGTTATTCATCTGAGAGACTCCTCTCTGCCTCCCATCAGCATGGCTGATGCTATCCTCCAAGGAAGTGATTTACTGCACCTTCTCAGACTAACATTCTCAGTTGACATGAGATGGAAAGACAACACTGAATCCATCGCTAGCTCACCTGCTAAGAATTTTGGTTCACTGTGTCAGTCGAGATAATTTTTCTCTGCGGAAACTCTCTTGCATATCATTCATGCTTAGAATATTGCTACCATTCATCCATGCTTAGAATATTGCTGCCATATATGGTGTGTTACCCCTGCTATTTATCTGGAGCTCCTTGATAAGATCTAAGGAAGAATCAGTAATATTATTGGTCCCAGTCTGGCAGCTCGGCTTCAGTCACTTGCACATTGCCATAAGGTTGCTTCTCTGTGCTTTTTCATAAATAATTTCATGGTAATTGTTTGGATGAGTTCTTTGCTATGGTACCTGGACTGTATGAATTTAAGCACAATATTAGACTGGTGGCAAGATCTCATCAATTTACAGTTGATCTAGCAAGATATAGCCATAACTTCTATGCCAACAGTTTCTTGTCTCACACTTCTCACTTGTGGAACTTCCTTCCAGCCAACTTTAATCTGCAAAAATTTAAATGCAATGTCAATTGCTATCTACTGTCCTGATTGCTTTTTTCTCTTTCTCTTCATTACTAATGTTTCTGTTCCTAATTCTCCCACGTCCTGTAATCCCTTAACTAACTAGTGGCTGTACTGTCTTGCTTGGGGTGATACCAATTTAAAAAAAATAATCTTTTTTGTAGCACTTAATGTTTGTATTTGTTATAAGGAAAATTCCTCAGAGAATTTACATCAAATTTTTTTAGCCAAACAAGACCCCCAGTTATAGAAAATCTGCTCTGAATTGTAAAATAAAAAATGCAATTAAACTAAGACATTGTTTAATTAGAAAAAGCTTTTAAGTAATTTTATGAATATTATTGTCTTAATAAAATTTTTTCGATGAATAATAAATTTTTACAAGAATAGATTTTTTTAAAAATTTTAATTAGAATAATTTATAAAACTTTAAACATTTAAAAATTCTTTATTAATTTGTAATGGTTAAGTGATATTGTTATTAAATTAAAACTGTATTAACTAATCATAAATGGAAAAGTTCATTACAATTTAATGACCCCACCACCCCCAATATTTTAAAAAGAATTTTGAATTTTTTTTATGTGCTTATAAACATAGCGATTTTTGTAAATATAGATGTCCATAAGTGACATCAAAAAATAATGGATTGGTCAATAGGGACGATTTTAATGTTTTTACTGATAATAAAAAAATATCATTCCAATCAATTTAAATTCAGTTTGAAATACACCAAACTATTTTGCTTATTGGAAATATTCAGTTTAATCTATTAGCTTTAACTTAAAACTAAAATAAAAACTTTAAGAAAGATTTTGCATTTTTAAAATGTATTTTAAACCTAATATATCGCCTTTTTTTTGGTGAAGGTACCTAGTATGTGTAGACCCTTATTCGGCCATTATTGTCAATGTTTCTAATAGAATAGAAAACCTTTCTAGACATGATTCACAAGCAATAAATAAGAATAAAACCCAATATTGAAGTTTCCATAAATACATATTTAGCCACAGCTATGTTGTATGTGTATAACAAAATATAATGATTAAAGTATTAGTTTAACTGATAAGGATAGTAAAGGTAAGAAACAAATATCTTTCTAAATGAATTTTGTTTTTAAAATTAACACTTGCAGTTTTCATTAAGATTATAGATTTTCAAATTTGTAATCAAATCCATTATTTATGAAATGCATTGTTTTTCTTGTATTGTTAGAATATATGAATTTGTATTTTATTCTTAAATTTTAAAAATGTATCATGGAATTTCTCTTTGAGTTTTATTATTTCTTAATTCCATCTTTGAATTTTGTTGTTTTTAAGTCATGCGTGTAAATCTTGGGATGTGGGTGAAAATGAATTAATTTATTTATTAGACACACTGCATTTTTTTTTCTTTCTCTACAACCTCAACCGTTGAGTATTTTACTATTTTTCAGTTCTTGACTTATTTGTAAAATAATTTTAGAATTTCAAAACCAAAGAAATGATATAAAATAGAGTCAAAGAATATCATATTTGTATAATCAATAAGATTTTATTTAAAAAAATTATAAAGAAAGAATGAAAATAAAATTTAAACAAGAAATCTAATAATTATAACTATTCTTGATTGAAAGCCAGTCGATCTAATGATAAATTAATGAACAAATATTTTATATGTGAAGATAAACGTCCTATTAATTGAAAGAATAGCAAAGATTTTTCAGACACTTTTAGCACAATTTACAAAAAAAAAAACGGTGGTTAAAGGGGCGTAACTTTTTACACCTTTATTTCGTCTGCTGTGCACAATATTACGCAAAAGACACGTGATGCTTTGAATATTATTTTATCTTATATAAACTACTTTTTGGGGTTTACTTGTAAGTACAGGGTGTGTCAGTTTTTGAGGACATTCGCATTAATTCAGATAAAGACACATAGCTTATGAAGGGTACATTTTATTTGAAAACAAATTGGCACAAATAATCTTGAAAATCCTTTTATCACACCTATTCAATGAGTCCACCATTAGCATTGATGGCTGTTTGATACAAGGTCAGCATTGCCAACATGTCCAAATCAGATGATTATTATCAATTTTTGACATAGTCTTTGTTATGGTGGACTTGAGAGATTTCATGGTCTTGGGGGGGGGGGCTGTTGACTGATCCTCTCTCCCAACTACACACTATACTTAGTAGTCCAGTAGATTCAGGTCTGGTGAGTTAAGAGGCCAGGTATTTATAACTTAATCATGAAGATTGTCACGCATCTATGCTTAGGTTGCCTTAGCCTTATAAAATGATGCAGAGTCTTGATGGAAGATTGTTGGATTCATTGACTTTCTACTGCTCTTATCAATTATTTTCTTGACCTTTTGTACAAAGATGTTCTAGTGGTTTTAGGACCCTTAGCTTGTGTTTAGCATTTAGCTGCTGCTATTGGATTCCATCAACAGCTTCCATCTCCTTCCAAACTCTGATAATAAAAGATCAAGCAACTTTCAGGAAGTGAACTTTTTTTTTTTAATCATTTCACACCAAGCAAGGTAATAATGCCACTAAGATACTGGGAGTGAAAGAGAATAAAAAAACTTTAGAAGGAACCAGAAACCTAATCCTAAACAGAAAACAAAGGATAAACATCTGCTCCTGTTCAAAAGACATGGATAGAATGTGAACTGGACAATAGATGGACCTAACTCTGTATTACTATGTTGCACTTTTAAGGTAGTAATTACAGTGTAACTTTTCATTTGATGAGTCAACTTGATGCCTGCCATTATTTATCCAAAAAGAGGTGTTGTGGAGTAGTTCAAACCCCACTGCCCAAGATAGACTGGTCTAAGACTATTTAAATAGCTCTCTCTCTTGCTGAGGGGGAGGAGTTAACATTTATTACATTAGTCTGTGTTCTCAACCGTGTACCATATTATTCTCCAAAATAACCTACTTTGTATTTTCTATATGCGTGTCAACCTTTTCTATTTACAACATAAAAGAAGGAAATAAAAATTAGAAGATGCACAAAAAAATTGACGCACCCTGTATTGTAATAAAAAAGTCATATATTGGTTGGTTTTTCTTTTTCCATTTGATTTTTTCTGTTTGGCTATTTTTAATAGTTTCTAATTTCAGACTCGTGATGGACGTCCTCCAGGCATTAAAGATGTTTTTTATGATAATGAAGGAAATATTGTTGGTGTAATCAAGTTGAATCCTGACAAACTTCCATCAAATAGGTTTGTACAGATAGAGCAAATCTACTCAAAAGACTCTGTCCTGTCTACACATCTCAATGTTTTTGGTTTTATCATTTAATATTTAAATGTTTTCTAAGACAAAGTATCTCCCATAAAAGAAAAGAAAAAATGGGGCAAACATCTAAATGTTGTATGTGATTCACACCAGAGGTTTGGATAGAATTTAATGTCCATCAGGAATCTTTGATCTAAGAAGAAGAGTTGATCTGTTGTGACTCCAGTATGTAGTTGGTTCACCTTAAGAGATACCAAAGTAAGTTTTGTACTTGGTGTCACCTTAGGACATCAAAAGACCTAGGTGCCTTCAGAGTTGACCTAGAAGGTAACTTCAAACCCACCAAGTGCAGAGTTGGGCCTCGAAGGATGTTAATGAGTGCAAGAAGGGAACCCAGTTGAACTTAGGATATACACACACAAGACAACTGAATAACAGGAATTAATATTAATGCCTGACCTGCAATAGGAAAAACCAAAATCCCTCATATCCTCTCAAGAAAAATGACCCAAAACTAAATACCTCTGATTGGTAGAAATTAATTTGACAGTATCCAGATGTGAATAAACAATTATTTTACATATGAAAAAATTTACTTTTGTACTGTCATCAGATATTACTAGTATAACCTTATATAAATAATCAAAAGTCAAATTACTCAATAAAATAACAGAATATATTGTCAGTCCAGAATATTATATTTCTGGCTGTTATTAATTGGCCTGAATACATAAAATTAGAATATTGTTGGACTTGATTCAATTAAAAAGCAGATTAAACTGTCTTTCATTATGTAATCTTAAATCAGATTATAATAGAAAATACATTAGTGTAAAATGATAAGCAAAACCCCTGTCCCTTAATCTTTCTGTTGAGAGGACTCAGGATGAAGAGGCTAGTTGATATTAGTCATTAAAAACTATAGTAGCATTGTCCTCGTGCAAGAAAGCAAACTGTGACCTGATCAGACCAAACTGGTGATACAAAAAATAAATGGAAAAAGTCATAAAAGTAAAATTAGTAATATTTGCAGATAGTAGCAATAAGAAAAAATCAAATAGATTTTACAATAACAAACAGGTAATCAGTTTTCACCTTCATAAATATTTGGTGAAAAATCTTAATAATTCATCACTTTCTGCAAACTCTTCTATAAAGAATTATAGAATATGTATTCTGGTTTCATTAGATGGATCAGTTCAACATGTAAAAGCATTCATGTGTTTCCATTTGTGTGGTGACAGGTTAAATGAAACCATTAGTTCCACTCTTCCCACAAATTACACTGTCCATTGGCCAGACTGATATATTAGTTGAGAAATACACAAAGCAATAAGTCCAGCTGCAACTCTAAATTGCTGCTCAGTTTATTAATATTTTGATAAATAGAAAACTCATAACTGACAAAATCCTAATTTCTTTGATACATTCTAGTGACAGACCACTTTTAGTACCAATCTATCAGCTGAAATGAGCTTTCTTAAATTTTCTAAGTAGGTCTTGTCATTTTTGGTGTTGGTCCTAAATATGCAGCATCTTGCCCCAAAGTTTGTAATTGATAAACACTTATTCTAATCCAAAACTATCCAGGAGATTCCAGCAGCACAAAGTTCTTCATTATTCTCTTCTAAGTCATTCTGAACATTAGGAAAAAATCATGTGTCTCTGAGTAACAAACCCATACACTGAAATTTAAGTATTCCACTAATTAGTAGTTTCAGGAAAGTGTTTTAAAAAAATAAAAAAACACAATTATTTTGTGGCGTTTAATTTTTTCTGTAATTTTTGCGAAAAATTGTTTTTTCTATTTTTCATGTAGAATAGATAAATAAAATTAATGAAAAAATTTACAAGTTATACATGAAATATAAAGACAGGTAAAAAAAATCATCTTTTAATTTTAAAATTAAAAGATAATTTTTCTTTTTTTCTTTAGAACAGTTCACTTATTTCCTATTTTTGAAATATGAATATCTTATCAAAATGGAATAAACAAAAAAATAAAAATGTTACTTTGAAAAAAGTTTATTTTCAAATCTGTCTGTAGTTAATATTTTTTTACTTTTTTACTCCTTTTAAGGGTGAAAATTGAATACCAATTACCAGAACGTGATGTTGGTCCAGTTAAAATGGACAAAAAAAGAATCAGATACAAAGACAAATCAACATGCAATACTTCCCAGTCAAATTTTCAAAGGCACCCCTTTGGTCAGTCTATTCTTCTTTTCCCACTTTTTTGTATACCTAGTCGAATGTAGTTTTTTTTTTTTGTAAATAATAAAATTAACCCTTTTCCTGAGACAGCATTTGTATGAAAAAGCCTAATTTATTTGAAAACTTCATAAATACTCTAACAGTTTGATACTGCATCAATGAGATTACTTAATTTTACAGTGAGATCTTAGTGATAAGCCTAAGAACAGATAGAAAATCCAAAAGAAGGAAATAGAAACAGCAATTTCTTGTTTAAAGTGTTAAGACTTCATCAGGCACCTGATACAAAAATCATTATAAAAGGAGAAATTGGCAGAGCTTAAATACATCTGCAGGGTTGAACCACTTTTAACCAGGAGTACCAAGCCTCCTGCAGCTGATTTAAAAATGCAATTAGCTTCTATGTAGAGCTAACAGTAGGGATGTTGAAAAATACAACTTGGACTTGTGGTTAAAAATTTTCACTTTATTTAGAATGTTGGTCAGAGAGAGAAAACAAAGTTGAAATTACTTCTTCAGTCAAAGAAGGCATTCATTTTGTTTTGGCAAACCAGGAAGTTTTTACTCATTACCATCCATCCATCCTCTCTGCTGTGGTTAACTGGTTGCTTTATATATGTTTTCATGAACAAAGTTATACATACTGTTTTCATTCAGTTATGTCAGGCTACTGATAAGATTGATTTTGTTGTCAAAATTTCTTCCATGAAGCCAAGTTACTGAAGTGACCCTTGATTATGTCATAACAACACTCAATCATGTCACTCTGAGCTTCTGGTTAAATCATGTTGCTGATTATATTACAATACAAATGATTTGTATTCTTTACTTTTCTCTTTTATATAAACAGAGTTAAGATTCCAAGGTTAGTTTTTTTTTTTTTATTCACTTATTTTTTAAATTTAAAAATAAGTTGGCTACTTACAGAAATGATTAAGAAATGGAATTAAATTTTAATCAACATTTTTTTGTGCTGCAATGCATGAATGTAAACAAAAAAAATGTACAGGCTGGTTGATTATGCCATAGAGACTAATTTTTAATCTACTATTGGTAGACAGTATTTTAATGAAACCTTACTAAAAGCCTTAAAATTTTGATTGATTGGTGTACTAAGATTGAAAATTATACAAATGAAGGTATTATTTTATTGAAATGTTTGAGAGTAAAAATACCAGCTTTAAAAAGTTCTTACTTTTCATCTTGATGAAATAATTTTCATCAATAACAAGTCCAGTTTTATTCATTTGTAAATTAAGTGGAGATTAATTTTTGATTAGTATTTCTTTCATCTTATTTCAGTTGCTTTTTATTTGATTATTCAGATTGTTACTTGACAATTGTTAGATAAATGCATTGTCAATTGGAAATAAATAAAATTAAGTTTCTAGGGAATTGAATAAAACTATTTAAGTCATGCCCACTTCATGGCCTTAATCAGTAATGACACTATTACAGAAAGACAAGGATAAAGAATATATGTTCAAATTACAGGCTTGTACTTTATAGATGCTTGATGTTATTTAACAATTGCAGAACAATCATTGCGATAAAAAAACAGAAACAAAATGGAAGATAAGTCAAAAATGAATAATAAAACTCTTTATTGATGTAAAATATTGCAGTTTTAATTTAATAAGATCCTTTTCATCAACAGCGAAATTTGAATACAATTAAAAAATGAATTTGTGTACTGAAAAAAAAAACCTTTTTATTAACGGTTTTCTTTTAGCATATAATTCATTAATTACTTGGTTATACAGAATATAATGGAACAATTGCAGTGAAATTGAATTTTTAAAAATTGAAACAATACAGCCTATCAACACTGCATCAGTAAAGTGATTTTATTATTTTTCTTTCTTGCTTTCCCTATTTCAGGACGGTCACATAAAAAACCTTTTGCCATTGAATCAGAAGAATTAGGTGTCCCCCCTCTTAAATCCATGGTGAGTTCATTTTCTCATACAAAACTCACAAACATCAAAATACACAAATTCAAGCAATCAACTAACATACCCACAAGTTCATATCTTACAAAGACCAGATATAACATTTAGGTCATATCCGACCGAACTTGAGGCATCAAGTGTTATCTAAGGGAGATAAATTTCAGTTTAAATTTGTATTAGTTAACACCATCAGTGTCAAGATTTTATTTTATTTTTATTTTACTGATATGTGGAGGCGAAGAATATAACAGTAAGGATCCCCTAAAGACAAAATGGCATTGCCTTAAAGCAGATATTAGTCACAGAAGTCTTTCGAGGATAAAATAAAGTCATGTATTTAACAAAAAATGTTATGTAATTTGTTGTGTTGTTTGACATTTAACGTGTAAAGTAGTAAAACATTAAACATGTTAAATAATATAACCATTACTATATAACGAATATATTGCATAATGTTTCCTTACTTTTAGTGATAAACAACATCGTGGCATGTCAAAATTGAATAGGTAGCCATTTGAGAATAAAAGTTATGAAAGAAAATTACTTAGAATTAAAAATCTGCTGGGTGTATTGATTAAGGTATGATTGGAGATCCAGTAAAATCTTGAAAAATTCCAGCTCTTTTTTTATTATCAGGCTGATTTTTGACAGGAATTGCCAGTCAGCTAATATTGAGAGGCTACTATAAGTGTACATTTTGGATAAGCTGTGGCATAAACAATCAATATTGAAATGTAAAATACTATAAAAGTAATTTCTCTTTAATTAGTAACTTTTCTGTATGATTTCTTATTGTTTTTCATGGATTGGAAAAACAAACAAGATATTTTCAAGTATATTTATGATGTTTAATTGAATTCTGGCTAATGATTGAGATTTTCTTTCTGAAATATACAAAATGAAATCAGAATGTTATTTTTAATCAGAAACTGATTTTTAATGGCTTTTTGCATAGACAAAATCATAATTGTTTATGAATTTTGAGTGGGTGTATGTAAAGATCTGACTTCTGAAATAAAGTATGTATTACTTTCAAGGAATTTTTTATGCTCTAAAACAGGTTGAAGCCATTGAGCCAGTTATGGGTGTAACAGTCAAAGATATACACCAAATGAAAATGGGCCCCATTAAAGTAAGTATAGAAGCCCACTTTGGTAAAATTTATCTTTACAGTTCATGGTTGTCTTAATTGTATGAGTTAAATGCGTAAAATGAATGATTATTTGACTTAAGAATATTTTTACATTAGTTTTTTTTTTCCATAACATTTGCATTAGATTAAGACTTGCTTGTATTAGAGGAAAAGAACACATAATATAACATGATCAACAGTTTGAACAAGGCCAGTACACTCAAAACATCGGTCATGATGACTTGTGGCTTTCTGCTAACACAATCATTAACAGCTTCCAAACAGTTTTGTCTACCCAATTTCACTTAGAAGGTCAATCTTGTAAGTTCAAGCATTTCCCAACAGTGCCAGATGCTAGTAACATCTCCCCAAGCTGATATAAAATAGTCACTGCTTTGACAAATCAGCTCTGGTGAAATTCAAACTCAGGTCTCATGGTTAAAATACTGACATTCTAGTCACTCAGCATGCTATGTACCCACCACATACACCTACACACTCTGATGAGCCCAAACATTGTAACTAGAGATATATAGCACAAATGAAAGGTACTGTTTTATATTAACTGTGAATATGAGGGTCAGGTAAACTGATCTTAAGCATTTCATGTTGATGTTTTAACTGTTGCAGTTATAGACAAGTAGAAAGATGTGATTAACATTAATAAAAGCTGAATTGTTGTGGCTGGTTAGAAGACTGTCAGAGCATTTTCTAAATGGCACAGTTTATCGAATGATCCCATTCAGCTGGGATGAGAATTTATTGACAAGGGCCCAATTAATGAAAAACCACCCACAAGGCTAACACATATCAATACAAGAAGTAATCAGAAGCTTTCCCACCAAGTGTGAGCCAACAGAAGGGCTACTGTGGCACAAAATCCAAATAGCTTTAATCAAATTTAAGCTATTTGTGTACTATAACACACAATACAGTGATGTCTTTTGCATATGGAGTTACATAACTGCAAGCCAGTCATATTACTAATGTTAACCAATTTTCAGTACTGAAAGTATCTTAAATAGGTTGCTTGGTCCAATGAATCTTACTTTCTCCTGACTAAAAGAGAATAGGATATGTGTGCATTGTTATCCTGGGGAAGCAATGCCATTAGCATGTAAAAAAACAAGCCAATGAGGGCAGGGTAATGGCTTGGACAGTATTCTGTTGGGAAACACTGAATTCTGTCATTCATATAGAAAGAACTTTGTTGCCTACCATGTACCTCAACATCTTTGAAGATCAGATACACTCCTTTATGGCAACAGTTTTCTACAATGGTAGAGACTTGCCCGAATTATACAAGAATTATTTCAAGAACATGGACTGTGTTGCCCTTATCACAATTCCATTAAGAGATTAAAATTTAGACTAACAAGTTCACTTTGTGCAATACCTGCAGCAGTTAAAAGACCTACCATGAATATGCTGGCACCAGATCTAAGAGTAAATATGTATATAAAATATGCTAAGTGTATTTATATATTTTTTGCCTATTATGTCTGTAACTTTTAATGTTGCCAGTGCAAGGAAGATAATTAGCATTGTATTCATTGTGTGTGTTTAATGTAAAAAGCCTAGGAGGCAAATTTAAGTAAATTTGAATTTTATGATTTAGCAGGACCTTGATTAAATATTTTGAAAGATACATTTATTAAAAATAAAGTCTTTTATTCAGAGCTAAGATTAAAAGAAAGAAAAAAAAAAATTTTTTTGCAAAACCCAAAATTAAAAAATGAAACACAGGTTTTCATAAACTTAGGACATTGGTCAGCAGAAGCCAAACATGGGTAAATGTGACAACTAACTGATTGTTTTGATTTCTCTGTGTAACAGAGAGGTATATACACACACACACACACACATATGAATGCACACATGCAAATATAACTTTTATTGACTGGAAGTAGAAATGGTGTTTATATATCAAAGTACAATTCGGGTTAAGATGTGTGTTTACCGATGAGAAATATGATCTCAGGGCAGGAGGCAATGTTTTAAATCTGGGTCACGAGTAAACAATGGGGATGGGTGAGATACTTGGTTTTGTTTAACTGTATTTGTTTTGATTAAAAGGTTGAATCAATATTTAGATATCCCAAAGTATAATTTTGGTGAAGCGAGAAGAACTCGTGATTGAGATAAGGTAAATAATTGGAGAATCGAATTACTTGTCAAGGGATAGTTTTTGTCACTCGTGGTAACTGCGTGCTGGGCCAAGGGTCGATTTATGATCAATCAGATTTATCTATATAAACACATAGTTATGCTGAAGAAGAGGCAGATGGTCGAGCGAGACAGAAGAGGCCAGACGGGAGAGACCTCGATCAGTTGGCACATCGTCGTCACGTGTGTGAGCACCCGCAGGCGACCATTACGGGTTGCAGTGCTACAGGAGAGACGGAAGACTAACCCTTGTTCTGAGAAGTCTATATGAGACTGGACTTATTAGTCATAAACCTACCCCAGGCAATTCAATATGCATTTATCACACACAAACCTTCTCTCTGTTGGGAATTCGCTGGATGCATTTTCTTTTTCTTTCCTCATTTATGTTAAATGTTTTTATTCTCCCTGTAACCGCTGTTCTGATGTTATCTTCTTATATAAAAGACGTCAATATTTCCCCCATTGTTGTCTGGCTTCTGCAGATATTATTTCTTGTTTTATTTTGCCACATTCTAAATTTCCTAGCACCAACTCTCACAGCCGTGTCCACATCCCCAGTCGACCGTGAACGTATAGACAACACCCCGCTTACTGGATCTAAAAACTAACACAGCGTGGGCAGCAAGCAGGACTTGACCAGTTGACTGGTTGAAATAATCTACGGGTACTTAGGAAGTGTATGGCCAGTTACTCCTAAGTTCGGTTCGGACCGAGTGGACACCTCAACCCAAAGAGGAAGACGCTGGAGACTGAGGGGCTGGGGACGAAGTGGTAGATCTGAAAATATTGTGATAGCACTTTTGCTAAAGGTATCTTTGAATCTGACTGAGGAAGAAGAATTTTAGTAAGTGATTGACTATGATCTCCTATCTAGTTTTCCTCTGAAAATCATATGATCTGAAGTTGCTGAGAAAAGTTCTTGGTTGGGAAAATGAAAAGTAATTCTAAATCCCTCAGATTATACTTTTTTGTCTTTTTTATTTTTACTTTACTAAGATTTAAAAATGTTTACAAGCATCTTTTTTTTTTTTTTACCTTTGTGACAAAGTCTTCTTTGTTCCATATGACGGCCTAATAAACTTTGATAATTAAATTCAAATCTTGCCTGTGCAGAAAAAAAGGTTTTTGGAAAACACTAAATGGCAGGAATGTTTTTGGTTGGGATTTTCTGCTTGAATAAGAGTAGATGTTTGGATGACATAAGAGGCATAATACTTCCATGTTGAGTAATGGTAATAAAGAATTGAGCTAATGAAATCACCAAGTAGGAGTGACCAGTCATGAGCATGAGAAGTAATTGATTGAGATGTAAAAATCATTAATCAGAAATCCTAAACTCTAGCCATCCTTCTAAGGATTCCCAATATAAACTTCTCAATTTTAACCCTCAAGCAATTAAAATGAATTAATAAGCACTAGAAGCATTCCCAACACTGTAAGGCAAAGTTAGTAGCTGAAGAATTTTCAATCCAGCTTTAATGACCAGTTTTGCTCAAAGGCTCCACATCACTGTTCTCTGTCTACACCAACTCCATTTTCCTTCATCACAACAAGTTCTTTATTCTTGCCCCTTAGAAGATTAATTCAATTTCTGTAACTCTGATTGAATAAGGTGTATTTTGTGTTTTTAAACTGACATTATTTTCCATCATTTTATGATAACCAATTTTTTTTTTTTTTTTTTTTACTTTGTGACTAAGTATATTCAACTTGACCAAAATTTCAACCCACTCTGCCAAGATACATCTTCAGAGCTAAAATTACTCATTGTGAGTTGGTGGAGATACACCAGGCTAACAGGAATTAAGATTATATCAATATATATACTAAATTATATCTCTATAAAAGGCAGGATGTGTGTGTGTGTGTGTGTGTGTAATGAATGCACGGCTGCAATTTTCGACAGATTTGCACCAAAATTTACATGCACATGCTCCAAGTTAGTGGGAAGGCCAAGACCGACTTTGCATTTCCCAACTCCCATTGATAGTGGAAATAATCGATTTTTTTCTTGCTTCCTCGGCAGTTTTTATGTAGTTTGTGGCCATTTTCTACTGGCCAGAGTGAGAGCCTATAGCTGGCTGCTACGAATAGGCAGGAAGATTCTATTGGCCAGCATGAGAGCCAACAGCTGACTGACATGAATGTTAACTAGCATGCTAGCATGCAAAAAAAAAAAATCGATAGCTGCATTCGTCACAAATGGGAAAAATTTAAATCTGCATGGCACTTTACTCCAATTGGCTCATTAGCTTGCTTAAACTAATGTTGATTCTGATTCCGCAGAACTGGGTTGGGTGTGAAAAAGTATTTGTTATTAACATTCTTTTTTCATTCGGTTTTTTTCAGTTACGAGTCCTTTTTTAAAGCTGATCATTTTGTGTTCATTTTGTTTAGTTCTTTTTTCGTAACAGATTTAATGTTTAGTATAGAACTTAGAAAAAATTTGCAGTGTGAGATAGGCAAGAAGTAAGGCATGTAGCAACATCAGCACAGCAAAGGGCACTCCTTTAAAGGCAAGGAAGGGCAAAAATATTTTATGTCAAGTGATAGCGATTGCTGTATGAGTTGTATGATTTTTGAATCAAGCATGGGCAACACCAGGCCATGCTGCTAGTTACATATATAATACAATTATATTAAAATATTTCATACATAAATATATTTACCAAAGACGAGATACAAGGTAACAATATTTATTATGCCAAAATACCAGGAATTCATCTTCAGGACAGTATCTCCCCTTTGAGCTTTAGGAGAAAGGTAAAAGCATTCCTGTCTTCTGGTTTACTGATGTGCCACAAGTCTTTTTTTTGAATAGCCACATTAAAAACAACCTTATAAATGGACCACTCATTTTATTTATTCATTGACAGAAGTTAAAATTGCAACTCCTTAAAAGTTGATACCAGTTTTATCCTGGGTACATCATGTACATACCAGTGGATAAAATGTTTAGTTTTCAGCCATCTTGTGATATAGTAATACACATACCAGTGCATGATCTTGGTTTAAGCTTTAGATAGTGATGCATGCTGTGATAAAGTTCAGTGTAGTCAAGTACAAACAAATGTTAGACTATGGAGATACACATTTTTGTTTAATTAGAGCCATTGGATAGTCAGTTAGATTGAGTACTTTAGAGAGATAAGTATTTTAGAGAATTCTTATGCATGTTAGATGTGATGTATTGATGGTGCTTTGATGTTGGCAACATTAGACTAATGAACATTCTTATATCTATGAATCAGGTTCTGAATGGTCATATACAAGCACTCCCTAAGATCAATGTATTGTAAGAGGAGTGGTATATGGGCAAAAGGTTCTTCTTTCAATCTGGTGGGATTGCCAAGGAATAATCCACTTTGAATTTTTACCACCTAATGCAACAATTAATGCTCAAATATACTCTCAGCAATTAGAGCATTTGAACCAAGCTTTGAGGAAAAAAAGACCTGCTTTAGTGAATTGAAAAGAGGTGATGTTTCATCAGGACAATGCTCGACCTCACACAGCAAGAATCATGTCACAAAAGATCGAAGAACTTGGTTGGGAGAAAATTCCTCATCCACCCAATCCCAATCTGGCTCCTTCAGACTACCATTTGTTTCATAGCTTACAGAATCATTTGGAAGAAACAGCTTTTGTAACACAGGAAGAGGTTAAAACTGACATTTGTGAGTTCTTTGAATCAAAGCCAAAAGAATTTTACAGTAATGGCATTAGTAAGCTTGTTAATAGATGGAAGGAAGTCATAGATAATCAGGGAAAATACATTGTTGATTGAATCTGTAATTAAATGTAACATTTGGTAACTTGTTTTCTTTATTCAAAATTCAGACAGAACTTATGGGATGACCTGATAGCATCCAGTAGGGAGAATGTAGTCAACTTTTTGTAGAAAAATGAGGATAGAGAAAAGGATGAATAGTTGCTCAGGAGGGGGAGAAGGTGTTGTCAGGGTTAAAAAAAATAAAAATAAAAAAACTTTCATTTTTAAAGATAAAAGATTCTGTTGCATTTTGATTCATTTAAAATAATTTCCTAATATTTGTTGTTTTATTTTTACATTTTCTTTTTACAACAACAAAAATGTATCACCTGCATTAAATTTGAAATTTTTATTGGACTATAAAAAGATTGAAATATTTCTAAAAGGTTTAAGATATGAAAATTATGAAATGTTGTTTTCTTTTGTTTTTAAACTGACTATTTTTGTATATTTTAGCAGGGTCCAACAACACAATTGCTAACTGAATGTGCTGGTGAACTTCGACCCATAACCAGAAAAGTTCCAATCCCCACGACTGATCTACTAGAAATTTTACAACCTACTACCACCATGATTTCCCATAGTAGCTCAACTCCACTTCCTCCAATCATTCAAACCCCAACATCAACTGGAAAAGCTGAAGCCATCTAGAAAAAAATAAAGAAACAAAATAAAAACAAACTTCAGATAGAGATTTCTATTTTATATATTAATAATATTCACCACTTAACTAATAAACTGGAAAAAATAATGTAAACCTGAAAAATATTTTTGTATTTGAAGAAATTAAAAACAACCAATGTTTTTTTATCCTTTTCTCAAATACTCAAAAGATATTTTCCAAGTTACTAGTTTGAATTGATGTACAAAAATGATGTTTTGTTATTTGGATTGGCATGATTATCTTGGTTATCATGCTCATGTTTTGGCCGTTGTACTCTATGGCTTTCTTCAGGTATCTGTCTTACACTGAACAAGAGTATATAAATTTTTAGCACTCTCAGAAATAGAAATTAGACTGATAGTGGATTAAAGCAGTGTTTAAAACCTAAGTAATGTGTCATCGAGAATCTAGTGTTGAAATTCTAGAGCCTTAAACCTAATATCTGTACTCAGGTGGTGGAACTGTATGAGTGTCCTGACTTGGATGGAATTTTTGTTGTGTCATTTCTTAATCAGATGTCGTTCTGGTAGAGAATATGAAATCTGGCATAACTTGATTACATATGGTAAAAAAGAATAATCATCAACCTTTGTAATAGAGAACAACACAGGGGATAAGACAACTGAAAGAATCAGCATACTTGTTAGATACTAACAACTTCCTCAGCAGACCTAACATAGTGACAAATACGATCTGGCAATTAAGAATCTAATTAAGAAAGAACATTAAAAAAAAAAATTCACCACTTTGGGGCATTCATACAACACTAGAATTTCCACACTAGATTGTCTAGCGGTTTCAAGCATTGGTTAAAACATTCGCTTCCTTGACAGTTGTGAGTTTAATCCCTGGGTCAGGTAGTGCTGAAAATCATATATCTTTTTTGATAGAAGAAATAGATATACAGTACAAAAGAAAATAAATGTGGTGAGTATTAACCTTATCAGCTCTTAAGAGATTTCAATTGTTAAATCATGGAAGTCCTAACTGAATTGTTGAAAAATCTGAACGTGTGATGTTAGTGCAAATGATATCTAAAAAACCACAGAAAATCAAGTCTTAAAAGTGGGTTTTATATGAAAGTAAATTGATTTCTCTTTCTAATGATACCAAATTTAGCCTCTTTGGTATAAACTGGTTATGAGATAAGGTTTTGGAAATCTACAATTTTGTACCAAAAAAGTAAAAGATTTTAATTTTTATTTTTCCTATTTTTATTTTTTGAAGCTCTATTCAAATAAGAAGTTGAGTCTAACAATGCAAAAGGTATATATTTCTCTATTTTCATTGGCCCTAAGATTTTGGTCAGCAGTTTATTTTGGACACTGTACTCTGCTGACCTTCTTCAGCTGTTTGTGGTATTCTATTTTTGTGGGAGAAAATAAGGACATCAGATAAATAACTTTGGATAGTAATTTTTTTTTATTTTGACAAATAGTCTGATTTTGAAATCAAACTGAATTGCCACTGAGAACTAACCTTTATATAATTTGCAATCAGAATTTTTAACAGTTTTTTTTTCAAATGACAATGCTGAATTTATGCTAGGATCTGACATTCAATTAAAGATGAATATTCAGAGAAGATCAATAACAAAAAGAAGCATGTTTTCTGGCATTTGTGATATTTTTCACAAACATTGTGTTGATTATAATCACTGTACAAATTGTAGCACCAATGTAATGTTATATTTGACTTCATAAGTTGTGGTTCATTCAAGACGAGAGTATTAATCTTGAAGGAAGAAATTTTTAAATCATTGCATTTGTGCTTTGTAAATAAATAAATCCATAATCCTTTGAATTTGTTTTTTACAGAATTTTTCATAGTTTTTTTTTTTTTTTAAAGATTATTAAGATGTTATGATCATCTTCAAACATTTTTATCTTTTGAATTCTAAGTGTTCGTGCGTGTGAGCTTATCTGGAAAAATTATGAATGTTGTTACTTTAATTATTGATATTTACTTTGTCTAGCACAAGGAGGGAAGAACTCAGTGAGGATCAAAATCTCTGGTTATGATCTTTAAAACTAGCTTGTTAAGCTCCAAAGTGAATCACTCAAAATGCCACCTTAATGATGATTGGTTATCAATTATGACCTGATATTCTACGTAAATTCATTTGCAACAAATGAGTTGATGGAAAGAATTCTTCAACATTTTGAATTTTTTTTTTAACATTAAAATTATACTTTTTCTCACCAAGATTCATTGAAGTCAAAGAGTTGCATAAACTATTTTCTATGAAAAAATAGAAGATTGTATTTTAACATATCATCATACACTGAGCTCTTTATTTACAAGTGAAATAAAAGATATGCATTAATTGAATGTGTTTATAGACTAGCATTTTATATTAACAACTTAGTGTCAGACAATGTCAACATCTCCCCTTTGGAAACTTGCACTTTATCTGCATTTTGTTCTCTACACAACAGCTTTCCATCAATGTTGTTTAATCCCCAAGAAATCTACATTGTTCTTTGTCTATGCACGAAAAAAGAAAATGTTAATACTGAAGGTATTAAAAATGACATAAATCATTTTTCAGCTATTAAAGGCTCCAAATAGAGATATTTTAACTTGATTGAACCTCTAAGGACCTACACAGTACTGAATTCTTCACTGGACTTGTTTACACCACCTTTTATCAGGTTTGGATTTCTCTGTAAGAATCAATTACAATTGTGACTAGAATTATCTAGAATAGAAAATAAATTCCAGCTAGATAAGTCCTAAGGAAACCCAAACAATACAGTAACTTAAATATAGTGATAAAGACAGCAAGAATAAGGATACTGGTCTGAAGAACATATGCAAGTGTGAGAATTCCAGACAATAAAAAAGAATACAGAATGCACCAGCTCAAATGTTATGATAAGAACAATGAAGATGAGGATATTAATCTGAAATAACTTGTGGAGAAAGGGATTAAATAAGGTTTACAACTTATATTTTGAAAATGAAAATATGATTTCAAATTGAATAACTTAATTCAAAAAAGGCAATGTAAGATATTTCTAAGTTTTGTCTCAAGACATATACAATGTAATAAAAAACAAGAGATAAGGATATTAGTCTAACTAAATTATGGAATAATAAAGTGAATTTGCTTCGGAGATTTTCGAAATGAGATTGAAAGTATCAGAGAAATAATAACCTTGCAGGTTCTAAATGGAAGAATAACTGATTTTACAAGTATTTTCTTCTCCAATCATATTAAATGAAATAGTATTCAAATTTCTTAGATGTATTGTCATCATTATAACTTTTTCATTTGTCTTTATTTCATCTTATTTCTGATGTTTGTTCTACATTTCCAGTCAATGCCGTTAAATAAATAAATGAGTTATGATAAAAAGAAATAAAATGAAAGAAAAATTAGTAAAAAAGTAAAATTCCAGTTTATTCTATTTCATCTTCTTAGGAGAGACATTAATTTTGTAAGCTATTGCTAAGTGAATTTCATTCTTGCTGGATGTCTCATTTTTATGGTCTTGTGCCAGATTAACATAGGTAAATAATTCTATTTCAATACACATTTGAAATAAAGCTCATTTTATTAAAAGAAATTTTATTTGCAATTTTTAAATTGTGCACATTATATATATATTAACAATTATAACAAAACATGTTATAACCTGCTACATAAATGCAATCATGTTTCAGCACTATTGGTGATTAACCTATCTTACACTTGGATGGATATATATCATAGATACAGTAGACCTTCCTTATCTACAAAGGATATGTTCCAAAAGTATCTCAGACAGTACTGAATTGTATATATACTAATTTCTTTTCATATGCATACATATGACGATGCCTAATTTATAAATTAGGCACAAGATTAACAATAATAATAATAAAATAAAACAATTATAGTGTCTAATTTATAAATTAAGCATTGACATAGGTATGTATAGATAGGAAAAGAAATTAGTATATGTAGAATTCAGTACTGTCAATAGGAGAATATTAGTTTTGGAGAAGAAATTGATTCAAATCATTGCATTTGTGGTTTGTAAATAAATAAATACATAATATGCATACTGTAATAAAAGTTATGTAACACAATAAATATTCTTACCAGTGATCTTATTAAGGAGAATAAGAGATTAACAACAATAACTAATAATAAAATAGAACAATTAAAACTGTATATTGAAATAAAAGTTGTGCGACAAATGATTTTTTTCTTACTGTAGATCTCAGTAACTTCAGCATACATTTATTCTTTCCCTATTAAGTTGTGAATTTCCACCATTTCACTTAAAGAAAGCTATTTATAACTTCATTTATCCAAATTGCTTGCTGCTGCTCTTGTATTTTGAGGCCATTAATTAAATAAAACTTGTGAATTGTTTATTTCTGGAGTTGACAATGGCTAAATGAAATTGAGTAGGTGAGTATAACTACAGATAAAGGAGGACCAGTATATATGTAAAAAGATATGGCATCAAACATATACTTTTGTCTAAGCCTTTCTTATTCTGAGCCAACTGCCTTGAGTGAATTAGTTCATTTGGTCATGAAACTCAATTCAAGTTTGAGGTAGGCTTTTAGGTTTGCATCTTCAATTTTTTCAATATCTTTCCAGGCTTTTTCAAGTCCCTCTTCGCAGTAATAGTCCCTCATTTCTTCTGCATATTTGATCCATACACAATTAGCACAGCCACTCATACAGCAATCCAGTGGTGGATCAGGTGGTGGACCTTTACCTGGAACGATTGGAACACATTTTACTGTTTCCCTATTCTCTGTCAGAGTCTCTAAAAGCAATTCTTCCATTTTCATATGTGTTAATTCTTTGTTTTCATCTTTCTCTTCTATCTCTTCACTTACTGATGAATCTGTTTTATCTCCCTTCAATATTTTGGATTCGTTTGAGTCTGGTTGTTCTTGTTTTGAAACATGTCGGATATTCTTTATGCCAAAACTTGTACATTTTGGTGAAGAAATAAGCCTGGAAGAAGGTATCACAAGTCCAGAAAAACTGGAGGAATTGCTTGAGGAAGTCTGATCAAATGGCACCACCTTTTTGCAATGCTGACACAATATGGAAGCAAAGTAGGAGAAATTTTGTGTTTGTCTTCTCAATGATTTTACATGTGGAGCAATCATTAGACAGAGATGGGCAGTGCAAGGAAGTTTACTTATGACAATGCATTAACAACTTGCATATCTGGAAAGAGAGAAATTAAAAAAACAACATTAGTAAATGATGATAATCATTATTATTTATTTAATTTTTTACTGTACCTTTACTACCTGGCTGCAGAGTTGATGGTATGCAAAGAAAATAACAGGGATCTGTTCATTAGAAGACAATAACAGCATATATAACTGAAGAAAGTATTCACTTCAGGGAACTACTTAAATACATGGGTCCACTCATAAAAGATAGAGAAACATTTTTCTATGGAATAATTTTGTAGATTAGCATTCATTAGAACTTCCCTCAAGTCGCAACTTTTCTCAAAATCAAAAAATATTGATTTAGAAGGTGGGGACTCATAATATTGATAGAGTGTAAAATCAATACCTGACTTTATACACACTTACTGGAGTTAGCTGTTAATTGCAAATGTCAAGCTTGAAACTGCTGGCATTATTCATATCAGCATATTTTTTTAATTTAATCTTTTTTATTTTGGGAGTTTTTTAAAAACATTTGGGGGTTGAATTTTTTAGAAATACATGTACAAACATTAGGGAATAAATGAAGAATACACTGGTATACTTTTATTAATTTATATAACTATATTGTTCTTTAATTAAAGAGGTATATATCTGTTCTTTATGTAAAAGAAATCTTTGTGTAGAAAAAAGAAGTCTGTTTTTGCATGCAGAACAGCTAAATCCAATAACTCTGTAAAAAGTTAGGGATTGATTTTACACTACATCAGTATTATGAACAGAACCCCCACACACACACTTCTATAAAAATCATAAAAAAATCAATATTTTTTATTTTAACAAATGCTGTGCCTTGAGGAAGATCTAATTTTATGCTAATCACAAAAATTATGTTCAAAGATTTTTTTCTTAATTTTAACATGTGGATCAATCTGATGTAGTGTCTTTAGTTTGCTTTTGGCTCTAAGAGAGAAGTGGTTGGGAACAAAAACAAGAACACAGATAAACATTTTGAAAGCAAAAATAAATTATCTAATAATGTGTGTGTGTGTAAGAAATGTTAATGATATATATATATATATATATATATATATATATATATATATACATATAAAATGGAAATTAGGAAGGCTCGAACATATAATTTCCTATATGCACCACATTATCTTTGTCTCAATGAAAAACTGGAAATTATTAGATATAAAGATAGGATTAATCTCTTAAAGGAATGAATTTACTGTTAACTGTAGATATCGTTCACCCTTTACCTTGCAATATAAGTAATAATATTATAAATGATAATAGAATGGTATTGTAAGTTTGTATTATCATTATTTACTGGTTCTTTATTTATATTTATGTGTATATATATATATATATATATATATATATATATAATTGTAATCAGATCATTGACATTAATTACAACCTACCTTATTTGCTAGTGATTTAATCTAACATAGATTTTTATGTTGATATTCAATAGTTATGATCATTTATGCATTAATTTTACGAAATTTACTAAGAAATGAAGAAAGAAATGCTAATAGAATGAAGAAATAAAAATCATAATGGACTCTAGACAGTCCATACTAAAACTGAACAACACTACTTGGATTAAAAAAGATAGAGACAATTTTGATGTCCCAATGGGATCTTTTGATTCAGCTCAAATAGCAGACCTAATAGGTATATACATTTTAGATATCCTAAGTAGATTCCTTGACCCTCAAAAAATATAGGACTATACAGAGATGACGGGTTAGTTGCTGTACCTAATACTAATGGTCCGTTAACATCCCAACTACAAAAGAAAATAATTAGGGCCTTCAAATTTCTAGGATTTAGAATCAAGATTTCTTCCAACTTAAAAATAGTAAACTTCCTAGACGTTACATTTAATCTGAACAATAATACTTATAAACCCTTCCAAAAGGAAAACCAATCACCCATATATATAAATATCCACTCCAATCACCCGAAATCAATAATTAAACAAATCCCAAATACAGTAAATGCTAGAATAAAACTTTCCTCCAGTAAAACCATTTTTAACCAGAATAAATGGGAATACAATAAAGCCCTGTTAAAAAGCAATTTTAAGCAAACACTAAATTACATAGATAAGTCAGTAAGTAAAAAATCCACTAAACCCAAAAATAGGAAAAGGAAAATTATATGGTTCAACCCACCTTTTTGTAACCTCTCCAATATTAATATAGGTAAATACTTCATAAAACTGATAGAAAAAACACTTTAGCAAAAAATGCATATCTGAAAAAATATTCAACAAGATGAATCTAAAGATTAGCTATTCTTGCATGAACAATATGGAAAGAATTATTAGCTCACACAACAGTAAAATTTTAAGAGACCTTCAGGATAATCTAAGACAAAATCAGGATATAACACGAATGGAAAAATCAACATGCAACTGCAGGACAGGATCAGAGTGCCCAGTTGAAGGAATATGCATGGCAGAGAACACAATATATGAAGCAATAATTTTCCCCAAAGAAAAGGTTGAAGAGAAAAAGATATACATTGGAATATCAGCGGGAGATTGAAAACACCGACTATACAACCATCGCCAATCCTTCAAAAATAAATGTAAAAAAAACCAAACTGCACTATCAAATCATTATTGGTTTTTGTTGGAGAGTGGCCTAACACCACAAATAAAGTGGAGAATAATATCAAGAGCCAGAACTCCCAAAAACTTCAGAGACAGATGCAACTTATGTTTGAAGGAGAAAATCTTCATAATCAAACATAAAGATCCAGACATACTACTAAATAGACACAATGAACTAGTTTTTTAAATGCCGCACAAAAAACAACCTAAACCTAAGCAAGTACACTAAGAAATAATCATATAGGAACAGCAATTTTGAATGTTTTATATTCCCTTTGTTTTTAGAAATATTACTATGCACACGTGAACGCTAACACATGACTATATGTATACAACTATGATAATGTATTTGCACACTGAGACACCTGTTGATATGTACATGTATATGTTTTTATATGGAAAAAGAAGCATACCAGTTTTTTTTGTTTTTTTTTGTGAGTGTGGAGATGTACAATTAGATAGGTACTTATATGTTTTGCCATAAATATGAAAAGATCGGGTAATATATATGTGTAAAGATATAGATAATGTAATTAAATACTGAGATAGTCTTCGAACGCAGGCATAAGTGGATGCACGGGTGGACATGAGGATAGGGACTCTTCCAAATTTCTCCTCTAATATTCTCCAATTGGAAGTGAATTTTAAATAGCACGAAGGGAAAGTTTAGATTGGTATTTTAATTGAGATTGAAAGATACTACCCCAGTGTGGAGAATAAAATTATTTAAATGGGAATAACTGTTGATAATTGGGTACATAAAAACAACCACGAGTTTACTTAATGAACAAAAATCAAAAACAATCACGAGTTTACTTAATGAACAAAAATCAAATGAATAGATGTCAACCCAACAAGCTATAAGATAAAAGTTTTGGGGAAAAAAAAAAAAAAAAAAAATTACTAAATATAAATTGGATTGCTCTTCCAATGTTCTGTCTATGGATTTTTCCAATCGACTGTTTCATAGAAAATACCCAAAACTCCACTGAATTTCAAATTAATTTCTTTGTAGATTATTTTAAAATTTAGATATTTATCAAACCTTAACCTCCCAAATATGCACGTTAAAGTAACGCGAACTGACAGCGTCTAAGAATTTGAATGAAACCTGTCGTGTAATTTATTGGGGTTGTTGTAACGTCTTCCTTTAATGTCGTTCTTATCATTCACCCCTTAGCCACCTTTATCTAGAGATGAGACGCATTAAATTTGAGCAACATCTAGCCGACACACTGGGGTTAAAATAGGAAACTAAAATGATACATATGACACACTCATATCTCTCCCACCTCACTTCGTTAACTTTGCGTATACTTGATGAGGTCCGTAAAAAACGTGTGATGATCCAGAACCCTGTTAAAGTGAAATAGCTTATTACATGGAATCTTAACGTGGTCTGTCTTTTATTCAAACATATCTGCTCTGAATTTTACATTGAGCTCTCTGGATATCATCCTCCTCAGGTCTACCCATACGGATTACCTAAATTTGCATAAACTATATACATATATATATATATATATATATATATATGTGTGTGTGTGTGTGTGTGTGTATGGGTACGTGTATGTGTTTTTATATTTGTATATATGCTGTTTTTTTGTATGTTTGTGTGTATTTTGTTTAGACATGTGAGTTTGTTTTGTTTGTATATATGTGTGTGTATGTATATATACCTTTTTCTTTTGCTTTGTCTATAGCCTGATACACACATTTCAAATATGTATATGTATGCATTGTATATATTCATGTATTTGCATTTCTTACCTTTATTTGATAACTCTTATTTTCTATGTTTGTGTATATAAAATATTGATAGTTGGTTTCTGTTGTTTTATTAGTGTATTTATGCTTGAATTTTGGTGAGTCTGATTATTTGTATATAGGTACAAGTGATTGCTTGTATAAGCTTTTACTTGTATATACATATATATCTGACATAATTTTTTTTGCATGGTTTTTTATATGTTTGTCTGTCTTTATTCATTTTATTCTTTATTTTTATTTACCTTTTTTGAATTTTTCCTTCTATTTCTTGTGTGAATATCCATCCTTATATTTTCATGCTCATGTATTTGATTATATGTACATGTTTGTGTATTAGGATGTGAATTCTCTTCCCTATCTACCTCCTTATTTGAATTCAGACTTCCATGTATCAAATATGTGTAGTGATCATAGATACTTCTTACATCAGTGTCGAACTTAACTGATAAATTGGTGTTTCGCTAAGAATAATACAATATATTTTTTCTAATTTAATTTCTGAATTATTTTGTAATAATATTAAACTTGATGCTTGGTTAAATTTAGAATTTGACATTTGTAATTTTTAATTTAACTGTGAAATTAAAACTTTATTTGTTTATATTGATTTCTACTTTAATCTAATCTTAACTTTAATGCACTAATAGATTGCACTTAGGGTAGATTGTCAAGTTATTTTGAATTACCACATACTTGTATTCTGATTGGTCATCATAGGTTACATAACAATGTTTCCCTTACTGAGGGGGGTTGGTTGGTTGGTTTTGAACTCTTAAAACCCTTTATTTTGCAATCAACACCATCACTTGATAAGACACCAGTAGTGTTGAAACAAAATTACAATTTTTGTAGTGATGTTATAACATGTATATGTTATAATTTTGAACATATATATGTGGAAGAAATATTAATTACTGGGAATTTTTACCATTCAACTGGACCAGTTAAATTTTAAAGTCAGCCCACCCCAAAATCAATATTAATAACAACAATTGGGGGCACATCCCCAAATGGGGGGGGGGTAACAATTTGAATGGGTGGAGGGGGCTTGAAAAGGGCCATTTTTGCGTTCTCAGTCTTGCACAGCAGAAGCTGAAGAGGGGTTTCTCCTCAGCCGTTGAGTTCTTTGATCATCATTTTCAGCCTGCATGCAGAAGCATTCAGGTACGCTCTTGGAAAGCCGATGACTATGTTGATCTTTGGACTCAGTGGCTCTGATTGAAGCATTCCGAGAGGCATTTTGAGACAGGTGAACTGGACCTTCTAAAGACGATTCGTTATTTCTTAATCGCATGGCGAACCTGGTGGCAGCCATTTTGCGACCTAAGCAAGTTCTTTACTTTGGTGATATGTCTTAGGCAAGTATGAATTGTCAAATGGAATGCATGGGAAAATACCAGAAGAGAACACTGTAAAGCTACAGGGATCACTAAGCTCAAATAACTTTAGGAAAGGTTGAAAAAATAAATGTTGAGTAATGAAAAACCAAGCTTACTTATTACTACGGTGAATGCAATACAAAAAAACTGGCAGTACATTATTTACATTATTCGGACTATTGTCCTCATCTTTGTCGCCATATTTATCACAACATTTCGGCCGTTGTACGCTCCGGCTTTCTTCAGGTGGTTGGAATGTCGAACCGAACCCTTTATTTTGCTAACCGGGGTAGACTGTTCTAGTTCCACGTGCCATGTTTACCTCATCTCAAAAACTGGCAGGACACTAAAAAAATTAAATTGGGAATGGCTATAAACAACAATGAAAGCAACACCTTAAAACTGTAGTAGTAGGCTTTATACAATGGAAAAGATAACCTGAATTGGCCACGAGAAGGGGAATGTGTAATTTTACCTCGTTATTTTTGAGGAAGACTTTCAGTGCTCTAATTTTTTTTTTTTGTACTTAACTTTCACCTTTATGTTTATGATGCTTTATGGAAAATATATTCTAAAGAAATTAAAATAAGACTGTTAAGAGTGAGATTAAATTTCATATTTCATAAGAAAGGTATCTAATTAATTTATAGGTACCTTTCTTATGAAATTTTATCAGAAGTGTACATAAAATACTATAATTTTAGGTACATTTATTACATTTTACTGTGTTATTTGTATTTCTATTCATTTTATTATTAATTTTGATATTTCATTTATGGAAAAATGTCATAACTGAGATTAATATAAAAATAAGATCATGTAAATTTCATAAGATGATACTGATACTTGTAGGTACCCTTCTCAGTTGAAATTGAAAAATCAAATTAACTTCTCCACACGTGTTTCGCAAAAGTAAAAGCCTTAACAGCGGAGAACAATGCTTAACTCAAATAACGCAACTTGATTGTATTCTGGTTGGTCTTCCATACTTTACAGCCCAGTTATAAACGCAAAACTACATTTCTTAATTACTGCGGGTCTTCTGATTAGTCAAAATGATACAATTTACAACGCGCTAAAAAAGATCTATCTCATAAGGAGACTTAGGAAACCCGATGCGACTTTTAACTAATTTTATAATATTTTAACAACTTAAATGTAAAAATCTATTATAATTAAAGAAATAACAAATAATTGTACTAAAAATTCATTTATCATCGAAAAAATTTTTTGCTTTCAGTAAATATTGTCCATATTCATAAAAACAAATAAAAGCATTTGAAATTAAATATCTTTGTTTTATTGAGTTTTATGTTACAATTCAGAACTGATTTTCCGGTAAGGGGGGGGGCGCAATTAAAAACAAAAAAAAACATGATTTACATTCCTCAAAAGCCTTGTGCTTTTAATTATTGTAATCACTAAACCCGATGCGATCGAATTTCTAGCGTTTTCATAAAATTAGGGGGGTGGTAATAAATATTTAAAAAAAATATTTCTGCCATGACTTTAATAAAAAAAATAACATATTTATAATAATTTCGATCATCTGTGAATAGTTCCTGAAAGTTTCATTAACATACGACAATTATTTTTATTTTTGCAAGATTTTCCAAATTAATCATACAAAAAAAAAAACGTGCTAAAAATGTTAGTTCCGGTGATACAAAGAGAAATAAGGTTTTTTTAATCAAAATTTAGAATGTTCTAAAAAGGAAAAATTTTTTTAAATAATTAAAAAAAACTTTGGTCTTTCCTCTTAATAATAACAATTTAGACGATAAAATTTTGTTTTCGTCAAGGTTGGCGTCTTTTTCATCCAGCTCTTTTTTTAGCGATTTCGTGGAGGTACCGAAACCCTTTCAAACTGATACTTACTTACAGTAGTTAAGCCGACCACTCCTTTTAAATCTTTATAAGAATGTGATTATCAGGAATAAGCAAAGTCAATTACTTTTTACTTGAGTTTTACATTGCAATATTTGCCCACAATCTCTTATATTGTGTGTGTTGAATGGTAGACATTCCAAACAGAACAGGGAAACAATTTCGGTATTCGCTGTTATTTTCTGTAACGAACCAAAGCGGATTTAACTGTCTCAACTTAAGAAGTCTATCACAGAAAGTCTCAACGTTTGTAAAATAAAACAGATAAATCATTTCGTTTCTAAAAGAGAAATTGATATAAGAAGTGTTTGGTACGTAAAAAAATTATTTAAAACGCTCTGAAACCGACTATTTGTGAGGATATTTTCATTCACCCGCCTCGCCTCAACAATTTGTTTACACGCAAAAAACATTCAACAGGCATTTTAAAAATATGTTTGCACCGGTAGAGAAAGAGTGTTAAATATCATTCATTATGCAAGAAAATTGTATTACCAAAATCTTTAATTTTTCTACGACGAAATAAAAATTAAAAACTCACCTATTTTCCTCTTTAGAGGTCGGTGATGTTGTGGCTGAATGTTATCTCCCTTTAATAGGAAGGTTCAGTAATGTATGGACGAACACAATAACCATAAATACAATAACATGAATAACTAAAAATAAAATCAATCTGTTTTCAGATGGTGGATGCGATACTGACGCAGTACCTTATATAGAACAAATCTGCTCAGTTTACTTGAAAAAAGAAAGAAAAACTAATAGAAATTTGATAACATTTATGAATATTTATTTAAATTCCAATTCTGTAAAAAATGAACACACACACACACACATATATATATATATATATATATATATATATATATATATATATATATATATATATATACTCTTTGCTTTCTGACCCTGCCTTCAAAGCTTGTCAGAGAGTAATGTCAACAACCTAGTTTCACAGACATTGAATACTCTTGTTTACAATCTGCTAGAATAAATGCTTAATCAGGCCATTGCTATTATGAGTTTGTTTCCCACTGCGTGTTTTGATATTGTATAAAAATTTTATTTTTATTACTTTTAAAATTTTAGCTGTGAATAAATGTTTAATTGTCTAGGTGTTTTTTTAGTACATGTTCTTTTGAGAGAAGTGTATTTTTATGAAGGCCAGATGGTTTGTGGAAAAAATTGTTACACTTGTATATCTTTTTCAAACCCATCAGAATTTGTGAAGTATCCATTTCTAGTTTATGGAAAATTATTTTTTTCATATATACTGACCAATGAGAGACATGTACTCAAGCCCGATAAGAACCCAAATAGGGGCCTTATGTGACTATTTTTTGGAATATATAGAGCTCAGGTCAGTAGAGAAGGAGACGATATTTTGATGGCAAATCAACATCAAGAAGCAGAAGGTATTGACATCAAGAAGAGAACATCAAAAAGGCACAAAGTTACAAACCAGTTGTAAAGAGAATAAAGAATTTTTATGTTCAAATAAAAATTCTTCTGCAGTTGGACAACAAGGAATGAAAAGAATTCTAAGAAATTTTCCCAAGCATGAAAAAGTGTGAATTTAAAAGTGACTTTTCTAAAATGACTATATACATCTTAGGGATGCTTGTGGGGCAAGTGAAAGTCTGTGTTTTCGTTTTTTCTGAAAGGTGGGTTTCACCTTTGTTTTTCTGCCTTCTTGAATTGTTTTCTCTTTTGTCATTTTTCAGAATCCTTGACTTTTTCTGAACTGCAATTTTTTTCAATGGTAATCCTTTCTTTTTATCAGAAATTTGTTATTCTGCCTTAATAAGTGCATGAAAAGAAATTTTTGTGCAAACTTTGTATTTGTACATTTTTCATACTTGTGTAATAAATGTTTTTCCTTTAAAATTTTATTCAGTGGTTGTTTAGCACAAGAGCTTATATTTGGTAGGGAATAAAAAATTTTATAATTGACCCTGGACTAAACAAATTTTAGCATATCCGAATTTCTTAGGGATAATTTTCATTATACTTATGGAATGTAGCTGCATGATGAAAATTGAATTTCACTTTTAGTTGGCCTTTCTTTGTAGTCAAATTGGTAAGGCAGCATCCATGTTAGATGGGCTTCCCAAAATACTGGGAGTTTAAGCCTTTTTAGAGGTTACTTTTTTATTTCTGATCTTAATATGATATGCTAATTTAATTTAAATATTAGTGGAGATTATAAATAGTTTATCTTAGAAGGAACAGGAGTCATTATATCAGTGTGTGTGTGTGTGTGTGAATACACTCTTGATTATATGGACTACAATGTTAAACTTTACAACCATAGTGGCACTGATAGGATTGAAGTTGTTGCTAGATGAACTTGATTTTCTTAAAGTGTAGCTGAGATGTTTCATCATTACTGTCACAATGAAGAAATTAGAAAACTATAAAGCAGTTGGTGGTTTTGCAGTTATGAACACAAGTTAAAGAGATATGTTCAGCATTTAGAACATTATACAATAACTTTAAAAGAATCATTTTCAGTTGGTGTACAAATTTTCAAAGAGTGTCAAATGTATTGAAAAACTTTAATGCAATGCAGAAACCAATATGAAATGTTTTCTCGCTAAAAACAAAAAAGAAAAATATCATGGTAACAATCAAATTGAATAATATAGACCTAGATATGCAGAGGGACACTGGTAGTGAACTTTCATTGATTTCAGGAAACTTTTGAGAATGTATTGGTAAACCAAATTATCCAAGAGCTATTTACAGCTGTGTCAATTTGATAGACCAATTATAATAACTTTAAGTTATTTTGAAGGTACATTAGAAATGTAAATTTGATACAATATACTACCACTTGATACAATATACTACCACTTCATTAATTGCAATGAACATATTTGAAAAAAAATAGATCAAAAAATACTTATTATTAAATTCAAATAGATCAAAATTTCAGAACATTTTTGTATACAGTATAAAACAGTGAGTGCTATATTTCAGTGAGTGAAGGGAAAGTTTTAGAAAATGGTATAAAAAATATGGCGGTTTATCAGGATGATATTTGCTTGTGTGTGGCCACTAAAGAAGAATTAAATTCAGAAACTGATTTTGGGTTGAATAGGCTAAACAGAGTAAGCCTGACTATCAATGGAAAGAAATACTTTTGTAATTGTAATAGAATATCATTTCTTGGATATTCAATTTCAAAGGAAGACATTTTGCTAGACCAGGATTTAATACAGAACATATTAAATGTGTCCATCCCAATCAGTAAAAAACAATTGGAAGCATTTTTAGGATTAATGAATTTTTATAGACAATTTTGGCTGAAGTATTCAGACTTAATTGAGTCATATGCTAATTTTCATAAAAATAATAAGTTTATTTGGTCAAAAGCACAACAAACAGCTTTTGATAACTTAAAAAGAGCCATTGCTGAAAAAAGAAAAATAATCTCATAGTAAAGCCATTTAATTCCATAATGCATATTATTATCAACTACAGATGCAAGTGAAAATTCTATATCTGAAGTATTACTCCAGAAAGGTCACCCACTGATGTAACTCTCCACAAGATTAACATCTGTTGAATTCAATTTATAGAAAAAAGAGACCTGACGAGGAAAGATTATGTGAAAGAGAAAAAGAATGTCTTTGAAGAAGTTAAAAAAAACTTAATTGGTAGAAAAATAGAGACTTTGTTAGAAAGAAAAGAACAATTGAAGAAGAATTGTTGAAGGGAAATAAGAGACTGTTGGAGAAGGAGAGAGAAATTATTGAAGAAAAAAGGAGAGACATTATTGGAAGAAGTGCGACTTTGTTGGCGAGAAAAAATAGGAAAATGAGTGCATTTACTGAATAGAAAAAGGAGAGACTTTATTTAAATCCTTCATAGAGGGGTGGTAAATGATCTGCCAGGGGCACTAAAACCTTATGTTTCTGGAAGATAGAGTAATATGCTAGTGTAATTATTAGAGTGGAGGCTATAAATAATCTTGCCCTAGAAAGAATGGTAGTCATTATATCTGTGTGTGAATACTTACTCGATTATAGACTACAACACAACTTCACAACAGATTCATATTGTTTGCTTAATGGTTGTAGAACATAAAAACAAGCTGACAACTATCAAAAATAATAAACATATGAAAGAAAAATGAGTTAAAATGAATAAAACCTAAGCCTAGTACATAGCTACCGGCATATATATATATATATATATATATATATATATATTAATATATATACATACCAATTTTATAAACAGTGACTATTACTGCTAATAATGCATGACTCTCCCAACTGATTGAGTTCTCTAGGTCACTGACGTGTTTATGAAAAAATGAATATGCAAGAATTTGTTTTTCTCTCTGCCGGTTGCTGAAAAACTAGGGGTTAGAATCTCTAACTGATGCCAAATCCGTTAGGTTTCAGTCCCGGCTTGAAGCAATTAGATGTCTAGCCACACTGATGAGCTGTGATACAGTGAAACAATCTCTCTGTGGATGACAGTATATATATATATATATATATATATATATATATATATATATATATATATATTTGCAAAAAACCAACATAGTTTACAAATTCAAGTGCCCTTTGGGAGATTGTATCTCCAATGGATTAAATAATATTTATGTTGGTCACACTACAAACTCGCTTTCACGATGCTTGACTCTACATTTGAATGATAACTCTAACATTTTTAGGCATTTAAAACAACATGCCTGGCTGCGTACACAATTCCGAAAAATTCTTGTTGAAAACACAATTATACTTAAACATGAAAACAATAAACAAAAACTAAAAATTCTTGAATACATAAAACTGTTGAAACCTAAACTGAACATAATAAACTACGAAATCTCCACAAATATTCTAAAATGCCTATAATTGAGAACAGAAGCCATTGGTTTATACTTCTCATTTTCACTCTCGTGTGGTCATGTGTGACATCACGAGTTACGATGCAATTTTCGCTTCCGCGTCTCGTATATACAAGTTTGTCATTGCTTTGAAATTTTTCATGCAACAGAAACAGACTATCATTATTGTTTCTTCCATGTATTGTTTGATATATTAAAATGTAATTGTCATCTTTGATAATGGCTTATGTAAGCCGAAAGCTTAGATAGGACTAAAACATGTATCAATATGGTGATTTCCTTTCATCTTTCAATGATAATGTTATTAAAGCTTATCAGACAATATGAAAGGAACTTACTTAAAATAAATAGACAAAACTTGTCTATATTATTTAATATTATATATTCTGTGTACTTAGGCAGCAAATGATCTTTAAGGCCAATATTATTAAAAAGAACAAACATTTTGTGTTGATTAATTTTTCTGACTGACTTTTCCAAATTACAAATAACTGTTTGAAATTCCACCAGAAACAGTCCAATTGATTTTGAAAGAAAAGTACAAGAGATATAGTCCAAGCTTTTGACTTTTTAAGTCATTATCAGATTAGGTAAAGACAAAGAACTTGTGAGTGTTGTAACATAGGCAAAGTGTGTTGTGTCATAGGTGAGGTGTGATGTGTGTATGTGTTTTAATAATTATATATATATAACAATAAAAAACAAAAAACCTACATCACACCTCGCCTACATTACATATGTATGTAAGTAAGTGAATGAGTATTTAATAAAGTTATCTTGTGATAGACAACAAAAGAGAGATCAGAAGACAAGTTCTAAATTCTGATATCATGATACAATTATCCAAAAATTAAAAAAAGAAAAACTTAAAAAAACCTATCTTCTTTTTTTTTTATGAGATCATTTTCTTTCTATTGACAAAGAAAGAATTTAAATCTGTAATCGCAAGTATTTTTTTATAAGCTTTATTCTTGGAAGATCCCAAACACATGAAGTGGCCCCGGGCGAGTGCTCATGTTGCGAGTACCTTGAGTCGGCCCTGTATAATTTTTCCTTCGTTTTCGTGGTTTTAATATTTACGAATTCAGTTATTCGCGGTGGACATATTATTTTTTAATGATTAAAGGGAAGTTACTCTCACTGACTCTGCACACGAAATTCATTAAACGCATATAACCATTCTTTCTCTGCACACGAAATTCATTAAACGCATATAACCATTCTTTCTCAAAATTTCACTTGCAATCAATGAGGTTAATAATTGTACTTATTTCTTTCTCTTGTAATTTTCGAACTTTTTTTTTCACTTTGACCAAAAATAACAACAAATAAATAACAATGGCTATTTCTTCCGACGATGAGAAAGAAATATTACATCACAAAGAACAATTTGAAAAAATTCAGGTTTATCTTTTGACAATGCTGACACAGCAATTTCAAATGCGGATGGCCACGCAAAACGCTGGTAATTTGACTTCAGACAATTCCGTGGACTTATTAGCAAATAACATTCCCAATTTCATGTATAGTCCAGCAATATTACCTTTTTTTTTGTGGTTTCAATGCTGGAGGGACACTATTAGAATTTAATTTGAGAACCACTAATACAATGTTTTACAAATTCACATTCAAGCCTCTTTTCTGATCTTTGCCCCGAGATAAGAACATATTTTCTGGCGAGATTTTCTGTCTCAGCAATCTCTTGTGTCATGTGTCATGTGACCTAGATTATTTTTAATTTATTTAGATTTGATCATTATCATTGACTGCAGGCCAGCCAGGATATTCTTAGTCTTCCAGATCCAAATTTCTTCTTCTGAACATCTACTAACAGAATTCTCAGCTATGGCACCATCTCCATAAATGGCACATGTTTCTTTAACTTCTTGTACAGCATTTTTTACTTTCCAGAAATAAAACTGCTTCTAATTTTCGTCTATTTTCACTTTTAATGTAAAACATGTAAAATTCATAATCCAAGCATGAACCATATAAAATGTTGGAATATCACCTTTGAATTTACAAAGTTGAAACTAAAAATCATAATTTGTGTACTGATGTGTGTCAATACATTAAGACATGTGAAGAAAATTTTACTTTTCAAACTACAAACTGTTTCTGGGCCAAAAGTGGTTAATTATGCAATAATAATATAATAATACATTTCACAAAATAATGAATCAAAACAATAAAATTATTGCAATGATTACATAAATTAACCTAAAAATTTAATAGCAATTTTTTTCACACTAAAACTGTAGAGACGGGATTTTACTCTAGGTCTTCATTATTTCTTTTTTAGCTCCTTTCATACAAAAAAGAGTAACACTTTAAAATTCATTTTATGTGATTCAAATTGAACATTTACTTTCTGTAGAATAAAATAAAAAAAAGAACATTTTTTTATCTTAATTTTTTTGAGTTTGTGGATCCAACAGTGGACATTCAATTCCTGCTTGGATAAATTAGATTTTATTGGCTTTTTAAAATAGTCCCATAATATTAACCTTATAAAATAGATAAAAATTTTTTATAAATAATATAAATCAAAAAAAGTTTTTGTTATTTTTTATAAAGTTTTTTTTTTTTCACACTAATGATATTTTTTAAAACTTTTTGTCAATTTCAGTGCTAAAAAACTAAACCTAAGAGACGTTCAAAAATCCGACTGTCTGATTCCAGACTTTCCAACTTCACTTCAGGTTGAAAACTGGCCTCAATCAGTGTTCTTTGTCTTTGTGCATTTACAAACATATGTAATTTAAAAAACAATAAATCAGAAAAAAATTTTTATAAAAAAAGCAGAAAAATTTTCCCCTCATTCAGAAAAACTTACAAAAAAAAAAGCAGAAAAATTTTAATTTTTTATTTATTTTTCATGATTTCTGATTTATTTTGAAAAAGCATTGATTGAAGCCAAATTTATTCTTTGGTTTAGTTTTTTCTTTATTTCTTTTGGCGGAAATAAATTTGTATGAGAGTTATATTGTGTGTGTGTGTGCGCGTACAGCACTTTTCACAAATTGCACAAATACTACACCTTGATCTTAGGTAGGAGTGCTGATTCATATGTAAATATTTTAACAAGAACTGTACTAAGGTTTTAGAATTTTACTATTAACATATATTACTTTTTACATCATGTAACTTTCATTTTGCTGGTGTCAGTCTTTTTTATATGTAAACATTTTGTGTAGGCATATCATCAGGTGTTTTATTCTTTCTTCTTTTGGGTATGAAACATTTAAAGTAAAAGAAGTGGGGAGGGGGGGGAGTCAAAATCAGATTTTCTAAGCTGAAAGTATGGTGTTCATTTTCAGATTGAAATAAGGATGAAAATTTCCATAATGAAGTCTTCTGTTTGTAGATTATTTGTTCTCCTTAACAAGAGCATTGACCACCCCCGCCGCCACCCCCAGGACTTATTAACCAATTAGTAAGTTTTCTATAATATATTTATGTGAATAATATGCTTTATGAATTTCAGCTTTATTTGTTCTCATTAGCAAGAGACTTTAGCGCCTCTCAGAACTCAACCTAGACCTCAAGTGGAACTCATACATACGATCCATTGCTAAAGATACTGGAATAATGATTGGTTCCCTGTACCTGACTCCTCCTGCTATCATCTACCTTCACAAGAGCCAGATGAGGCTGAAAATGGAATAATATCATATTTGGGCATGAGCTGCACAGTCTTCACTTTCCAGTGTTGAGAGTGTTTAAAAGCATTTCCATGTGATTGTGAGTGAGGAATTATTTTCTATCACCTTACAACCCCTTTCCAACAGATAAACATTGCAAGCAATCTCATTGCTCTATTGTTATTTCCATGGAAAGAGTTTAGACAAACTACATTCCTTAATTCCACCAGTTCTAAATTCCACAGCAGAAACTCACCATATCATGCACATGATATGAACCAATTATTAAGTTTTCTATGATGTATTTATATGAATAATATGCTTTATGAGTTTCAGCTTATAATATTTATTCTCATATAAAATATAGTTTACTTGGGGGGGGCGGTCATATTTTATTATGCAAACTCCATGCAACTTTTTATTTCTAAATAAATCCAAATGATATAAGCTATAGAAACACATTTCATTATTTTTATCCCATACACTTGAATAATTATTATTCTATTTTATTTTTTTACATATTAATGTGGGAGTCCTTAATGTAGCCATCATTTGCTTTTAAAACGTTGACGTTGTTAACTTTTCTACTCTTTCAACTTAAACATTATTTTCTAAAGTTTTTATTGATTTCCAGAGATTTCCTTTATTTGAATATTGTTTTTCATTCTCATCTCTATCTCTTTTAAAAATGGATCAGGAGTTTTCTGTTGGATTCATATCTGCAGAGGCTGGAATCCATTCCATTAATTTGGTAACTATTGTCCACTTTGCCAAAACAGGTTTCAATTTTGGCAAAGTGGACAATAGTCACCTTCTCAGAATGTGAATGATAATTGTCTTGAATGAATATATTCTTTAGCCTAATGCTTCTAAGTTGTGACTTGTGCCAAAATTTGTCTTGTCCAAGAACTTACAATAATTCTCTGAATTTATTGTGAGACCATCATCAACTTTGATAGGTTCTATAATTTTACTGCCTACAATATGAGCACAAAACATTATTTCACCTGCCCATCTTGTTGCCATCTAAGTCATGCTGATTGATTATTTCCATGAAGAACCAAATTTGTAGCCCAGTCAACAGGTGCATCCAATGTAGCTCTATAGTCACCACTAAAAATTACTGTTTTCATGTACACTCTTCATCCAACATACATGTTTCTCTTTATGATATTAGCTTTAGTAGTTTGATTGCTTTTATCTTCTTAATATTCTGCATCTTTTCTCTTTGTCCATGTTCATAACACCAGCTCAGTTTACTTTTCTTGCCATATTTAACAGGGATAGATAGGTTTGCCTATCGTCCAGTTCACATTCATCCTCAGTTTTTGAACAGGTTTCTCCCTTATTTTCTGTTTAGAACTGAGTTTTCGATTCTTCTCATTGTCTTTACTCCCAGTAGCCTCTTGCATCTTAGTGGCATTATTGCCTTGTTTGGGGTGAATTGATTACAAAAAAATACCCTTTTAATTTTTCTCAAATCTTATTTTGCAATATTCTTGAAGCCAGTTTTATTATTCTTGTATTGTGAACATTTTCAATTTCCCTTTTGATTGTGATTTCAACTTTTTTGCATTTACCTACATAGTGTTTGTTATTCATTAAATTTAAAAAATATAGTTTCTCTTGTTGTTTTTATGATCATTCAAAGTAAGCTTTAGATATCTGAAATTTTAAAATAAATATAAATAACTGTATTTAATATATGTTATAATGAATCCCCCTTAAGATATAATCCCCCCTTGAGTTATAATGAATCCCCCCCTTGAGATATAATGAATCCTCCCCTTGAGATATAATGAATCCTCCCTTGAGTTATAATGAATCCCCCTTAAGATATAATCCCCCCCTTGAGTTATAATGAACCCCCCTTGAGATATAATGAATCCCCTCCTTGAGATATAATGAATCCCCCTTGAGTATATAATGAATCCCCCCCCTTGAGATATCACCAAATAATTCCCCAAAAATATTTCTATTAATATATATAATGAATCCCCCCTTGAGATATAAGATATAATGAATAACCCCCTTGAGTTACATCACCAAATAATTTATTATAAAATATTTCTATTAATATATAATGAATCCCCCCTTGAGATATAATGAATCCCCCCTTGAGTTACATCACCAAATAATTTACTACAAATTATTTCTATTAAGATATAATGAGGCCCCCTTGAGATAAAATGAATCCCCTTTGAGTTATAATGAATCCCCCCTTAAGATATAATCCCCACTTGAGTTATAATGAATCCCCCTTAAGATATAATGAATCCCCCCCTTGAGTTACATCACCAAATAATTTATTACAAAATATTTCTTATAAAATCAGATATTACCAAGTGAAATTCACCTGGTATAATTATCATATAAATAAATCCTAAAAAAATTCCCATATATTGGTTGGTTAATTATATTGTAAAAACATTGACTTGTGTAATAAAACCTGACATGTGCAGGTGGAGATTGGGTTAACATATAATTCACATAGTCTTTTTAGAAATAAGCAACTTACTAAAGTTGTCATTTGTAATGCCTGGAGAAATTTTAGTTACTGAAGATTTTGGTGTAAAACTGATTATACAGGGTGTATCAAAAATACTTTTACAAATTTTGGGGGTGAGTTCCTCACGCCAAAACCAGGACAAAAGTCCATATAAACATGTCCAAAAGGCCATCATTGTCCCTCAACACAGCAACTCATGATAAATGTTTAAAATATCTTCTGTTTGCTTCTACACATGCATGCACCCATCAGATCATTGACTGGTGGAAACTTTCAAATATTCCCACATGGTGTTGAATGGTTTCACAGGCTCCCATGACACATTGATGAAGTGTCTCAACATTAATAATGTCTGTTGCATAAACCAATTGTTTTAGGTGACCCCTCAAATAAAAATCAAAAGGATTGAGGTTGGGGGAATGTGTAGGCCATGGTTCTCCACTAGTTATCCATCTTTCATGATAGATGTCAGCCAGTGCATCATGAACAATGTAACTAAAATATGCTAGAGCCCCAATAGTCATGAACCACATACATCTTCATATTAGCAGGAGTACATCTAGCAGGGTTTGGAAGTGTGTTTGAAATAAAGTCCCTGTAGGCAGCTCCTGTAAGACGTACTGGGAGAACATATGGATCTACCAGACAGTCACCTACAATTCCAGCCCATACATTAATTGTAAACTGATATTGGTGTCTAGCCTATATTTACCATAGGGATTCTGATCTAACCATAAATATTGGTTGTGTAAATTTGTTATCCCATCTCTTCCAAATGTTGCCTCATCCATAAACAAGGCTGAAGAGCAGTTTGTGATAATAGTTCTCCCATGGTAAGTGATCAGAGGGCAAAAGTTGCAAATGATATGGATACAGGAGTGGCTCTGTACGCCATGTGGTACTATAAGATGTAATATGTACTATGAGATGTATAACATGCTAGGGCTACTCTGTCTTCCTTGTTACATATTTTGTGGTGCCATTGATCCTGTCTCAGCAATGCAACAATAAACAGAAGCAAAGGTTCGATGAGTTGGTTGCCTTTGATCTGGAAACACAATCGGGTACAGTGGTGCTGCTTTGTGTCCATTGCCATTTGGGCAACTGTATGTAAAAATCATATCTGCCTGCTCATGATATGAATATCCTGCCATTGTTAAATGAATACTTCTCAGTTAACTCACATGTTAAAGACAGACTAGCCACAAATGTACATAAATGACAAATGTAACCTAGTCTGTATGGTAACACAGGGACATCTACAGTAAACTTTCTTTAAACTTAACTCAAAAATGAAGGGTTTGCAGACACATGTTTATATGGACTTTTGTCCTTGTTTAATGTGAGGAACCCACCCCAAAAGTTTATAAAAGTATTTTTGATATATCCTGTATATTCAACAATTTAGTATTTGCTCGTAAGAAATGATTTGAAGTGGTGTCTGTTAGTTTTGAATGGTTAAAAGTTATGAATGGTGTTATCTGAATTTTTTTGAGTCATTAAAACCTATTTTTGTATATATTTATGCTTGTAATAAACAAAGCTTAAAACTGCCCTCCACAATCTAATACTGCACTTTTAAGTCTAGATACCTTAGAGGAAAGTAATATTTATTTTGATAATACAAAAATGTGGCACAACGCCAAAAGAGAGTATAGGAGAAGGCTGGTTTTCGATGTTTTATTAAACTTACCTAGCCACAATTACTAATCCAAACATATATTCTAAACATATACACTATTCCTCATACCAAAATAATACATTCTTACTTACCATTTTTACTGCAGCCATCATAATATCTCAAAATTTCTATGAAGTCCTAATTAGTTCTCATATATAAAATTTGTAGAGGGGGATGAAAAAATAAAAACAATGAATATTTACAATGATTACCATTTATATACAGGAAATTAAACAAAATAGAGGAATTTTCATCAGAACAATTACCATGAAAGTATTTATAGAAATGGTAAAGAGAAGCCCATTATAGTGGTGGGAAAATGACTGAAGCCAAGATGCCAGGTCAGAACCAATAACATTGCAGATTCTTCTTTGGATTTTATCAAGAATCTCTAAATATATAAGAGGAACTCCAGGCCATATGTGGCAACAATATTCAATACAAGGACAAATGGTGGACTTATAAATATGTAAGAGTGATTCTGATGAGGAAAATTGTCTACCATGACACAAGGAATCAGCTTTCCTAGCTGTAGACCTATCAATTGATTCCATATAATCTTTCCACTTCATGGGTACTCCCAGATGATTAAAATAGAGCAATTTCGTTTTGGAGGCATTAAAATTAACAAGCCATTCCTTGTCTCAGGTAACAACAGAATGTAAATCATTTTTTATATCAGCTCATACTTTGACCTTATCAAACTGCTCAAACTTACTATAAGACAGGAATCAGCATAGATTCCAAGTTGAGAAGTGATTCAATCAAGAAGGTCATTGATGAAAATTAGGTTAACAGTGTAGGTCAAAGGATAGGCATTAATGCAAAAAGATCTAGAAAAGTGACCATTCAGGACAACTCTCATTTGATAACCAATCAGAAGAGACCCTGCAGCACATGCATGTTCAAAATCAATTCTTTGGTTCTCTAGAAGAAAATTCATAGTAAAATACTCTTTTACATTCTCACTATTCTCAAGAAAGAAAGAAAGAAGTGGAGAGAATCTACTAACCGGATGATAAATGTTGAAATTTGCAGGAAGATGGATTGAAAAATTGAGACGGAAACTAAAAATGAAATATGCTGAAAAATTGTTTCAAAATAATTCGGAGAATCAAATCCAAATTTAACTAGACGGAATTCAGTAAGATTGAGCAAAACCAAGACTACCTGTCCTTTCCCACTTCCCGCTGATGAGAAAAAGACCATTACTGTATCCGTGAAGATGTCAAATAGAAAAAAACATGTCGATAAAGAGATCCGTGTGGTCACCAAAATAAAGATCGTTCTGAACGAAAAAAACGGGCAAAAGAAACATTTGGCTTGAATAAGCCACCCAGAAGAGAAGTGACAGGTAATAAAGAAAAATCATTACTATTTTGGAGTGACCATGGAAAAAAGTTCTGTGGTATTGTTGATCATAAAAAATGTACAGACAGAGGGAACAAACTTTTATTTTTAAGGATATTGGGAATAATTTTCTTTCTCAATTCTTCAAGAAATCACAGCATAGGACAAGCTGATAAAGAGAGATTAATGACTGAAAATCCTTTTTGTTTTCGCCTATAACACCTGGAAGTTGGATTCATCACAAAGACAGTGTACCACCCTTAGGTTAGATACCGAGAATGTGGGAGAAGGAAGTGAGATATTAGCACCGCCTATATGGAACAATGATGTGTGATGAGACGTGAAGGGAGTTGGAGTTATGGGGCAGCTTGATTCCTCTGATCACTCCCAAAAAGGAGTTTGGACAACCCCAAATTTGGAAAACGACTTGAGTAAATATATTTTGAGAATATGGAATTTTAGAAAAAGGTTGATGTTAAGGGTGGAAGACAACCAAACCTAGAGCCTGGTTAACCCCACCCCTACCAGACGCAGGATTTCATGTAAGCCAGAGGTTTGGACAACTTGTAGAGAGTCTCCACATTACTGCTACTGAAATCCACATTGTTTGCCGAGATCTCATGACCAAGATCTTGTACCGGACCAGAACTTTGAAATTAAAGTTACTACTAATATAAGGTGCAGACTCCAAGGGGGGGGGGTCCCAGTGTCATTTGATTATGACAGTAAGTAGGAAAGATTAAAACTTCTGTATACAACAAATCATATATAAACCAAATTGTTGTTAAATTTTTAACGTGAGTTAATTCTTGTTATTTAGTGCCAAACAAAGTATTTTTTTAGAGCCTCATATATTTTTAATTAAATTCTTGGATATTTGAAATGTCCAATTGTTTGAAGCTTTATTAAACAATAGCAAAATAAAAATTACGATAATTAATTTACTCATTTAGCAAAAACTAAAATGATTAGGTCACGAGCAAAATGGTTGGAAGATCATTATTACAAGTGAGCTTGAATTTTACAGGCGGCCAACAATTGAAACCTTGTGTTACAATAAACTAAATTTAACAAATAAGTGTGGAACAGTGGTTAATGAACCAGTTTTGCAGGCTCTGTTACTATTCACTGTTGCTTTGTGCCGGTTCTCGGATTTCTTATTCCAAGCCATTATGCATTACACCACTCACACGTACACGATTTCATCACTGGGTATTCCAAAGTGTTCACCCATCAAGGTATTGATTGGGTTGGTTTTTTTTCAAACACCGTTCTCTCTCAGAAACTGTATGGAATTAACACATTAATTCCATCTACATTTTACGCGCGAGCGAGTTTTCCTCCCTTCCTTTCACACTCGTGCGTGTGTGCGCGCGGTTCGCACCCCTTCCTCCCTCTCACAGTTAGACGTAGCAGTAAACGTCCTTTAACTAGTGAGAAGCTCGCTAGCTCCTACTGATGAAGTCAGCCTAACAGATTTTGAATTTTTTCCCGCGCGTTTCTCGGCGTCTCAAACGAACAGCGTTTGCAAGCCAGTTGCCTCCCAACTTTCGACCTAACTAGACGGGCAACTCATTTATTCCGTGCCCTTAACCCATATGCGGGCCGGAATATCTTATCTCAACAATGTCGACCTCACACTGTACCAAGACTTCTTCTCGTCTTGAAGCTGCCCGCAGGTCAGACCTTCTCCGTTTTCGACCAGAAGACGTTCGAGACACACGACACAGTCGTGAGCAAAACTTCGTATTCAACAAGTGGCTTATTTTTATCCTTCGTCAGTCAACCTTAAATACAGACAGGGATATCTTATTGACGAACAAACTTGCTACCCGCAGGTCAGACCTCCGTTTTCTGCTAGAAAATGTGCGAGACACACAACACAGTCGTGGGCAAAATTTCGTATTCAGCAAGTGACTTAATACAGACAGATATTCTTCGTCCCTTCTGGACTCGCCATAAGTAACTTCACATAGACGACGCAACCAACTGCAAATTAAATAACTCTTCGTCCTTTTTTCTAGACGTCCACAGCAATCCGTTAAAATTTTCAACAGTTAATTCAATGCCTGACCAAACTCTGAGACGACTGAACTTTCAAACTACTTTGAACCTGAACATAAAAAAAGATAAAAAAACACAAAATCACATACACTCTCAACGCCAAAAAAATCCCTAGTGAGTACTCCTTTCTATCTGTGCGCACATACACCTCGTGTTTAACAAGTTCTTTTTTCCAGAACCTTATAAAACTCTTTTTCCAATCTTGTTCATCTTGCATTCCTATTTTGGCGCGGAACATCTTCTCTGATCTCGTACCACGAGATACCTACTTGTTTTTCCATCTAATAAAAATTACACATGTTTTGCATCCAGACGCCTTTGTCATTTTATTCCGGCTATCTCTTTGATGTTTATAATTTATGCACTTGTTGATTGACCCCTTTCCTCTCTCTGTTCATTCACGCATATTTTTTATATACATTGTTTGTGGACTCGGTAGTTTAGTGTGGTGTCTGGCACAAGGCCACTTCGTAATAAACCAGCACTGCACCCTACCGGGTCCGCAACAACTGTAACTGAGGTCCACTCAGCATAGTTGCAGTAGAAACCACAGGTGGGCTTTTTGAACGTTGAATAAACACAAGTTTTCCTGAGCAGGCGTCTACGACAAGGATTGGTTAGCCGCTATAGTAGACAGTCATACTTGGATACAAGAAGCCAGCCATACTAATAATAAATATACATTGTATTCCTCACTGAAACTGAATTTCATGCACGGTAAAATCATTGTGCAATACTTTATATATAAGTATATTTTTGAGACAAGTGTAGTGCCATGCCTACATTTTCTCCAATTCTCATTGGTTAATAAATACATGATACTTATTATAGGACAATTTAACCATCGCAAGTAATTCAAATTTTTCTCTAAAATCACGGATTGATCCATTTCCTGACCAATCGCGTATTTTAGTATCTTTCCTATATTTTTGGTGCTAAGCTATCCGGAGCCTACCCATCGTTATAAAAAGAATCTCGCTATCAACCAAAAGACCAGTAGAAGTTCAATTCTTGGAAAATAAGGCACGGCGCTATATTGACATTTTAATTCTTAATTATTACTAATTCAAGTAATCATACTAATTTCTGTTGATATCACTCATGAACATTATATTTTTCTACACTGATAAAACACTGTGGAACTATTCTGTATTTAGCTAAGACTTCAATTGAACTTTGTAGTTAAATTACATTCAATTTTGTACTCAACATTTATTAGCTAAACTTACCCTTTTTTATTACGGAACAAGGGAAGCAACTTTCTTTATACTTACTGTTGAAATTTGTATACCATTGTTAATACAATATATTATTAATAATGTTCACTGAGCTTGATTTTTTTCCTTGATGTTTAAATTTAATGTATGGATGTTGATTATCTTGAAACACGCAGCCGCATTTATATATTTGATCAACCCAACTACTAATCACACCATAACACAAGGATATTTCTCTTCATTCGGCCAACATTATCATACTATCTGTCTACATTTCTGAGATGAGGTAGTATGTACACTATTTACATTATTCGGACTATTGTCGCCATATTTATTACAACATTTCGGCCGTTGTACGCTCCGGCATTCTTCAGGTGGTTGGAATATCGAATTATACCCTTTATTTCGCTTACGGGGTAGACTGTTCTAGTTCCACGTGCCATGTCTAATGGATGTCAGTTATCAGTTATCTCCTGTTAATTCCCTTCTCCAAGTTCTCTACTACCTTAACCAGGTATTGAACTCCCACTATTTGGGTCCTGTCACGGGATCTAACCAACACCTTTATCCACTGTGCCATGTGTCCTTTAATATGGGAACCAGTAATAAGGAGTGCCAGAGAAAGGCGATAATAACAACAAAAATTACAATATGAGCTCCGGTAAAAACATTTTTGATAATAGCAAAAAATTGCAATATGAAAACTGGTAAAAAAAATTGTTGCTGAAGACATTAGGTTTAATACCCAAAAATTCATACACAGATGTCCCCAAGGATACATGGTACAGATCGTCTGGTCACTGATGACCAGGCTGACCTAGAATCGATCATCGGGGTACAGTGTTATACTTAGTCTATTGAAAACCTATGATCTTTGATAGCTCTGAAAACAACACCGACTCAAACTGACTGCCTCTATCAATGATAATATGTAAGGGAACTCTGAATTTGGATACCCATATGTTAATGAAATCTGTAGGGACGTCCTGTGCAGTTATTTCAGTTAGAGGGCAGCCTCCGTCCATCTAGTAGCTCTGTCAATCATGGTTAGTAGATACTGATATGGTGAAAAGTAGGGATATGTTTTGTTTTTTTGTTTTTTTCTGGTGGTAACATACCTGGCATTTTTCAGTCATAAATAAGCTCGGCTCCTGCAATTTTTCGGTGTTTTTGGCTGGGTTTGCTCTTTTCTTTTTCTTGTTTTTCTTTAAAGGTGGCCTTGTAGGGTAAAAGAATATAGAAAAAGAAGTTGAGAGAGAGAAAGAAAGAAAGAGAGAGAGAGAGAGAGAGAGAGAGAGAGAGAAGGATTTTAAATGAAAGCGCAAATGCCTTATTTTAATTAGAATCCGTTTTATTTTTGTTTATATATATTTTATTTTCATATTTTACTTTCATATTTTATTTTATCATGATTCACTACCACGCATAACTTCCGTTATGAAAAATGAAAAAGAAAGGAACGCCGGAAAATAAAATAATTTGGCCAATCAAAATATTAACACAAAGAGACTTGTGAAAAAGGATAAAAACCTGACATCTGTAGACCAACAGGCAGAGAGGAGACCAGAACGACACCAGGAGAGACGGAACAAAAGAACGCAACCACGCGTGACATGTGAGGAAACAGGTCATCTGCTACTTACATTTCCACTCTGTTCAGGGCAAAGAGAAAACACAGCAGATTGACATCTGACCTAATTTTTGATGTTACTACTACCCCTATCATGGTCTGGCTTCAAACTACCGAAACGAACATTTCTTCAGACTGTCATCAATATCTACCTCATTAAGGAACTTTTTGCTTTTTGCTTTTTGGGCCTCACTCATCACTCTAAAGAAAATAAATATATTTATTTATTTTAAACCCTTAAGTCAGTCGTTTTATTCCCAAAGTTTCTGATAAAATAATTATCCTGCATTTGTAACAATACGATTTCCCACACATTTTTAGAAGATAAGTAGGTAAAGTCCAGTCAGCTATCAGAATTTCGTCCTCAGTCCATCCTTGAGTCAACTGAATTGTCGGGGTTTTCAGAATTCATGTCTCCAGTTCGCAATTGGCAACCTAAAATTTTATCAATGATTTTAGATAATAAATCATAAAATTATTCATCTGAAGAAGTTGACCACCCAAAAAGTTGAATGTGTCGTTCCAAACCTTCCAGAACACGTGGATGCGGAGAGAAGCAAGAAGTCAAGAGAAAAGGGTTCCAGCAGTCAGTGAGTTAGTAGCTGCCCAACGGCAGTGACCGAAGTGACAAGCAGTGAATGTAAGAGTGCTTTTCTGTAGCCAGAAGTTAGTAAGATAGCAACCCGCTTGTCGAAGCTGAAGGAAGGATCCCACGGTTAAGTGAGAAGTCGTATTGTTGATAATTCCCAACCAATGTCTTTAAAAACAATTGTCGTTATTATTTTTGTTGAATACGTTCACGGCCAAGTGGACAAATCTGTGAGCATAGTGAAATCGGGTGTGCATGTAATTATAGCCGATATTGGATGTCAACACAGGTGCAGTGAACGAAGAACGAGCGGAGAACGTCGTCACAAATTCCGACACAAAAGTCGTCACATATCCACACAGGCAACGTTCCGAAATGAACACAATATACCACAAGATATTGTAACTATTTTCACTATTTACATTGTTCGGACTGTTGTCCTCATCTTTATTGCTATATTCACGACATTTCGGCCGTTGTACGCTCCGACCTTCTTCAGGTGGTATATGTTGGAATTTCGAACCGAACCCTTTAGTCCACTGGGTAGATCGTTCTAGTTCCACGTGCCATGCCTTTTCTGGATATCTCAGTTTCAGTTAACTCATATTAACTTTATTAACTAAAAGGTAAGGTCACTACAGTATCGCCTTTTAAGCGAGATAGTTGTGCAACAATCTCAAGAATTTTTATTCTAAGTTGAGGATAAATTTCCTATAAAAATTCACCATGTTAAGAAATTGGTATAGATTTTTTTTAAAGTTTTAGGAACCAGGAAACAGCGAATAGCTTCAGTTCTTTCCGGTTTGATACCATTTTTATCAATCCTATGACCTAAATGTCAACTTCAGACAATCTAAATTTACATTTAATTGGATTCACAGCAGCACCATATTTTCGAAATCTTTCAAACACATTGTAAATGCTGTTTATGTTCTGGTGAAGAGCTGACAATAAGGACGGCATCGATGTAGCAGAAAACTGAATCTAGTCCTTGATGAACTTGGTTCATAAATCTTTGAAAGGATTGGGCTGAATTTCGTAGTCCAAACGGTAAACGTAAAAATTCGTAAAGCCCAAATGGCGTTGTAATGTCTGTCTTCTTTCTGTTAGAATCCACTATGGATATTTGATGGTAGGTTCGAATGAGGTCAAGTTTTGAACATGTAGTAGGCTGCTAAAATACGGCCGATGAATATTAGCAATAGGTGGCTTAAAGATTCTAAAGGGACTGATGTTGCCGGTGTTCAGACATAATTTTTCCCATTGCTCAATTCCTTACTTAAATCGCGGACTTCCCTACTACTCGTTTCCCTAGCAAAAACGAGCAACATGCTTCTATACTTGATTTATTTCTTATCTCCTCTCCTCACTCTTGCTGATCCTTACACACTGCCCTCATGGTAATTCTGGCTGCTCTGTGGTAGATATTGATATTTCGCTCTAATCCTCTATTAAACAGGAACCCCCTATCCAAAAGACCTCTTCCCGTTACCAGCATGCTGATTAGGACTCCGTGATTTTCTTCGTGACGTCCCTTGGACTGACATTTTCAATCTCGCAATTGAAAATTGCGCCATTGAGGTTTCTTCTTGGGTCAAAGTCGGCGTGGACGCTTTCATTCCTTATCGGAAATACCAGGTGAAACTTCAATCCTCTCTATGGTTCACATCAGCATGCTCGGCCGCTATAGCACACAGTAACCACTATTTTCGGCTATACCAGCGTGACAACAGGCGCTTTGTCCGCAAATTCTCTTCAAACTCTACTCTTGACACATCCGGAATATCCCTGCTTAATCTGTGTAGATAATCGAACCATTCACTTCTCGTAATGTGAATTTTCCAGGGTCTTTTAATTTGCCTGACTGGGAAATCTGGGATTAGCGATATTTATGCTCCACTATTGATCAGAAATATTGATTTTGAATTTCTGTCGATTATTTGGAAGAGTAAACTTTAGTTTGAAATGCCAACGCGTCCCATCGACGAAGATTGTTGGCTTATTCGTTTCCCTGGGACTTGTAATTTCAGGGAGTTGTGCATTTTGTACTCCTGTCACCGAATCTCTTGTGGTAGTAAAACAGATATATCTCCTTCCTTTTGATTTGCTCAGTATTGTTGTCTGCTTTTCGACGAACTGTGATGCTGGTGTCTTTGCAAGTGTTGAATTATTTTAGTTAAATCACCTATTTGCCTTTTCAACAATTTATTTTTCTCCTGTATTTGGGTGATGTCATCACTTGGAGTCCGTGCACTTGCAACTAGGTTGTCTTGGGTCATGACTTCCATCAATTTATCAGCCGTATCGCACAGCTTATTCATGGGCACATTGTCTCAGATTGCTGTTAAGGATACCTGCACCGTTTGTAGCAGCTTTCCTATAAATATGTGTTGTAAAATACTATCATTCAACATATTGCTGGACAGAGTCTGTAAACGGCGTAGAAAATGAGATGGTTTTATCTCCTAATACTTCAGTTTTCAATAAATGTTGCAGTCTTTTCCTGTCAGATAATAAAGTTCGGAGTATTAACCCCTCTTTTAATTTCTCGTATGGATTGGTTTATGGTGGATTTATCAGGAGATCCCGTAGACATGTGGCTGTTTCTTGAGGCAATGCAGAAACTACGCAAGCAAATTTTTTTTTTTGTGAAGAACTATTTTTCATAAAAAAAAACAAAAAAAAATAAATAAATAAAAACATTTTCAAGCGAATAAAAACCAATTCTTGATCATTTTTAGAGAATACAGGTATGTTTTCAAAGGCAGCGGCTAATTTGGATTCCCCCATTTTTGTTTTATGTAAGTTTGTTTTTTTAAACAATTTTACGTGTTTTTGTAAAAATAAATGCGCATGTAATATGCAGTATCAAAAGGTTGTAGCAAGTAAAAATATTTACTTAATGATATTATAGAATATTATTTTGTAAAAAATATTCTGACAAAAATTCTCATTGGAAAACAATTCATAACAGAACACGATAAGGAGATTTAGAATAAAAATAAATTTCTTTATTATTATTTATTATATATTAAATCGAAATAAGTTGCTATTTACCTCAAACACTGCCTTCCTTAGAAAATTAAATAATATAGAAGGCTCGCTCTATGTATTTCAATAGGGTGCTGATGAAAAGAAAGAAAATTGGCGAAAATTAGATGGAGTTAGTTGATCGGTCAGTGGCGGCGTTTTCCCCTTATTTCACGACTTTCTAAGAGATTTTGTGAAAGAGAAAAATATATATTAACTGTTATTATGGATCACCATTAAAGTTTCTAAAAATATTTTATAATAAAATATTGTTAATTCAAAGCCCAGTTTCGCGAAAGATCTTTTTGTCTTTTTCCGAAAATTACTAAGAGAAAATCCTGTATGAAAAGATCTAAAAAATTGAATACAAGAAGGAAGATATCTGTAGTTAGTGTAAGTAATACTTACAGAACGTAACAAAATTTTATTTATTAAAAAAAAATCGTATTTAAATTAAAACTTGTGAAATCTCTACTGTGAAGTTTTAATGCACTATTTTTTAAGAAAAAATAACATCGCAATAAAAGCCTTTTTTGTCGTGGTCACCGGTTTAGTGATTTGTTACTTCAATAATTAAATGTGTAAGGTTTCTTACAGGAACATTTTGTAGTATATGAAATAATGATGGCGAAAAAGAGACCAGTTGATTTGCGATGCGAGATGACCTTTATTAAACAAATTAAAAGGAAATTAGATGTAAATTGTAGGCGCAACGAAATGTTCATGAATATGTTATAGCGGTAACTTACTTTATTGGTGTGTTTTAGGTGTGTAGCGTTCACAGCTCTTTTAGCTTCAGCGTGTAAAGTTCATGACACCAGTTCGAAAGAGGAAAAACCCAGAAGAGAAAGTTACTTTAGAGTTCACGTATTTTTATATTCGAGAGTTGCTGCTGATAAGTTTATTTTAGGGTTGCTACTGCTACTATCTTTAAGATCACTGCACCACGTTTAAATTTTACTTACTTTTTTATACATTAGGAAATTTAGAGTTTGTTTCAAGGGAAGGCAGAAATCCGTTTTTAATTCGAAGTAACTGAAGTTTTTCTTTTTAGTTTAATATTCTACTTTAATCACACATGAGAAAAGTGACCCAGCCATACGGTAAAATTTTTCTTCAAATTTCACGCAGCCGTGTCTTGTAAAAACGAACACAAATTTTGTTCTTTGCATTTAGGAATTAACAAATATAATAATTTTTTTGTGAAAAATATAAAATTTTAACTCTCTTAAATCCTAAATTCCTGTATCGGTCACAAAATTATTGTTAGTAGGAAAGGGAAAAAGAGAATTCGTACTTCTCCTAAGTTGACATAGGCACTAATCTTACTTATTATAAAACGCAGGTTGTGTGTGTGTGTGTGTGTGTGTGTGTGTGTGTACGTTTATATATTGGATCGGATTTCCTACATTTTTCAACCGATTTCAACAAAACTTCACAGGACTACGTAAAATTACCTTGCGGTGGTTCTGACAGAGCCAAAAATTGGAAAAACAATTGTTTTTGCACAAAATCAATTTGAAAACACGATAAAACACGATTATGTCGCCAGAATGAAAGGGGGGAAACTCATATCGAGTTATACTTATAAAACCCAGGTTGTGTGTGTGTGTGTGTGTGTTCATTATGGGATCAGATTTCCTACATTTTTCAACCGATTTCAACAAAACTTCACTTTTTTGGCAGGTAGTGTTTCTTATTGTCTTGCACACTTTTTTCTTTATTTTTACATTCTGAATGCTTTAAAAATTCCATTTACAAGACAATTGTTTATGATAAAATTCTATTCAATCGATAGACTCATAACGATTGAAAACAATGTTTTTGTTTGAGTTTGGGTTTGACCAATTCGTAAACCCCCCCCCCCAAAAAAAAACTAATTAAGACATGCGTGTCCATCAACGTTAAACAATAATCTTTGTCAATTTTATTTTTCAGTCTTTATGATGGTCGATACTTGATCTATCTCTTTTACTGTTACATCCCCGGGCAACGCCGGGCTCTACTGCTAGTAACAAATAAAACTCTAACACTGCGCAAAAACTTTTGGAAAAAAAAAAAAAAAATCTAAAACCTACTTATACTTGTATCACAAACGTCTCTGGGACATATTTAAAAATGAAAATTGAAATGTTTCTTTCTTATATTCACTCTGTTCGTGCTTTTGGGAAAATTTCTTTGAATTAATTTTTTCGTTGTTTATTGTCCAAACGCAGGGAAATTTTTACTTGTGAACTTCAAATTACCACAGCTGGCTTGTAACTAAAAATACCTTCTTTTCTGAATACTTTCTCGACGTCTTAATATTTTTGTCGGAACGTCAAAATGCATTCTGGAGTTATCTGCTCACCGGATTTATATTTATTCAAAAAAAGAGTTTCAGAATGCATCATTCAGGTTTTCACAGAGGCTTTAGACCACATCTCTCATTATGGCCAAAACTTACGAAAAAAATACCTTTTCGCAAATTCAAAATAAATCCTTAACAATTTTCACCGTTTTTAACGGCTGGTCCTAAAAGATATACAGGTGTAACAATTTTTTTAGACAAACCGTCTGGCTTTCTTTAAAATACACTTCACTCAAAAGTACGTGTACAAAAAAAAACCCAAAAGACAACCTAGACGAATAAACGTTTACGGTTTACACCAAAGAGACTAACAGTAATGAAAAAAAGTAGATACATTAATTAATCTTGGCGTGGGTAAATCAACTATTCATATTTTTATGTCTTCTTACCCAACTATTTCTTCCTACTGGTAGGCATAATGAGAAGGAGAGGAGGAGGATAACAGTGACTAGTTGTACATTCATTTAAATTGTTTGTAGGGGTAACAGTTTCCAAGTTCAACATTTCACCACCCATTCATCTTTTATTGGCTTTGGTTGGATGAAAGATTAGTTCGACCAAATAAAGAAAAAGTCTTCAAATTTGAGACTCCTTGAATATACGATGTGTACACTTAGTAAAACCAGACAAATATGAACTTCTTATTGGGGGTGAGCTGTTTGGAAGAATATTCTAATGTTTTTAGGTAAGTTAAACTAAAAACAATTGTCTTTTTTAACTTTTTATTCTGTGTAGGCAGTCATTTGGTTTAAACATCGTTATTTCTTTACTTATCTTAGTTTAATTTGGCAAAAGGACTGAAATAGTGGGGGTCGAACTCTTTTTAAATGCTACTCAACCAGACTAATTTCAGCTCGTTAACCATCCCACCTAAGTCAAGGTGTCCTTTATTGTTTATCTCTCTTTTTTCTTTTTTGTAATTCACTTAAAGTAAGATTTGATTTGATTTTTGAAAAATATGAATTTTAAGACTAAGAATAAGTGAAAAAAATTTTTTTTGTCGAAAAGGTGAATATCTTTTCTTTTAAAAATTGATGCGAATGATGAACATTCAGTTTTTTTTCCAGAGATTTTTTTATTTATTTATTAATTACAGTGTAATCTCCTGTTAGCGACTTAATAATCTCATAGAATTAATTAGTCGTCAGCTGATTATAAATCGTTAAATTAAAATTAACCAACGTTAAAAAGCTACCTTTGTAAAAGTATATAGTTCATGAAATTAACAGAACTTCTTAGTGAAAGTTTTACTTTTTTAATTGATTAGTAATTTTCAATTCGTTTCTTATGAAACTTCTTAGCATGTTCTTAAAAACTTAACCCCCACATTTTTTTCTTTAAAAAACAGTATTTTCAGACCAGAAATTAAATGTTACATTCATTTTTTTTAATCACGCATTTAGGATTTTTATTACAAGTTTTATTTGCAATGAATAAATCGTTAACTAACGATCAATCAATTAGTAATTTGTTGGGCATTGATGAAAGGCACGTCGGGTTTTAGCCGAGGTCAATGGATTTTTAAATTCTAAGATCTGCTTAAAAATAAGAAAAATATATATTTCTTTTTCCTTTAGTAACAATAAAATTTTTTAATTTAAGTAGGGTTAGGGTTGGGGTTAGGTTAAGGGTTAGGGGTTGGGGTTGGGGTTAGGGGTTAGGATTTTTTTTCCAAGCTTTTAAGTTCCTCTTACAATTGATTTAATTATTGTTTTTTATTTTCAATGTATAATATTAAAAAATGCTTTACTGTCCTACTTATTTTGTTCTTTTTGTTATTTATAATTTATAAGTATTTTCATCGATATTTTCATATATTTGAAAGTTAACTTTTTCTTTAAAAAGTACACTTATCACTTATTTTCATACATTTGAAAATTACTTTGTTATTTTTTTTATTTGTCGATATTTTCATTTGAAAGTTAACTTTCTTCTTAAAAAAATAAGTAAAATCTACACTTGAAAGTTAAAAGTTAACTTTACTTAAATTAAAAAGAAAAAAAAACGCGTATTAATTTCGTTGAGGGAGTAATTAGGCCAAAATTGTATAAATGCGCGAAATCGTTCAGCAGTGAATGTCTCTCAATAAGGCCGTAAAGTATGACAAGAAGAGCGAGAATAAGTCCAATTATTTCTGGTCGTTAACATCCAAAAGATAGGTTTCTTCAATATCTAATTGTTGATTTGAGTTAAGCATATACATTTGCACGGAATTAAGACTATTTTGGAAAAATTTGAAGGGATATTAGCGCTCGGGTGTTACAATATACATTTACCAATTTCTCAACGTGGCGGAAATAATGTTTTTTTAGCCGAACGCATTTCTCTAGTTGACTATTTTATTTTACTTAGTAAGTTCGATCCTTAAAGTGATTGTCGCCTTGTACCAACCAAACTAAATTGAGTAAAAAAAAAAAAAAAAAAAATGTCAACATAAAAAGTTTCTCGGGCGAGAAAAAAGTTAATACTACTTCGTCTCTAAAAAATACTTTTTTAACAATTTGTTTAAAAAATATTGTAAAAATACGACGGAAATATTTTTTTTTACGTTGGGAGAAAAAGAGGACGTTTTAAAATAATGAAGAAATGAATTCAATTTTTGACCTAAATTATTGACAAGTTTTCCGAAAACAATTTAAAAACATTCGTCATCACCCGTGCCGGCGTATTGATTTTTCGAACCTTAAAACGGAGATTGACTTTTAAATTGATTTTTATGTGTGTGTAATCGCCAAGACACATTTTTTTTTTTTTTTAAATTTTTAAATAATACGAGATGTTAAAATAAAAACCACGGACAAACTTAAAAATTCAAGTGCGTCCTAAACTTTTAAAATCGTGTACTAATTGTACAATAATACACAAAACGGGTTTCGAATGCATTTAGTGTTTTTTTATTTTTATTTTAATATTTTATAAAAAAACAACAACAATCAAATATGGACTATAAACAAAATTTTCCTCATAATAAAAAATAAATGTCTTGAACCGACAGACAGGTAATTTATGTTTGAAATTTAGCGACTCCCCAAATTGAGTCGTGGCTGATGCACAAAAGACGAGACAGTTGAACAGTTTAAAAAGCATACTCTATAAGAAATACATTATACAACGAGAATGAAAATATAGAATGGTAGTCATGGTATCGGGGATGAAATCCAAATACATGATGAAATTGATTGAAACGCATATCTTGATAGCTGCTTGTTCTTTCATTATTCAGGTTTGTTCGTGACCAGCATCGCCCGTTCTTTGAGTAGGCTAAAAATGACATTACTCTTTCTTTTGTCATTTGTATTTATTTTCATGATACCCCATTTTATTATTTATTCATTGTATAGTTTGTGTTGGACTTCATTTATGTTTTTATGAGTGTAAGCATGATTTAAAAAAAGGATACCATATGAACCCATATAATTTTCCCATGGAAGCCTGTCATCATTATTCAGTCCTAAAGTTCAAGTGTAGATTGTCTTCACAACAAAATAATTAAACATGGGTAGTTTGAAGTACACTTGGGTTGGTGCTTCTTTTGAGAAGTGTTTTCTTCAGCCCAAATTATTATTTGGGCAATACCCTGTTGATGTTGTTTATACATTTTGTTGGATCATTTCTTGGTAAACTTCAGCCATGAAGAAATTCTACTGTGTGTTGGATTTTCCAATGGATTGTATATAAACAGTTCAATGTCTTATCAGATACTACCACTCAGAGTCAGATTGGACCTGGGAGTAATGATAACTAAGGTGTGACTCCACACTCCCCAAGTCCTGCAAGCAGGGCCTCGTCACCAGATTTAGTTTAAAGTCTTAACCAGTACTTTGTATATGAATTCCAGATAGAATCCTTAAAGTGAAAATAATGATGAACAGAAAAACTGTTGCTGACAATACTGGTTGAGTTTTTCCATTATGAACAGTAAATTTTGCATTATTTCAAGTATTACTATGCATTTTATAAAAATGAAATATTTTAAATTTAACGTTTTTGTGTGGTGAAGTAAATTGTTTTCTTACTTGCATCTTAGCACTTGTTTTGTTTCTGTAATTTCTTCTCCATAACTGAAAATTTTGAATTCAAAATTCAATCTTTATTCAGTAGTAATTATCATTTTCCTATAGATACAGTTTAATGTCTTGCTCAAGAACAAGTTTGGCCCAGAAAAGATTGGCCATGATAAAGTTTCAATTTAGGACAAAGTTGGCCAGAACTGGAATGGCCAGTAAGTGGTCAAAAAGTTACCATAAGAAATGGATGAATGCAGTTTAAAGTCTTACTCAGGACAGGATTGATCGTAAATGATCATTAAGAAATGAATGCAGGACTAGTGGTCAAAAGTGACCATTAAATGGGTGGCTGCAGTGTAAAGTCATACTCAGGACTTTGTTGTGTCAAGGAAAGTTCCATTGGAAACACAAGTATATTATGATTTTCATAAGATGCATCTCATCTAGCTATGTGTACAGAACATACATTTTCATCTTTTCCAGAGAAAATTTTGGTCACCCTGTCAAGTTTACAGAATGGTGTGGCTTTTGTAGGATTTTTAATTAATACTATATCATGTACCTGTATTTTATTTTAAAATCCATATCATGTAGATCCTTGCAACTTTCTCTTGGACTCAAGAGATATTCCTCATTCCATAATTCTTTGAAGTTAGTTAACAATTTCTTGTGAGAGCATCTAATAATTGATACCTGGAAGGTTTCATTTTAGGAGATCCTCCAGGATCAGTTTTCACAGAAATTTCTCCATTAACATTAGGATGTAAAAAAGGCATTGGGTGTTAACAATATCAAATTTACCCCAATATGTTAGAGGTCTGAAGCTACTTGTTCATCAGATTTGAAAATCGGTCTGTGAGGAATCCAAATATATTTTCAAAAATCTTTCAATAATCTCTTTGGTCTCTTGTAGCTGAAATATATTGTTATAAGCTGTAGCTAAATTTTTCCTTTCTAAAGAATGCATAGTTCTATCAAGCACTTTCAAGGCAACTTGATAATTAGATGGCACTGATTTGATCCTGTCTTTGTACCAGGATAATTCCATGAAATGTGAATTGTCTTTGAACTCTATTGTTTTATCTATTTTGTTTTTGTCATAATCACTGATAATGTTCATCTTCATCAAAAGATGATGTGTATGAATCCACAGCAAACATTTTCTTTATTTGGGGAGTCGCTAAATTTCAATGTTAGATAATTCAAAGACTTCTGGGAATGTTTTGGAGTAAGTGGACTTTGGTTCCAATTTTTTTTGTTGTTCAGGACACAAAGAATGTCCAAAAATTATAGTATGTTAGTTTTCTACAATGTTGGAAGCTTCAGGTCCCACTGGGGTAATTTGATGTTTATATAGAAAATTTAGATTGTTTCCAAAACGGGCAATTCCATTTGGCTTTTTCTACACCAAGCCATTTATGCATTTAACAATTTTGGTATCTTCCATATGTTGGAGAATGTCTACATCCAGAATTACTTGAATGTTTATTTGATTACTATCGTTATTATGACAAAAGGCCAATATGTAATTTAATTTAGTCAAATTGGTCTGAAGTCACTGAACTTGAATCGAATATTAAATTTGTCTTCTAACAAAATGAGAATAGGAAATGATCTCTCTTTGCCCACATTTACTTCCAATACGACTTTATGTAATTTCTTTTTGGAAACACATAAATAATTTTTTACTTGGAAATTGACAGGATTCAGACTCAAATCAGGACATTATAATTTCTTTAATATTCCTTTAGAGAAATATGACTGCTGGCTACCTGTATCCAATAAGCACTTTATAGAGACTTTCTCAGTGCCCCAATATAATGTGACTTTCATTATAGGTAGCATTGTTTTCCTCATTCGTATTAGTAGCATAATGGCTACTCTAGGTTCATACACTTCCAATGGGCATCCCATTAGAGCTAATGGTGAAATTCTGTAATGCTGCATCATTATTTTCCTTTTCACTGGATTTATTACTTTTAGTATGTTTCTCATTTACATGGAAGGGCACCTTATTCTTTGTTAATGTGTGGATGGCTTCATTATAATTCTCAAATATATCCCTTAAGGAAGGATAACTGCTACCTACCCTGTGTATGATTTCCTTTTCCATATGAGGTTCTTAACTCTGACAAGATATTGTTTAACAATTACAAAATCAGGGCCATATTTAGGAAAATGGTTATTATTTATTTGTTTGACTATCTCATGAATTATAAAAGGCACATCCAAAAATTCTTTTGTTAACAGACTTACTGCTACTTTGTAATTGTCATCTAAGGTTAGATGCAAAAGATTAGCTGAAGAGTAAGATAACTCTTTAACAGGACTAGTTTTGCTTTATTAGAATTGATGCAATTAGTACAGTTGTTAAACTGTGATATAAAATTCTTAAACTCAAACTTAGAAGGATTAATACCGCTAAAAGTAGCACATTGTACTTTGGGAGTTAAGATCATTGAATGGCTGTTGGATAAGAAACTTGCTTCACAGCCATGGGAAATATTCGTTTCTTGTACAGATTCCCCAATATCAGCAAGCTGATTACTGACACTGCCTCGAAAACCAAATTTGTTTAGTCATAAAACCACTTTCCTCTATATTTAAGTTGGTTTTGATACAAATATCTTTAATTTTATCATGAAAACTCGAATTTCTACCTGTAGATTTTCTATATTTTTAAAAGTTCTTATCTTGCTCCAGAAATTTCAAACTTAAAAATGAATATTATATTTTAAAATGTCAATAAGGACTTTACCTCCTTTTAACACCTTGTAATTATCCATCTTGAGACAGACAATAAATTAAAATTATATTTTTTTTGTAATTATATTTTTGACCCCACATGTCTGGATTTATTTCACTGAACAGTGAAGAACGGCATAAATTATTTTAGTTATGTTTTGGATGCCATGTGTCTGGATTAACTTTACTGAACTGTGAAGGCAAAAATTATTTTTTATTTATAAAAGACAGCAAACTAGGAGATGTTTTCTCTCTTGGTGCATTTATGATCAAATTTATCCTGATTTTTTTGTGGATGGATGGATGGTGACTATTAAAATTTTGAAAGTTATTTTATACATACATACTGAAATATCAAACTCTCTCATGGTTTTAATTTTTGCTGTCACTCGAAATAAAGAAAATAAATTCAGTGTATACAATTAAATAAAAGAAGGCAAATTTTTCCTTGTGGAAAAAAGTGTAGCTGAAGCTGCTTGAAAGTAAAGGTGATGCCATAATAAACTCTATATTAATGGAAGATACAATTTTTAAAACTATTCATAATTAATTATTTATTGGCATTTTTGGGTTTTGTCAAGCCTTTGAGTTGTAAGTGAAAAGGATTATAATCTTGAGCCATTTGTTTGTAATTCTTCATCAGTTTGAATATTCTCAACAACTTTCTAAGATAATCCACTGAACTTCAGATCAAAGCAAATTTTGTTCACTGCTTTAATGATGTCTGGTAATTTACCTTCAAGTTCATAGTTTCAATGAACACAGTCTACCATTTTTCAAAATAATGATTTTATCCATGAGTAATAAAAAAAGGAAAAACCATTTGGTGTGTGTGTGTGTGTGTGTGTATATATATTTGTGTGTGTGTGTGTGTGTGTGTGTGTGTGTGTGTGAGTGAGTATGTATATCTTGACATTTAATAAATATATATATATTTATATATATATATATATATAGATAGATCAAGTACGTGGTGCAGTTCAATTTACATTACATGAATCATTCATACAAAAATCAGATATTGAAGTTAATGATATAAATGGCAAGAATCCATCTTCGCAAACAAATTTGATAAATTACATTAACCACAAACCTGTGGATGAATGTTATGATCCCTGTTTATAAATTCCAGTTGCAGGTCTTTTTTTATTTTTTTACATGCTTTCATCTGTGCATACAGACATCATCAGGTATGGAAATATATTTGTTTTTTACATCCTGGTAATAACAGGGCAACGAAAGAATAGATATAATCCAAAAATATGTTTTTAGAAATGTGTTATTGTCAATTGTAAGAAATTTTGTAGCGTGCGGTCGCAACGCTGAGGTTGAATTTTTAAATTTTAAGATTGTGTTTTTATACTAATATGTTTTTTATACTAATATGTGAAAAACTTTATTCAACCCAAACAATAATTTTATAATGGTAACAAACATTCATTAAGTAATATATATATATATATATATATATATATATATATATATATATATATATATATTCTTAATTCAATATATCTTTAAATGAAAATAAAGATTTCTTAAAAAAATAAAAATCAAGATCTTACTAATACAAGAGAAATAGCATAATCTTTTGGTGAAAAGCAAACTAATCAGATTATTTTTCATTTCGATATGAAGACTTAAGAAAGCAAAGAACTATTCAGTGAATTTTTACAAAGATTTGATCTCAATTTCGTGAGGTACGACTCTGCTGCTGAAAATGCCCTTTCAGATTATATAATTTTAAGCATAATTGAAAGTGAAATTGATAGAATTTGTCTAGATTTTCTGTTTTTTTAAAGATACTTCAAAGCTCTTGAATTTCATGTTGACATCAAAAGTTGCTGAAGTTTCTTTTTCTGGTGGAATTGACTCTAACTGTTTTATTTCTTGCAAATATTCTCTGAGCAATGGGTCAACATTTGCCTTTTTTCCAGCTTCTATTCTGGTTGTATCGTTAGAGCAGGTTCTTTTTGACTTACACTTTGTTTTTCGTGCTGGTCCAACTGTGCACTATTTTCTAAAAAAAGCCTTTTAAAAAGTCTATCTGTAGTTTTCTTGAAGGAGGTGAAAAAAGATCATCATCCTGAATTTTCAAAGTTCTAGGGTCATGAAGGTATTTAAGTAAACCTACAATATCTTTTTGTCTTCTTGAGGAATAATAATTACTCAAGATTTCTTTTAATAGATTTTATAGTGGGGTATTCTTCTCTGAAAGTTTCTTTATAATGAACTTGAAGGAAACTTTAGAGGTCAGAAGTGTTGCATTTTCTGAACACAGGCCTTTAAAAGCTCAAAGGAAAAAGCATATTATTGATGTCTTCCAAAATTTCCCACTCTTGATGTGATTATCTCAGTGAAACAAATTACTCTCAATGATTTGGGGATGCATTGTTTCAGCTTAAGAAATTTTTTATCATGCTTAAAAGTCTATTACATCTGGCAGTTTAGTATTAGCTCTGAGTTCTTTCCTGTTAAACTGTTTTTTCACAAAATCTTGGAGCTTCTCATTTTTTATTTCATTGACTTCTGAAAAATTTGACAAATTCTTGTAACTTTATTTATTATAACGTAGAAGTTGTCTTGAAGTAATTGTATGCTGATATTTTTCTACAGTTCTAGAAGCAAGATATTAGAAAAAGAATTTTTTAATTCTTCATCTGCTTCCTCTTCCTTTTCACTTGAAACTTCATTGGAATAAACAGTAGCTGTAGCTTTATTTTCTTCCCCCTCTTTCTTCACTTTCACTGACTTCTACTGATTATTCAGATTCTTTACCAATATCCTTCTCATGCTGGTCACTTTGCAATTTCTCTTTGTACAAAACTGAAGAAATTGCTGTTGATTCTTTTCCAAACTTTATCAATGACTGAGGTGCTGTCAGTTGTACACATGTATTTATCAAAATCAAGGCCAATAAAAGCTAACCTCTTTTTTAAAATTTTGATGATTTTGACACTATTAGGACTTCCAAGAATTTTAACCAAACCCAAGGACCAATACTTGTCTTTGTGATACACATTAATATTCATGTATCTTATATTTTTGATGGATGTATATTCATCAAGAGTGGCACAGAATTGAACCTCTTCACTAATCAATGTTTCAAAATGATTTACCAGTTCACACTTTTTCTTATCAGAGAAAATGCTTACCATTTTACTCACAGACTGTCTTGTAGTTGGCTGTTGCTTATTGTATTTGTTTTTAGCCAAACAGGACAACCATGCATCATCCCTTCTTCCAAATAACACATTTGGCATGTGTTCTACTGATAGGAATAAAAGTCTATAATTCTGAAATTAATATTACTAACAATCTCTAATTGTATGCAATCAATTCATTCACCATTTTGCCTCATTCTAAAAATGTATTTCTTTGGCTTTGCAGAGGAAATCCATTGTATGTCCACCCAAAGTGCAACTTTGCATTTGGTGGCTCTTTATTAGGTCAAGCTTTGAGAGCGGCAGTGTGCAGTGTCAATGATGATTTCTTTGTTCATAGTCTTCATAATTACTTTTTGAATGCAGGTAAGTGGTATATTGATTTAGTTCTTATTTACACATTTATTTGTGTTATTGAATGTTTTGGGAATTTGAACAGATTAATCAAATTGATTATCTGTCAAATACCCTAACATTTCCGACATCTCTTAAAATCACTCAACATGAAATAAAAAATTGCATTTTTCCAAATGGTTGGGTAATATGCATGAGGAAGATGCTCAATATAATATTAGCCAAAAACATTACTCCACTTCCCACTATTTTTACATTTGACCTACAAGGAAATATTTGCAAAAACTGATGCTGCAAAGATAAACCGATAGAAAAAAATATGGAACAATAAGAACATTGGTTAAAGACGTGAAAGCCATCAACTTACAAATTATAAATATCATGATGAGAAACCTAAGTTGGATGAAGAAGTACATTAAAACTGATGTCTTGACAGTAATTTTAATGATAGATGTAGAGCTACATTGAATGGCCATGAAAGCTGGGCTGAAGGTTGGGTTTTTTATGGAAATGATCAACTAAAATGACTTAAAAGGCAAAAAAATGGTATATATTATTCAGTCCATGTCCTGATGTTCATATTTAAGCCGAAAACAGACTGTCGCTGCTGGGTGTTGATGTCAATGTCCACTTATATTTACATACAGCTTATCTCTGAAATTGAGCACTTTAACCCAAATATAAAATAGCTTAAAACTATATATATATATATATATATATATATATATATATATATATTATATATATATGCTATTGGTGAGGAACAAAATGTATGTTTATTATTAGTATATATATATATGTGTGTGTGTATATAACTGCCATAAATAGGCAAAAATTATTTTTATTTTTACCACTCATGATGATAATAAAAAGTAAAACTAAAAAATGGGCTAGCTAACTGGTTTCGAACCTCACTCAACAGAGCTAAATCGAGGTTAATAAACTTAATTATTACTAAAAAATGGACAAAGTGTATTGGAGAAAAAAATGTTTAGATGGTAATTAGTTGGAGGCCTAATACAAAGTCCTTCTGTTTACACAGAGAGGGCTTCAACGATAGAATATATATATATATATATATATATATATATCTTTATACAAATCCCTTTCATAAAGAAATAAAATAAATAAATCTCCGTAGACACGTAAGCCAGACTAGGCTAAAACATCTTCTGTTTCAAATTTAGACACACCCCCATCTTACCCTGACTTGACATCTATGAAAGTAACTCTCTAGTATAGAGTCTATACTGATACTTATTATTAACACCCAACACACGCCTACCCAATTTAAACAATTCGCCCTAGCTGTTACCATGGAAATTTTGATTTCAATTATTAAAACACGTAAATTTCTGAAATAAGTTATTCCAAAAAAGAAACCTCTTATGTTGCTAGATGGAATCATATTTTTAAATAAATAATTATATATATATATATATCTTATATATATATATATATATATATATATATATATATATATATATATCTTATATATATACACTATATTTACAGGAAAACCTACTAGTTTCATGTTTTAATATGATCTTAAGATTTATTCAACAACTAAACAGGGAGGGGATGTTAAAATATGAACATAAAGGTGGAATGACAAAATAAACTGGAAAATTCGTCTTAATTCTGTATCTGTGCGATTTTTTTTTCAACAGACGTTCATGTTTCTAGCTCTTTCTTTTTTAAAACCTTTTTTCCTCGAGATTGATTTGATTAATGGCAAATCAAAAATTTGAAGGTTTTTCGAAACGAGTATAGTTACCTATATTTGTATTTATATATATATATATATATATATATATATATATATATATATATATGTTTTAGATTTTTATAGGTACCATAGATATAGTATAGCAAGTATAGTTTTTTTCTTTTTAAATGTTGGAAGTAATTAAGATAAATTCCTATATTCTATTAAAGCTGCAAGTATTTTTCAAGAATATATTGAATGTAGACAATTTGGGTACAAGGCGATAATACACCAACTTAGGAACAATCTAATTAACAATAACTTGCACGACTTGTACAGTAACCATTACACTACACTGTTCATGTAAGCTTGGTTTTTAAAATTAAATTTCATTTGAATTTTGGTCATTGTGATTATTTTAGTTTATGGGAGGTAACTAATTTGGCATCTTTAGTATCTACCAGAGAGTGGTTGTAGTAGTTAATAAGAATTCCATGATGTTGGGGTTTAATCTTTACTTAGTGCCCCACACTTATAGTTTTGTGACAGATTGCTTATGAGGAGTGTTATGGACTTATTGCCACAACACAATATTTAAAAAGAAAAGAGAAAAAAAAAAAAAACAACAATTTGCTGTCAAAGGAGATAACCAAGGAGATGTAGTGGATGGATTCTCTTACAGGGTCAAAAACACATGGATGAGGAACAACAACTCATAGTAATGAACAACAAACACCAATATATAATTTAATAAGATTTAATAATAACAAAACAAGACATGAAAACATTAATGCAAGATAGTGTGTGGAAAGATGTTTTCTATACATTTCTGTGTAGGAAGATGTATGCATTATATATCTGATATGAATAGTCAAAGCCCACTTAGCTTTACTCATTCTCCTGAAATGGTTTTCTTTTTTCCCTTTTCTCTCTTTTTCTTTATTTTACTCTTTTGTTCTTTTTACTTTCAGTTCACTTCATTTCACTTGTGCAGCAATATCTTTTGATATATTATTCTTTCTTCACTGTTATGAGTTTTGACCTCAAATGTTGGTCATTTATTCTTTTCTTCACACATTTGGCAATCCGGAATTCATCATTCAGGTAGGAAGATTTGGCACTGTATAAGTCATAACCTGCATCCAATTGAGTGGGTCCCACATGCATGTCTTAAATGATTATTACACTTAGTAATTCACTTGTGCATTTGATATATGCAGCATAGTGTGTCGAGTTGAATTGGAACTTGTCTTCATTTGTGATTTCCTTTGTTTGACGGTAACAAGTAATAGAGATGTTACTTGCTTAAGACTCTAGTACCAACTAATTCCTTTTGTTATTTTCCCACTTAATGTTTCATACTTGATCATGTAATTCTTCATGTGTGTGAGAAGCTATTTTTAGATCTCGCTTGAACCTGTTGTAGATCATCAGCCTGTCTGACCTGATTGTTCTTATAGTTAGCGACTACAATAACAGATTGAAAGAGAGTGAGTGAATAAACTATATTTCAGAGAGATAGAATAGAGATGATTCACTAAGTGTAAAATATCTCTGATTAGGGGTTTGGGCTGTGTAGAGATATAACAGAAGACACAGAAAAGATCTTGGCCCAACCCACTTACAAAACTGGTTACATCTATTTTCTTGGTCTGGCTGAGAATTCTTTTGTCACCTTCTCATCATCACTGTAATACTTAACATTGAGTGTGTTCAAACCTGATGTTTTCAGATTTTCACAGCTGGTGCACAATTTCTTGATTTGGAAGTTTAGTGTAACAATCTTTCTTCCCTATTTCATTGCCTCTCCATATAATCTTGTGATTTTAATTTTTGTAAATATCAATGAGAGTAATTTCCTTTTTTCCTTGCATTCTGCAATATTTTTGTTTGTTTCCAGGTCAGCAAGGAAATGTGGATTACCATGTGGTAAATGTTCGTGATGGAAATACCTATTGCAACCGTTTTGTCAAAGCTATGCAGAATGGCAAGAACATTGTTAATATGCAAGTGTCTTTCAAGAAAGAAGAAACAGATCCATTCCAACACCAACAGACAATGCCAAAATGCAAAAGACCTGAGGAACTTGAATCTTCCACTAAAGTAATGGAAGCTAAATTAAGGTAGGGTCTAGGATTTGGTAGATTATTTGACCTTTTGGATTTTCCCAAAATCTGATCAAATGTCTAAACATCAGACTTTTTTGGTTTCTTAGTTGGTTTCAGAACTTTTCAGCTCTCCCTCATATTGTTAATCACCTTGTATGCCTGTAAAAGTAAACTCTAATAAATAAAAAAATATCTGGAAAAGGTTAATGCTTCCATAATAGACTTGTTTACTCAACTTTTTGCTCCTATTCTGTAGGCATGTGTGGGTGGTGTAATGGATAGTGGAATGAAAAATTTGAGTGTCAAGTTTAAATTCCATTTGGGTTTGTTATAATCGCTTATGTGTAAGTACCTTTGGGGTAAAGTATCAATCCCATCTTCTCTCCCTAGCTATGGGTTAAACAGACATGTATTTAGAAAATTATTGTTTTCAAAAATTGTTAATGCAATATTTGCTCTCAAAAAAGAAAAAAAATTATAATTCAAAATATGTTTTGGCTTTAAATAGCCCATAAAGGTTTAAGTTATAAAAACCAATTAATCTGTAAAGATATAAATCCCATTCAGTATTTTTTATGCATTGCTGGGGTTATTATCTAGTCTTTCTAAATGCACTTGCCATGAAATTTATTTTGGTTATTGCATATTTAGTTCTGGCACTGGGAATCAAATAAGTTACCCTCACTCATATAACAAAATTCAGCAAAATTTATTAATTCAAATATTATCAGAATAGATATTCTTATTTCTAAAATGAAGTCATTGTTATTTTTTTTTTTTTTTTTAACTTGTTTTTCTTCCAAGATGTAAGATTCAGATGTTTATTCTTTATTTCCAATTTGTATTGATTACTTAACAATCATAGAATTATGATCTGGAAGTTACAGTAAAAAGCAAGAGAATTTAAACTAAAAAAAAACCTTAACAATTTAATAATTATCTAAACTGTTAAATATTTCTAGCAAATCATTTAAATCAGTGTAAATCACTTTCACTCATTTTTCAGATAGAGCAGCCTTAGGTATTTTATTGTATTCAGTTCACATGGAAAACAGATATCCCTTAGTAAAAACATCCCTATCATTTCATCTGAGCAGAATCCTATCAGAATCTATAGAAGAGTTAAATTGTGTGGATTACTCAAAAATTTAACATTTTCTTCACAAGTTATTGTATTTCTGGATGAAATTTTGATCTGATTTTGATTCTTTTTTATTAAGTTGTAAAATAAATTTTCTCTTGACTGGCCCTTCTAGATCATTTTGCATTATTGTGGGTGTGTCACATTCGACATACATTGTTCTTAATTTTCAGCAACAACCTTCTCAATGTCATCAGTTCTCAACTCTATCTATGCTGATTGTACAACTATTTACTGTCTTCAACTACTTTACCTGTCTTAATGGTAATTTGATCAGTTCAATTAGATCAAATTGACAACTGGTCTCAAAAATGACCTATAATCTATTGTGAACTGGGGCAATGAATGGCTTGTTAATTTTAACACCTCCAAACCCAAACTGCTCTCTTTTAATGGCCTTAGGGAACATTTTTTGCTTTCCTTCAACATGGCTGATGCAAACCTCCAGGAGAGTGACTCCTGCTTTTTCTGGCTAATGTTTTCTGCTGACATGTAATGGAAAGATTATATTAAATCAATTGCTAGATATGCTGCTAGGAAAGTTGACTGTGTAGCGCTAGACAATTTTTCTTGCCAGAATCTATCTTACGCATTTATAAGTCTGTCATTTATCCATGTATTGAATTTTGCTTTTAAATCTGGTCTGGTTCTTCTGCTGTGTAGATTAGAGATTCTTTATAAAATCCAAAGAAGAATCTGCAATGTTATCAGTCCTGATCTGGCATCTTGGTTTCAGTCCCTTTCCTCACTGCTGTAATGTAGCTTCCCTGTGCCTTTTCTATAAATATTTTCATGGTAATTGCTCTTATGAGTTTTCCTCTTTATTACCTTGAGTTTATGAATATGAGTATAGTACTAGATTGGTAGCTAGGTCTTGTTATTTTCCAGTTGAAACTGCTAAATATAACTAATTTCTATGCTAATAGTTTCTTTTCTTGCACTTCTCTCTAGTGGAACTATCTTCTGGCTTTCATGTTTTGCAGTCAACTTTGCATCTAAATGTTTGAAGATCAATGTCAATTGTTATCTTCTGTTTTCTTAATTCCTGTTCTTTTATTGTTCTTGCTCCTTAATAATGTTTTTCTTTTTCTCATATTCTTTTATTCACACTCATTAAACACAAGCATTTTAGTGGCTGTATTACTTTGCTTGGGATGAATGATTAAAAAGAAAAAAAAAAATGTCCAAACCTATTTCAAAAAGCATGTGTAACTTATGATTAAGTTGTTTACTTGAAAGCTTATGGAGTTATAATTTGACCATTATTAATTTTTGTTTGTATTTTATTTTAATTTTATTTACTTATCATTGCAACTACTTGGATTATTAGTTTATAGTCATTAATGACATTAGTTTTGGTCTACATTGGTTACTAAAGACTATGCTCCTGGTGAGATTTGTACTTGCATCACTTTTTTACTTTGGGTCGTTTGTTTTTCTGTAATGGCTGCTTTTCCATTTAAATGAGCAGAGATAAGTGTCAGCAGAAAATCAAACCATATAAGCTTCCTCTTCATTTTCCCAGGCTTACTTGCTGCTATATTTGATGTTTATTGTTTTTATATATGCTCAAAGTATTAGGAGCCATATTATCTTGAAGTTTTATTAAATTTGACTTTATGAAATTTTGACTTGTATTTCTTTCATACTAATGGCTGTTTCTTACTCTGTTATACAACAGCCATTGGACATTTTTAATTTGTTTCTGTTAATAAGGAAAGAAAAGCATTTTGAGTGCCTTAATAATTGAATCATAGACTTTGAATGTTTGAAATGAAAAGTTTTAGTCACAAAATATTGAATATTTTTGCTTTATTCTTTCAGTGAAAACCTGAGTGAAGATCTGAAGAAAACCCTTAAACAACGGCCTAATATTGACCCAGCGATAGAGTTTCGACCTGTGAACCCAGAATCATTGAACAGATTAAAACCAATGCCTCCTAGAAGACTTATGTGGGTGAAAATTACAGAAAAATTTGGTAAAATTTTACAAATTATTCTCTTTGTTACTGTCTGTCCATATTTTGAAAAATCAATGACATAGGAATCAACATTCAACACTGCATAGTGACTGTCACTTTCCCTATAAATATAGAAAATTTTAAACAATATATGAGCTTGTTCTGATGATATGTTGGCCTTGTTTGAATGTACTTCCTTTTTA
>CAHIKZ030000344.1:1032500-1152500 GCA_903632075.3 Acanthosepion pharaonis
GAGCAGCAACAATAAGCTGGCTACATGTATGCACATAGTGGGAACATAGGAATCAACACTGTACAGTGATTTCTACGTCCACACTGTCTATATCTATAAAGGTTCTATCTCTGATATTCAGCATTCTTTCCCTATAAATATAACCAATTTTAAACATGTAATAAAATAGCTAAATATCAATGTTCTGGAAACATGTGAAACTAGATGGGTAAATTAGGGGAACAAATTTTCCACATTATGGAATTGCTAACAGAATCAAAACGGAATCTTAAATGGAAACTTGGTTTTTAATGTAATTTTCAATAATAAATCGCAAATTAATTGTTTGATTTTTTTTTTTTTTTTTTTCAGATTTTTTAAAATTCTTTCAAAACTTAATAATTGTCTCTCCAATTTTGTTAAGCATTTTAAGAATAACATAATGTAGTTATTTCTTCAAAATTTGTTTATACAAATATTTGTAGTTATTTTCCTTATAAAACTCAAAACATAATTAAGAGCAAAAATGTTTACATAAAAAAAATGAAAAGTGGGTTGTCGATTTTCTGAGCATATGTTGGCTAGTCTATTTATAAATATTTTATAACTTTTCTAAGAAACTGTATGTTGCAAACAAGATGAAAATAAATGGCCACGCCACTGAGATCCATTGCTGATTTGGAAGACAGACATTAGTTACTGTCAAAATTGGAGAGAGAGAGGAAAATCAAAGCAATAATTTTAACAAATTCATTTCCTTTAAGGCCTCACACAATTTACAAGTAAAAGATTCTAAACAACTTGTTTTATTAGGTACCTCCATGAGATCGCTAAAAAAGAACATAGCATGATGAAAAAGACGCTAAACTTGACAAAAACAAAATTTTATTGTCTAAATGTTCATGTTATTATTAAAAGGAAAGATCAAAGTATTTTGGGGGTATTCTTTTACATTTTTTAATCATTCTGAGCACATCCGAAATTTTCATTAAAAATTTTTTTTTTTTTTTTGAGTCAGCAAAATTGACAGATAATCGATTATTGCATCCATTTTTTTCCATTTTATAAAAAAGATGAAAATCTCCCTTTGAAATTCTTTTAAAAATCAATTACCATTTTTTTTTTTTTTAAGAAAATTAGAAATTATAATGTTTATTTAAAATATTTTGAACCAAGGTTGACTTAGCTTCTGCACCGAAAAGATGTAATTTGAAAATAAAACAAAGCAGGTCATAACCTTTCGCGTCACTTGACAGGTGTTGAATGATGTTTTGATGGATTTATGGGATCATAATTTGTTCTATGGAAGCTGAAAAGTGAAGTTATTTAGATTTCAGTGAACAAATTATTTACATCATTATTTTTGAGGAAAACTTTTAGCGCTCTAATTTTTTTTTGTACTTAGCTTTCACCTTCATGTTTACGATGCTTCATGGAAAATATATTATAAAGAAATTAAAATAAGACTGTTAAGAGTGAATTTAAATTTCATATTTCATAAGAAAGGTATCTAATTTATAGGTACCTTTCTTATGAAATTTTATCAGAACTGTACATAAAATACTATAATTTTATGTATATTTATTACATTTTACTGTGTTATTTGTATTTCCATTCATTTTAATATTAATTTTGATATTTCATTTACGGAAAAATGTCATAACTGAGATTAATATAAAAATAAGATCATGTAAATTTCATAAGATGATACTGATAGTAGTTAAAACTATTGTAATCACTAAACCCGATGTAATCGAATTTCTAGCATTTTCATAAAATTAGTTATTGGGGGGTAATAAATATAAAAAAAAATATTTCTGCCATGACTTTAATAAAAAAAAATATTTATAATAATTTTGATCATCTGTGAACAGTTTCTGAAAGTTTCATTAACATCCGACCATTATTTTTATTTTTGCAAGATTTTCCAAATTAATGTCTGTCATACAAAAAAAAACGCGCTAAAAATTGTCTGTTATTTTACTAGTTCTGGTGATACAAAGAGAAACAAGGTTTTTTTAATCAAAATTTAGAATGTTCTAAAAAGAAAGAAAAAATTTAAAAAATAATTAAAAAAACTTTGGTCTTTCCTCTTTATAATAACATTAACATTTAGACGATAAAATTTTGCTTTCATCAAGTTTGGCATCTTTTTCATCATGCTATGCTATTTTTTTAGTGATTTTATGGAGTTACCTATGTTTTATGAATATGAAAGAAAAGTAAATGTTATCATATGCCTACCATACAATCTAGAAATAAAGAAAAAAAATTCTCCAAAAATGACTGGCGCTTACACAGCGATTCTCCCGGATTAATAACAGCATCATCTTCAGTGCTTCACTATTGTAAACAAATTTAAATTGAACAAAAAAAAAAAAAATTCCTTTGATAATATTAACTATCAATGATTATTTTTTCATATTTTATTTATATTTTGTAATCTAAACCAGTTGTATGAATAAGCAACAAATTGCCAAGATGACTGACTCAAGTCAATATAGTGAATCAACCTCTAAAGTTGGGTCTGCTCCTCTAAAAAAACAACAAAAAAAGAAAATGACACCAGTATCTAAAATTTGTGCTAAGGCCAGAGTAGAGCAATTTCCTGATAACTTTTATGCAGAAGAAAATATGTCATTTTGCAAATTCTGTCTCCATAATGTTGACATTTTTAGGGTTGACACAATCAAAGATCACATTCAAATCAAAAACTCATCAAAAAAAACTCATTTGACAAAAAAAGTCTTAAAAAAAGTCAGCTCAACTGAAACAGAAGACGATCACAACTTTGTTGAGGAGTAAAGAGATATGAGATGATTTTATCCTTGATTTTTTTGAAAATGTGAACTTTGACATTCCCCTACACAAAATTGACAAAATGAGGCCATTCATATTAAAACATTGTAAAGAAGATGGTGCTATTCCAAGTGTTAATTGTGTTAGGCAACTTCATCTATCAAAATTATTTGCTTGTCACTTTTGCTGCCCTGAAAGCCAAGCTTTCTAATCAATCAGTCAGCATCATAACAGATGAAACAATTATCATGACCACAACATTTTGAATGTGATTCCAAGCATTTATGGGGAGTCATTTCTCTTTGATGTAACCTTTCGAGAATGCAATCATCAAACTGTAAGTCAAGCATGAATCTGAGCTTTTGTAACAGATCTGCAGCCTATTGAAAAAAAAGCTCATAAGTGTTGTCAAATGTCTTTGTTAACAGTTGCCATATGTTGTGCTTAGCACATATTTTAAATCTTGTTGATGAAGTATTTTCACACTGGTCAGCATTTGATAATGTTACCCAGCTCACTACTTTCATCAAGTCAGCCTCTTTTAAAAAAGACTACTCAGAAAAAGTGATATTTAAAATGGCTTCAAGGTTCCTTGCCTAAGGAACAAGTGAAATTACTCCCTGTACCAGTGGCAACCAGATGGAATTCCTGGTTTAATGCAGTCAAATATCACTCATCCTTTGTACAGTTTTATGAAGGATTCTTTAAGCAAGAAAAGAACCATGGCCGTGCAGTAGATAAGAGTCTGGAATTAGTAGATGAAGGTTGACTACATCATGCTTCTTACCATAATTTGCACCTAAATTGGCATTTTATAAATGAGAACTGCACTTGTTTAAGAACAGCTTTGATAAACTTAGAAGAAACTAAGTCTCTGCTTGCATGTGTTGTATATAACATGATGGGGGAAGTAAAATAGTATTTGCATACTGGTATATCAAACTAAAAATTTGTCCTAGAAACTGATTGTCTTCTGTCTGAACTAAAAACACAGAGAGGGAGAGAGTTTTCAGCACATATATTTTGAAACTGAATAAATACCTGGATATCCACCCTGTGTATAACTTTTACAAGGCAGCTTGCCTGTATGATCCTAGACAGCCTACCTTGTATAGGCCATGATTTAGACAGTTTTGCAGCCATCAAGGACTTGCAATGTCCTTCTACTGATGTTCTTGTAGGATTCCAAACATATGTGAATTACCAAGATGATTTACCAAATCCTTTTAATATTCCATCATTTTGGAATGCAAATAAGAGCAGATTTCCTCTTCTGGAACAGATTGACAATAAGGTCATATGGATGCCTGTTACCAGCATAAATGCTGAATGTTCATTTTCTCAGTATAAACATTTACTCTATAAACAACGTTAAAGTTTTAGGCCTGAGAACAGCAAGCAACTCAATGTTGTATTACAATGGAGATTTAGAGAAGAGATTTGAAGATTAAATATTTCCCAAATTAAGAAATTTGGAATTTTAAATTTGAGAAGTATTTCAACTTGGGATAAGTTGTTTTATTTAAATTTTGAATTAATATGTCGAATTTTTTTGATATTTTGTTACAAAGATTAAGTTATTATGGTTTAATCACTATTTTGCAAAATTTTAGTCAAAATGTTTTTTATTCAGATATTTATTATTGAGATTCAAGTTATTTGCTGTTGATTCTTTCAATGTAATTTTTATATTATGAATCAATAATTATAAATCAATCTAAATTCTTTTACTTAAAAAAACAAAAACAATTTGAATGTGTTTTGAATATATTCTTAAAGAAGAAGGCTCTGATTTTTTAATCAAAGCTTTCTTCCTCAAAGATAATTATGCACTGTAACATTCTATTGCTTTATTGTCTAGTCATGTTACATTTTTTTATTTTTACATATAATTTATCTTTGGACTTGGATTTTAACATTTTAAAAAAAGATTTGTAGATATTTGCTATTTCTTTATATGCAATAAAACATTGAATTATATTTTTGTTTTCAGTTTTAATAATAATTATAGCATATTGTATTGCAATTTTTTCATAAAATACTATAAAATGGAAAAAATGAAATTTCCCAAAAGTAAAAACAGAAAAAAAATGAAATTTGCATTTCATTTTGTCATCTATAGAAGCATGATACAGTCACTTTCCATTTAGTCATATGTCCTCACTAACAAATTTAATATTTTTGATGCTCGTAATTATGAAGAAAATGATAATTGGGATATGAAGCTTTGCATTCTATACTGTTGTGACCAAGTAAATGGTTAAAGAAATAACAAAATAAGTGTTGCCGATATATCATATATTAAACAGTAAGTACAACAGAAGAGTATTACACGACTAGTGAGTGTGTGTGTCGGTTAACGCAGCATTCAATCTATTTGACAGTTCCTCGAAGGTCTTCTCTTCTATTAATCTTATAGTAGGCAGAAGAGTCCAACATAGACTCTTTAGAGGGAGGACACCACAACACCCCTCTTTTCAGCCTGACTCTATATGGAGTTTTTTGCTTTTACTTTTTTTTTCTATAATTACCGCAAAATACTTTTTATTTAACCAAATAAACCCTTTTTCGCAAAAAAAAAATAAAATCAGAAACAACCACTTTGAAAAAGCTATATACAGGAATTGTATTCACAATTTTTTTTTTTTAGTTTCACGTCAAACATTTTATGTATTAACAACAGTCCCTTTTTTATTAAGGTCTCTATTCATTATTCCTAAATAATGAAAAATTGGATAAGTTTAATGGTAAATTATACTGTTAATAATTTCCAATAATCCAATGCGTATTGTGCTTTTCTGGTAATTCAAAGTTCATAAGTGAGGAGATGGTTTTTTTTTACTCATTCTTTTCCTTTTTCTGTAGACATGGTATGAAATGAAAGATGTTCAATATCTTTTTCTTTTTGGGTTAATTTCTAAAGGTTCTGTAAATTTCCTTTTTCTTTTGAGCCTTCTGAGCTCTAGTACTGATTGTGGTATTGGAACCTCAAACATATCAAAGATGATGTCCATAGTGTCATCTTCTATGGGATCCCTGTCGACTACACTTTCATACCATTTTTCTAATTTGGTTTACATGACGTTTGATGTATAAACTTTGGTTCCTGAACCATGTAAATCATGTTATCAATTTGTGTGTCTATTGTTTCTATCTCCCAGTGAGCTTTATTATGCCCAAATACACAAAAAAAAAAAACCTTTTCACTGATCTTTTCACCAAGCACTTTTTAAGCACTTTATTCCTATTTCCTGTTTTTGTTTCACTTGGAAGGAATTTGTCAAATGCTGATTTTATTTTCCTGGCAAACATTACCTCTGCTGGTGTCTTGGCAGATGCTATTAGGGGTTACACGATAGACCTGTAAAAACTGCTGTATAGCCGTATCGGTGGGAGTACCTCTCGCCTTCCTCAGTACTCTCTTGAAAGTGTCTACAAAACGCTCTGCCTGTCCATTATTTCTTGGGTGATATGGCGCCATGGTAATGTTTGATCAGGAATGACTGACAAAAATCCTTAAATTTACTGGATGTGAACTGTGTGGCATTGTCTGTTATGATACAGGCAACAACTCCAAAACGGGAAAATAGCTTGTGTAGAAACTTTACTGTCACCTCCGCAGTTGGCTTCTTATATTTCATTATTTCTGGCCACTTGGAATAACTGTCAACTACTACAAGGTAGTAAAAACCATCAAGTGGACCAGAAAAATCAATGTGTATCTGTGACCATGGATATTTGGTTTTAGGCCAGGGATTGAATTTTATTGGGGGTGCTTTAGCAGCCAAAGCACACCCTTTGCATGATCTTACAGTGTTTTCAATATCCTTGTCCATGTTGGTCCAGTAGATGTAACTCCTCATCAGACTGTTCATTCTTGAAGTTTCTGAATGGCCAACATAGAATTCCTTAAATGTTTTTTTTCTGTAGTGTAATGGGATTACTGCTCTGTCACCATACATTAGTATGTTGTTACAGAGTGAGTAAACTTCTGAGATATTTTGGTCTTTACTATTTAGTTTGTCCTTTACTTCCTTTATGAACTCATCTTTGGACGCTTTGTCTATTATCTTGTCAACTGTTATAGGAAGTTTCCTGACACTATTACACAAGGTACTTTTTATTTCAACCTCTGTTCTTATGGCAGCAATGACTGTGTCTTCCAGGGGTTCAGCATACTTAGGTATCAATCTAAACAACCTGTCTGCATGACAGATTTAAGTGGATGGGAGAAACTCCATTTTGTAGTTATAATTGAGGAGAATGGTTCCCCATCTTTGCATTTTATTAGCAGTATGTGTTGACAGACCCTTTTTTAATCTGAAGATGGTAAGGAGTGGACGATGGTCTGTCTGCAAACAACCTTCCATGAATAAATCTATGGAATTTAGTCACTGCAAAAATGATTCCTAAGGCTTCCTTTTCTATTTGCGAGTAACCCCTTTCAGCTGGTAATAGTGTCCTAGGTGCATGGGTGATTGACTTTACCGATCCATCCTTTAACTTGTGTAAAATGCATGCCATGATGCCATAGGAGCTAGCATTACTGGCTACAATGATGTCAAAGTTTGGATCATAATGAGTCAGGAACAGATCTGATGTAAGGACCTTCTTTATTTTCTCAAATGCTTCCTGGCATTTGGTTGTCCATTCCCACTCTTTGTCTTTTCTCAATAATTCATTAAGTGGAGCTCTCAAATTGTGCATTCTTGGTACAAAAACGTTGTAATAATTGGCAAGACCTAAAAAACTTTGAAAAGCCGACACATTTTCTGGTGCTGGCATATTCTTTATTGCCGTTACCCTATCTGGGTCGGAACGTCTTCCGTCTTTGTCAATTATTTGCCCCAAGAACTTAATTCTCTCTAAGAAAAACTCACACTTCCCATCTTTTAATTTGAATCTGTAATCCTGGATTCTCATGAACACCTGCCATACATGCGATTTGTGTTCCTCGATGCTCTTACTTTTCATTAGGACATCATCGAGATAGGCCACTGCAAAATCCAGACCATTTAACATTGTGTCCCTGACCTGTTGAAAAATGGAAGGGGTGACCTTAAACCCGAACAGAAGTCTTTACAATTTGTTTAAACTCTTGTGGGTGTTTATGCAAAGGACCTTTGAGCATTCCTTGTCCATGGGTATTTGTAGATATGCGTCGCTTAAATCAATCTTAGAAAAATATTTTCCTCTGCAATTCCTTAGCAAATATCTCCTCTGGACTTGGAAGAGGATAATGATGATCCTTTAGGGTGCTGTTCAGCCCCGTAGAGAAGTCAGCACATACACAAATTTCTTTGCTCTTTTTTTTTTTTTTTTTTTTTTTTTAATATAAACTGTGGGAGATGCCCATTCACTATATTCAACCTTTGCCAGAACTCCCATTTCCTCAAGTTGATTTAACTCCTGGTCAGTTTGATTTAACGAGGCAAATGGAATGTTGCGTTTTTTTCTTAAAAACTGGGTTTACATCTGGCTTTGACTCAAACTTAGCAGACATTTTGTGCAATTTCCTAGTCCTCCACTGAAAATGTTGGGAAAATTTTTTTAGTTCACCTTTCAACTTTTCTGCTTTGTTAGTCAAATTTTTGACTTTTTGACATAATGAGTTAAGAGGCATATTCCAAAGTTGAAACAATTCTAACCAATCAGTCCCAAACAAATAACCCATATTCTTCATAATATATGCCTTTAGTTTTAAAGTTTTACTTTTGAATGACATGTTTGTTATAAGTTCGCCCATAAACTTCATAGGGTCACCAGTTACACTTTTAGCTCTTCGTTTCATTCTTAACAAAGTCGGTTTACCCAGTTTTTTTCCATGTTTGATAATTAATTATGGATAAGTCTGAACCTGAATGAAGCAGTAGCCTTATATTTTTGTTAAATATTTGCACTTCAATATATTTCCTGATTTTACAACTTTCTGGTTCATCAGACTTGGTAATTTTTACAAAACATTTTTTTTGTCTTGTTCTTAATCCTGCAGTGGGAACTTTTATCGGAATTAAAACATTTTTTATTTTTAAATGGACAATCTCTATACCAATGTAATTGACCACACCTGAAACATGGCCTTGACGGCAAAGTAACTTTATTATTTTTTGGTTGACCCTTTTTAATTTTTCTTTGCCGTATTTTTTTAATGTGAGCCATGCCACTCTGTTCAATGTTTTTCGAATCTGCTCACAAAACATTGGCAATCTTCGGCAACTTGCTATAAAGTAATTTCAGGGTTGTTTACAAGCTTGTTGAGTACCCACAACATATTTTGGTGTCTTTTGCTAAAATCAACCCTGGATGAAAATCAGGCATTTAAAATTATTGGTGCTTAACTCTGTCAATTTGAAGTCATCGCAGTGTTTATTGACTACACTCGCAAAACTAGTATAATCTTCGCCTTCTTTGTGGGTGAGATTCATGTATTTCCAACGCTTGTGGAACTGTGATGTTTTTGGATTGAAGCGTTCTGTTAATGATTGAACTGCCTCTTTAAATTTCAAGTTGCTGTTTTTCTTAGGTAAAATATAGTTAGCAAACTTAGTATATTCTGCTGTGCCTAATTTCCTTTTATGTTCAGCCCAACTTGCACAATCCGTATTGTATAGGGCTTGTAATGTTTAAAGTATGAAGCGAATGTAATTTCTTCTGCAGGTGCAAACATGAAGTTTTCAATAGCACTCCATATTGCATTTTGAGAGAATGTGTTTTCGCTGTCCTCATTTTGGCTTTTGATGGATATATTATACAAGTGCCTTTCTTTGAAGGAGCATTTCTTCCAGTTTCTGTTGTTTAACCTGAAGTGCAATTCCTCAAATTTCTTCCGGTATTCTGCTTGTTCTCATTGGAATTTCTCTTGTCTTTCTTGATATTTCTGTTCCAACAGTAGTTGTTGTTCCTGTTGGTGTTTCATCAACTCTAGCATTGCACTTTTAAATTCATCCATTTTACTGTGGTCGCACATTATATTAAGAAATGAGAGGGGGGGAATTTTTTTTCTCTTTACCCTCTTAAGTAACAATAAGTCTGCTTGACTTGTACAATTCTTTTACTGAAAAATTTAAAAGCAGGAGAGGGGATAAATTTTTACTTTACCCTATTAGTGAAAACAATAGGTTTGTTTGACTTGTACAGTTTTCTTATTAACTTGTTGGAATGGAAAAAATAACAAGGTTCACCAACCTTTTTCCCAACCACTGTATTGGACTTATAGAAATTCTATTGTTTTGAAGAGTTTCTTTTTCTCACTGTCAGTGTTGTAATTAACACTGGATACCCTTTTGTTGTAGAGTTTGATTAGAATTCCTTTCTTCACCACTGTTGTAAACACTGACAAATATATTTTTTTATGATTTAATGTGAAGTTTGTATCTTTGAATCCTTCATCGCCAACATGTCGTGACCAAGTAAATGGTTAAAGAAATAACAAAACAAGTGTTGCAGATATATAATATATTAAACAGTAAATACAACAGAAGGGTATTACATGACTAGTGAGTGTGTGTCAGTTGACCCAGCATTCAATCTGTTCGACTGTTCCCCCAAGGTCTTCTCTCCTACTAATCTTATAGTAGGCAGAGGAGTCCAACATAGACTCTTTAGAGGGAGAACACTACAACATATACAAATGTGGGATGTTAGAAAATGTCAAAAGAAAAGGAAATGGCTAAATATTGATATTCTGGAAACATGTGAAACTAGATAGTTAAATAATTGGGACTTCACTTCAGATTTGCAGGTGGAGATAAAAATGAAAGGGGAGTAGGACTAATATTAGATAATGACAAAGGAAATGTTTTGAGATATTGATAATTGTCAGAGAGTTCTAGGGAAATTGAAAAGGAAGGCATTCAATTTTGCCATTATAGTATAATTTATGTATAAACTTCAACACCAAAGATAATATCAAAAGCCAATGCACATCACAGGAAATTATCATCATGAAATATATAAAAGCTGAAGTCAGAAAGAAACAACATAGTAATGTAGACGACCAGATGGGATTGTAAGAGAGTTGCTGTCAGCCTAGGATGATTTGGTATCAATAAGATTAACAAAATAATAAATCAATTATATAACAGGGAGATCTCTGTAAATCTTTCTATATAGCAATACCAAAGAAGTCAGTTTCAAATGAATATAAATTCCATTGGACAATCAGTTCAATGAACCACATAAGTAATCAATAGGATTCTAAGGAATACAGTCTGTAGCAGAATTAGGCAAGGATAAGAACAGCATAACATTGTTCAAGATATTGGAACAAGAACTGCTATTAGAATGATCATCACAAATACAGATAGCCCTATAGATTATGTAAAAGTGTTTAAGGTAAGACACAAAGACATACTCGAGAAAAAAAAACTCGATTTTCATGGGGGAAGATATTTGAGTAATTCCTTTGCTGGAAACAAACAAGCAACAATAGAGAAGAAATTAAGTGAATGCATGAAAATAAAAAGGAGAAAGACAAGGATGCATTTTCTTATTGGATCTATTCAACTTAGTGAGACAATTCTAAGAGAACTAGAAGACCTACCAGGATTTATTATTGGTGCGTATAATCTTAAGATACACTGTTGATGACAGAGAAAGAACTTGAAGACAATTTAGTAATGGAAACTGTAAGAAGACTGACTGCATGGTCATCAGCAAAAGAGACAGACTACAGTGTGAGCTACATATGAGTGATGTCCATATCAAACAGATACAGAAATTGAACTCTCTGGGTTGTGTAGTAAGACAATGAAAAATATGACACAAAAATCAATGTGCTGAGTTGCTATGTAATATCTAATCTCATATATAGTGATGAATGTTGGACAATCTCCTCACAGATGAAGAAGAGACTTTAAGCCATAAAGATGTAATTCCATCAGTGAATGCTAAGAATACTATGGACAGAACATGTGAGCAATAAGGAAGTTTTAAGGAAAATAGAAACAACAAAAAAATCATACTTAAAATCAAAAAGAGACAGCTGAAATTTCTGGGATGCATAATGAGAAAAGAGGACCTAGAGAATTTAACACTCACAGGACATTGAAAAAAAAATTGTGTATACTGATTCCAAATTTGTACTAAATTTAGTCTAAAATTGTTGTTGTTAACAAAAAACATAAAGGAAGAAATAATAACAAATGACTTCTCTTTAATTTTTTCTTTTCCTTAAAGAATTAGAGACTGGATATACAGTTGAAAACAGTTTCTTTTTGCTAGAAACCTGTGTACACAGCTAATATTTGGTCATACAGACCAAAAGTTCAAAGAAGAAATCAGAAAAGTCTTTAACATTGAAATTCAAATTAATGTTAAAAAACCCACATCTTTAAAAGAAAAAAAGATGATATTTTATTCTTTCCTTTTTATTGCAGGTGGAGGTATAGGATTTTCCACTGGACGTTTCTGGACCCAAGATGGACTTTTAGCGGCCTCAGTTGCTCAGCAAAGAGTTGTAAGATCATTATTATGATCCAAATAAGAATTTAGTTAAATAAATTCAAGTTATTTTTCTTTCTCATCATACTTATTATAAAACCCAGGTTGTGTGTGTGTGTCTGTACGTTTATATATTGGATCGAATTTCCTAGATTTTTCAACCGATTTCAACAAAACTTCACAGGACTATGTAAAATTACCTTGCGGTGGTTCTAACAGTGCTAAAAATTGGAAAAACACAATTGTTTTTGCACAAAATCAATTTGAAAACACGATTAAGAGGCATCGAGAATGAAAGGGGGACAACTCATATCAAGTTATACTTATTATAAAACCCAGGTTGTTTGTGTGTGTGTGTGTGTGTGTGTGTGTGTTCGTTTATATATGGGATCAGATTTCCTACATTTTTCAATCAATTTCAACAAAACTTTTTTGGCAGGTAGTGTTTCTTATTGTCTTGCACACTTTTTTCTTTATTTTTACATCCAGAATGCTTTAAAAATTCCATTTACAAGACAATTGTTTATAATAAAAATTCTATTCAATCGGTAGACTCATAACGATTGAAAACAATGTTTTTGTTTGGGTTTGACCAATTCGTTAAAAAAAAAAAAAAAAAACTAATTAAGACATGCGTGTCCGTCAACCTTAAACAATAATCTTTGTCAATTTTATTTTTCAGTCTTTATGATGGTCGATACTTGATCTATCTCTTACTGTTACATCCCCGGGCAACACCGGGCTCTACTGCTAGTTTTCAATGAACCTTGCTGTGAATAAATAACATGAAAATTTTAGTTCTACCGTTCTATGATTTTCTTTGAAGGTCTTGTAAATAGGTGACAAAAGGATGTACTTGTTTGCTGAGAAAAATTTGGTGCTTATTCATTTGTGTCATTTCAATATAATAAATAAATCATTGGTTGTTAAGAACTCTTTCTACACAAAAATGTGCTCACTTAGCTATCAATGACGCATGTAGTGAAGGCAAAGATTACAAGAATAGTAGTTTCATGCCTTTCTCAAAGGTTTGTGTAGATAAGCTAGAGAAGTGATTATTGCATAGAAGAGCTATATGTCATAAGAGATGAACATGTAAATATGGAGTTTCTAAGTAGGCTTATTTATCTTTGTTGGGATCTTAGAAAATGTATTGATATAGTTTCTTTGTATTACAGCAGTCTCTGTTGACATACCTTGTTGGAAGTTACAATAATATGATGGAGAAAAAAAAACAACTTTGTGAAAATTAATGAATGTAGTTAATTCAAAAAAATTTAAGACTTCAACTGAGTTCTTTCTTTGACAATCTCTGATAGAAAATACTGAAGACTGTTGGAGTGTATAGATTAAAGAAAAGGCTTAAATGCAAGTTACAATAATAACAATATTTATTATTGTTAGAAATGCTAATACAGACATTGTAATCCTCTACATAGATTGTGTAGCATCATCTTCCAGAGGGGTCTGTTTTGGACACAGATAACAGGTATCCATTTCATCAGAACAAGTCTGTAGTTCCATTCAACTGGAGTTGGTCCTTTGGCCTAGGAGCAAGCCCCAGGTCCTTGTGTGAGCATCTGTCATCTATGCTGTTCCATGTGTGTCTCTGAACCTTGATAACAGTCACATAGTTTTTAATGTCTATGTATATACCGACAACCTATTTCGTTCATCCAACAGATATGCCCCTACAAGATACGTACCATATGACAAGTGAAATCTAATACAAATATTTTTACAGGCTTTTGAAAACATACAAAAAAATGTCAGCAAAGAAAATTTACATGATTAGTACAACTTGTGATAAAAGTTTGTAAATTAAAGCTGAAAAACGGAGGAAAATATAATTCAAAACAAAAACCGTCTCTGGGTATGAACATGACGACCAGATTTTGTTACTGTTTGTTTTGGTCTGTTAATAACAACTGCTGGTGGTAACGTCATCTCTGGGCTCACATTGAGCCATGTAGTGTCTAGAAAGGCAGATTTCACCCTATCCAAGGAAATGAGCTACATTAATACACACAGTAAAATATTTCTTATTTTTCTTGAGGATCTTAATGTAACACCGTATCCTCACCCCACTGGACAAGAAGTCAGGCATTTTCTTTAAAGAAATCTCAGGGAATTCCTTTACTATAGGTTCCCGTAATTCTGTCCATTCACTTACGTTGGTTGGCATTAATTTCAAGAAAGATTCTTTTTCTTTGAATTTTTCTTCTGCCTGGTAATGAGGGGGGAAAGTGACATTGAGGAGCCATGGGCACCACACCTCATTGGTAATTCTACAATAAATAATGATGGCCCCACTTTTATAGTTCTAGTTGGCTTTTCTTCACAGACTTCCAATAATTCTAATTCTCTTTGGGTGGCTACTAGTCTCTACCCTTCTTCCATAGTTCTTGCTTACACTCACTTGCTTTTATAACTTTTATCAGATAGGTGTAACCTAACTTTTGTCTCTGTTTTATTGTAATAGTTTTACTGGCTGTATTAGCCAACAGTAGGGCCACCATTTTCATCCTTTCTACTATGGAACTACATAAGGTCACCTCTTCTCTAGCATTATCATACCTCTCTGTAGGTGATATTTGATATAACCCTTCCATCAGTTTTTCCACTGTATTTATCCTTCCTTTACATGAAATAGCCATTCTAGGGAGATGTTTCACATCGGTCTAAGCCACTATGGGGCATTTCCTTTCCACTTCATTCTCCAGTAGCATTTCCACCCCTTCTAAGATCAATGTAGCTGGATTTGTTCAGCCTAAGCCAGTCACTCCCCAAAATTAATTCCCCACACAAATCAGGTGCCACATACACCTTAAGTACACCTGTGGTCCTTGCTGGTTTGCATCGTAGCCATGTCATACTCTCTATTCTCATCTGACTACTATCTGCCAGGTTAATTAAGAAATCCACTAGCTGGAGTATTTTATGTAACCCCAGCTGTCTTAAACACCTTGGAATTTATTAAAGAGACCAAAGCTTCAGTATCCACTAAAGCCTTTACCGTCTTGTGCCCCACCATGGGGTATAATCTTTGGTTGTGGTGTCAATTGTAACTCCTTTCCTTTAATGCCCTCCAAGTATCTCTTGGGTTGAATCCTGGTCACAGCAACCAATTGTAACATTGTATCCTCACCCCACTGAACACACACACTCCACCAGATTGTCCGTTGGTTCGGTATAGTCCAGTATTACAGGTTACACACAAGTCTCTCGTTCCCAATGTCAATCCAAAGCCACCCTCCAGCCACGTTTTGATTTTTTTTTTGATCCTGGAGAGTGGGTTATCAGATTGTAGAAAACAGGAAGCTCCCTGTTGGTCCCCATGTGAGTTTTTTTGGTGAGAATCTGGTTAACAGAAAGAATAAATAAATAAAAGTCGATTTGATTTTGAAAGGACAAAAGTTTTTTTTATATATAAAAGCAAACACACACACAAAAAAATAATTCTTGTTGCACAAGGTTGAATGTTTCTTGTATGAGAACAATAACCAAACAAACAATACTTTGAATAATTTCAGTAAGGAGATATGTGGCCTTTGTTTTAACCCTTTTTGGTCTGTTCTTACTACCTTCGATGTTCCTGTACTCGGTAGACGTACTAGTAGTGGTAGTATTGATAGTAGCAGGAGTAGCGGTACCTAGATGTTAGCGGTGGTAATTCACGCTTCTCCTCTCTTTCAGCAGCACACTGCGGATGCTTTCTTTACAATCTCTGACGTCACTCAACCAGTTCGACTGCACTCGAAGACAGATGAACCTGAAACTCTCCTTTTCAATCTCTAACATCTCTCCACCCAGCTCGACTGCACTTGAAGACAGACAAACTAGAACTCTCCTTCTTCCGGTTGGCTCACCTCTTTATATAGAGAACTGGTGACATATCTGTTTCTCTAGTGCGAATGTACTGACATAATTTCAAAGTACAATTTCACTCTTTCAAGAGTAAACAGTTTACTTTGGTTTCCAAAGTCCACAACAAGACTCCATTGTTTATCACCTCGCTATCAACCACTCTGATGCTTTTTGTAAACTACAGATAGTCTTGATCCAAAAATAAATTCTAAATCAAAACATTCTTTATTTTAACTTCGATTCTGTCAAAATCTATTTCTTTTTCTAAAAGTTCCAATTATTATTGTCCCAGTAATTTCCTATTAGTAATCTGATATCCTTTGTACACTTTACAAAAAGATTGTATTTTGTGTTCTAAATTAACTTTCTGTGACATTTACATTTCAAAGTCTTTACAGCATTTTTAACATCTTGGTTCTTTTGAAAATACCTTTTTTATCTGTTTTACAACATATTCTGCTTTATTATCATTATTATTATTTCGGGGGTGATATCGCCCCTGCCACATTAATAGATCCTCTGTAGGGTGTTTGTAGAGAGTGTGCTCTAGTAGAGACATATACAAAAACATGAATATACAATTCAAACAATTTCGCCACATATGTCCTGCTTCTGCCAAGAAGGTTTGTGTGCAATGTTTGTTATTTTGGCTGTCAGTTGATCCACAAAAAAAGTAAGGCCATTTCTGTGGAGATGGAAAGAAGAATTGTCCAGCAACTTTGAGCATTGTGCTGTACACAGTGTCAGTAGATGAACATTGGGCATCTTCCTTCACTGCAGTACAAAATCCTAACAGGACTCAGGGTAAGTTTTCAAGCCCATTTCGATTGGTTCAGCATAATCCTCAAAGCTGAGTTTAAACTGTGATGGAATTGTTCTACCAGGCCATTCATTTGCACATAGTATTCAGTTGTCTGAATTTGTTTACTTTTGAAAAGTTTCAACAACTCATTAAATAAACTGGATTCAAACAGTCACCCTTTGGATTTTATTAAGAATCACTAAAAATATAGCAGGAGCATCAGACCATATGTGGCAGCAATATTCTAAGTAAGGACAAATGGTGTATTTATAGATATATCTGAGTTTTTATTTAATTTTTCTGGTGTCCTTTTTCTTGTAGAAAAACTTAGACCATCCTTTAATAGCACTACACGTGAACATGATTTGAATGTTCTGACCATGTTTGGACACTAAGAAAGCAATTGCTACTACAAAAAAATGCCTCTCACACAACACATTGAAAACAAAACAAAAGTATATTACTAATCTTTGTTAGCACAGACATTTAACCCAACCTCACCTTGAAATTAACCCACCTCCACCTTGAAAATTGCTAAAGTATTAGCTATAGATAATTTCTTCAAATATGCAATCCTCAAAAAATAAAATCACAAATGAATTCTCTGATGTCATCAGTTCCCAACTATGCAGATGACACAACCATTTTTCCTTGTTTTAGTAGCAAGTTTAACAGACCCAACAAAGTAAATCTGGCAACTGCTCTTGAAAAGGACCTCTAATCTGTGGTTAACTGGGGCAGTAAATGGCTTGTTTATTTTAACACCTCCAAAACAAAACTGCTTTTGTTTAATCCCCACAGTGAACCTTTTCTGTCTGCTGATGCTACTCCAGGAGAGCAACACTCTATACCTTTTTGGCCTCATGTCTGACATGAAACGGAGCAACCGTATTGAATCAGTTGTTGCATCTACTGCAAGGAAAGTTAGTTCATTGTGTTGTGCCAGATAATTTTTCTCATCAGAGTCCATTTTGTACATTTATAAATCTACCATTCATCCATGCATTGAATATGTTTGCCATATCTGGTCTGGTGCTCCTGCTGTAGATCTCGTGATTCTTGACAAAATCTAAAGGGTCTGTAATATAATTGATCCTGACCAAGCATCTCCACTACCATCACTTTCTCACTGATATAATGTGGTTCCCTCTGTCTTTTCTACAAATATTTCCATGATAACTGCTTCAGATATGCTTTTTTCCCTAGAGCCCTGACTATATGAATTTAAGTGTGCTACTAGATTGGCAAGTGGGTCCCACTGTTTTACTGTTGAAATAGCTAGATGCAACCTCAAATTCTACTGTAAAAGTTTCTTTTCTTGCACTTCTCACCTGTGGAACTTCCTTCAGATTTCTTGCATCCCTGCCACCTACAGTCTTTAAAAATTTAAATGCCTTGTTCCTTCTTTGTCCTTTCCTCAATCTTCCCAACTAATGTCATTTCATTCTCTTTCCCTATCTGTAACTCCCTGCGTTCTAATGGCATTACTGTCTTGCTTGGGGTGAAGAGATTAAAAAAAAAATTTTTTTTCTTTTGGTATGGAATAGTTTCAAACTATTATCATCAAAAATAAAAATAAAACTTACTTCAATGAGATATTTATATTATTTAAATTTCATTAAGTTTTTTTTTTAATATGCTCATGGTGGTACCTAAGATTTAACTACAGAGAGCTGTGAGCATGAGAGAAACATTTGAGCAATTTTCTGATATTTATATTAATATTAATTAATTCAGAAAGCTTACTTTTGTCACTTGTTTAAATAAATCAGTACAGTTTCAAGAAAATCTAATTAAACATATTATTTTGTTTGATTGATTGTTTTTTACGACTTATCAATATTTTGTAGATTATTTAAAACCAAAGCGTATTTTTGGATTGTAAAAATAATTCTTTTTTTTGTGAGTCAATATTGTAGTGATAATTTTTGGGAGATAGTAATAGTTTTCAGACTACAAGGATTACTATTTAACCCATAGCTTGGGGGAGAAAAGTTGGATTAATACTTTTCCCAACAGTATTTGTATGTAAATGCATGTAACAAACCTGACTGGAACTCAGTTCTCTGATTTCTTATTCCAAGTCATTATCTACACCACTGACACATCCAACCTTACAACACCTAGTATTCATAAGCAGTCACCCATTTATGAGTTGATCAGGTTTTGGCTTTTTTAAAACTTCTGTTCTCTCTCAGAAACTGTAACTAAGGTCCACTCAGAATAGTTGCAGTATAAAACAAAGGTGGGCTTTGTGGATGTTGAACAAGCACAAAATGTGCCTGAGCAAGCGTCTGCAACAGGGATTGACTAACAGACGAAGTAGACAGTTATACTTGAATACAAGCAGCCAGTCATTATACTAATAATATACATTGTATTCCTCACTTAAACTCTGAGTTTCATGCACTGTACTACAATTATTGTGCAATAAATACTTCAAAGTATAAGCAATCGAAAATGGCTAAAAATGTATTATGAAAGCATTTGGGACAATAATCATTATGGACAGTTTCTAGACTTTCTTAGCTCTCAGAAAATGGAAACTGTAAGTTAGAAACATTAGAAAAACTTTAAAATTTATAAGAAGATTCTTAATGTGTGTATGTGTATTGACTACAACACATGATTAATAAACTGGCTTTTGGAGTCTAATCGGGGGGAAAAATAATTAGTCCAAGTACTGCTAAACTACTAAGTAACGCAGTTATTTTAGCACTATCACTAAATCAATACTGATAAAGGAAAAGATTTATCAATCGAAATAGCCTGTGTATGTACTTTCGGATTCATTTGATGACGTAACAGACGGTTATGTAACTTTCGTTTTTTAACATCAAGGTGTCCGTTGATTAACCCAAACTATTTTCCCCTCACAGATGGAATTGAAAACACACTTGGAGATCATATAAAAAAAAAGCAATCAGAATTTATTTTCTTTTTGAAATTATTGGTAAAATAATTATAAAACTTTTAAAACTCAATTTTGAATATTGATTGAGAAACTATAATTTTCACCTCAGGTGTTCATTAAACCTTAACAATTCCATCTAAGAAGCATTTTGACTAAAAAAAAAAAATAGATTATTTTGAATTTTGCCGTTCAGAATTTCTCCACGTTAGATTTACTTTCTCAGACACCAGAAGTGCAAAATACGAATTGCCGCTTTTCTTTCTTACGAAAAAAAAGTACAGTTTGACTAAGAGAAGCCTTTTTTAGTTTCATTAGAGAAGGCTCATAACTGTAATAGTTACTTGGTAATAATTGCTTAATAATTTTATATACTTCAATATTTCATGGAAAATAAGTACGCCGCCATAATGTAGCAGTAATTTAAAAAAATATGTATGTTTTGCTTTGCCTGTTTTATAGCAGGTTAAACTAGTAAAAGGAAAAGGAAAAGCAAACTAACGCAGTTATTTTCATTTCAAAGTTTCCAAATCCTTTCTGTCAGTAGCAAGCTGACACTAACAACTAAAACATACATAAAAAAAAAACAAATACTAACTAGTAGTAGTGATATAATTTAAAAAAGATAAAATTATTAAAGTATGAGATTAGTAGCATCTTTTGTTGGACTAGTGTCGACGTATGTTAAGTTGTTTCTCCCTGCAGGAGGTGTTAGTTGCAATAAGCTATGCAGTTATACACTACGTTCGTTAACATCTACATTATCTTGGGGACAAGGACATTTCTCTTCATTAGACCAACATTATTTCACTAATACTTTTGCGGGTAAATGTACTAACAGCAACACTAATATTACTGCTATTTATAATAGTCCCGTTAGTAATAATAACAGTAAAAGTCTTGATACTGGTAGGTATGATGAGAACAACAACAAGAGGAGGAAGGAGAGGACAACAGCGACTAGTTGTACATTCATTCAAACTCGTTGTATTTTCGGGGTTAACAGTTTCCGCGTTCGAAATTTTAGCACCCATTCATCTTTAACTGGTTCTGGAAGAAAGATTAACATGGCCAAAGAAATCAGCAAAGACCTCCAGTTTGAGACCCCTGCTGAATTTATGGAGCAAAAACACGGTGTAAAACCAGGCAAATATATGAACTTCTTATTGGGTATGACCCGTTTGGAAGAAGAAGATAATGTTTTTAGGTAAGTTAAAAAATTATATTACATATGTTATTATGTTGTAGGCAGTCAATTGGTTTAAACATCATATTATGATTTAATTTATTAGTTTAATTTGGCATAAAGACTGAAATATGGAGCAGCCAGTGAGGTTCGAACTCTTTTACTTAGTTAGTTTGGTTGACTAAAAAGGCATTCATTAAATTCTAGCTCGTTAACCATCCCACTCAAGTCAAGGCGACCTGAACATATTTTATTATCATTTAAAAAATTTATAAACAAATCACAATTTTTGCTTCGTTATGTTTTTGAAAATGTAACTTTTTCTTATCCTCCAAAACCAGGGATCATTAAAAAACAATAAGCATATTGTTTCTTTTTTAAAGTTTTTATTTAGTTACCTATTTTTTTGCTTTGTTTAATTTTTTTTTCTATTTATGTGTTTTTTTTATTATTATTTGTATTTTTTAACCTGATTTTATTTTTTAGACATCGCCAACAAAAAACTAAAAATAATTTTTGAGTTATTTTTTTTCTTAAACTCATATAGCATATTTCAAAAACTCATTTTTTTCTTGCTTTTTAAAAATTCTATTCGGCTTTTTTACATTTAGTTTTATTCATTCAATTTTTAATTCCTTCAATGTCCTAATTAAAAATAATTTAAAATAGTTTGATGGCATTTTTTAATTTACCAAAATTGGAGAAAAAATATTATTAGTTTCTTTAACAGTTAGTAGTTAAAAAATTAAAATTGGATTTTTTTAATGAAATAAAAGAATTTTTAAGAGTAAAGGAAGATTTTTCTTTTTTATTGAAAAAGGAAAAAGCGAATATTTTTTTCTTTTAAAAATTGATGCAAAGCAAATATGAGGGTTATTCTGTTTTTGTTTTTTGGAGATTTTTAAAAATTTATTTTGCACCATAATCTGCAGTTAACGACTCCAAATCGTTAAAATAAAATTAAATCAACGTTAAAAAGCTACTTTTGTAAAAAATAAATGTACAGTTCATGAAAACTAAGTGTAACTCTAATTAGTAATTTTGATTTCGTTCTTTTTTTTTATGAAACTTTTAAAGTTTTACTTAACTTTACAGTTTAAAAAACTTTGCCTCTTCATTTTTCTTTAGTTAAAAAAGACTAAAAATGAAAAATTTTGCCTTTTTTTTTAATCGCGCATTTCTGATTTTTGTTACTATTTTTCTTTGCAATAAATAACTGTAATTGACGATCAGTTAGTAATTTATTATTATTAATAATTAAGGTGTTGAGTTGACCGTTGATGAAAGGCGCGTCAGGCATAAGATTTTCGGGTTTTACTTTTTTTTTAGTTTTTTTAGCCGACGTTAATGGATTTTTAAATTATGTGCTTCAGCTTAACAAAAATGTCTCGGAAATAATGGATTTAATCTTAGTCTCTAGTTGATCTTTTTTTTTTTTTTACTTTGTGAGTTCGATCCTTAAAGTGATTTAAAGTACCTCTTACTTGTCGCCTTGTACCAACCAAACTAAATTGAGTAAAGATAACCACATAAAAACAAAAAGTTTCTCGGGCGATAAAAAAAGTTATTTACTACTTCGTCTCTAAACAAAAAGGCTTCTTAACCTTAAAAAATTGTTTAAAAAATATTGTAAATGCCACGGAAATATTCTTTTTTATGTTTGAAGAAGAGACGATGTTATTTGAATATTAAAATAATAAAGAAATGAATTCCATTTTTGACCTAAATTATTAATGACAAGTTTTTTTTCTGAAAACAATTAGAAACATTTCGTCATCACCCGGCCTTTTGATTTTTCGCACCTTAAAACGGAGATTGACTTTTAAATTGATTTTTATGTGTATGTAATCGCGAAGATACATTTTTTTTACATAAAAAACCACGGACAAAAAAAACTCAAGTGCGTCTTAAAAACTTTGTGTACAATAACGGGTTTAGAATGCACTTAGTTTTACTTTTATTTTATAAAAAAACGACAAAAAATCAAATATGGATTATGTAAACAAAATTTTCCTCGTAATAAAAAATAACGCTTTAATTTATGATGATTTTTATTTTTTATCAACAAATGAAAGGTAGACAGGTAATTTAAAAAGGTGTGCCACAAGGGAGGTAACTCCATGACACAGGCCTCAGGTTTGAATCCCGCCCCTAAATAAACATTTTCACTTTCAACTTCTGTTTATTTACTTGGTTTAACTAGTCTCAAAATTACAATAGCCAGCAAGGAAGGCGTGAACTTAATATATTAGGGAAGAGGCAAATTTGTTAATCGATCATCATCAATTGCCGGTATCGGACAAGGACTGCTTTTTTTCTTCAATTTTCACTGCCAGTCAAGTTGTAGGGTTTTTATTGTTTTTAAGCAAAAAAAAGTTGTCATCCTAAAAATATGACCGAACTGTACTCATCATGGCTACTTTCGTTGACTTTGACAACGTTTTTGGGGAAAAAAGGTGGAATTAACCACAAAATGTAAAGTTTTTACACTAGTATAGCATACTCCCAAAATTGTGAGATCTGATATTCCACTTCTTGTGTGACCACAATTTCTAGTCACTACCTACATCTGCTTTGTTTGTCTTTCTCTCAAATCCTTTTCTAACAGTGACTCAAAGGAAGTTTAAGAACATTGCATATCCTCTGAAGTGAACTGGCAAAAAAGATTTTTTTTTTTTCAATCTATGTGAATCTAGAAGCTTCACTTGTTTATGCACTTCCCTAAGTGATGCCTGTATTTGTTATATTGTCTTGTGTGTACATTTATTACATCGTATCTTTTACATATTTATAACATTGTATTTTGTATGCATTATATTGCCTTTTTGTATTAATTTCTTTTTTATCTTTACCTCTCTTGTTTTTCTTTATCACCAAATGCAGGTAAGTTTGGTACCAAAATCAATGAGATTATGAAGTTTGGTACCAAGGTGGATGGTGTCTATTAAAATTTTGAAAATGCTTTGATACATGTTTACTAAAATACCAAACTCTCCAATGATTTAAATTTTTGTTATCAGCTTAAATAAAGGAAATAAATTCAGTGTATACAATTAAATAAAAGAAGGCAAATTTTTCCTTTTTATTTAGAAATATGGAAATATGCTACATTTTTTTTTTTTTTACACATTTATGCATTTTCATTTACAAATAAGAAAATAAAATATATTTTATACACATTTATTTAAAAATATGAAAATTGGCTACATTTTTTAATGATTCTTTAATTAGAAGGCTGCATTTTCTTCACAATTATACTTTTTTCATTTACAAATATGAAAATCAGCTACATTTTCACATTGATACTGCTTCAATTAGAAATATGTACATAAACTGCATTTTCTCCACAAATGCTTTATTTACAATTTTTTTCAAACATTCATGCTTTTTTATTTACAAATATAAAAATAAAATACATTTTCTACACCTTATGATTTATTTAGAAATATAAAAATAAGTTACATATTTTATACATTTTTGCTTTTTTATGTAGAAATATGAAAATCAGCTGACATGTTTTTAAAAACTTAGGTTTTTTTTATTTATAAATATAAAAATAAGCTACATTTTCTACACAATATGGCTTTTTTATTTACAGATATAATAAGCTGCATTTATGCTTTTCATTTAGAAATTGAAAATACATTTTGTACACCTTTTTATACATTTTTTATTTAAAAATATTAAAATAATCTATATTTTTTTAGACATTTATGCTTTTTTAGAAATATAGAAGAATACAACCAATTAAAAGTACAGGTGGGGTTTCATTAAAATAGCAACAAAATATTTTAATGTAGGTGTACTAAAATACCAAATTTCCAGACAGGGTAAATGAAATTTCTCATTGAGTACTATGATATTCATGATGTCTTGGATTTTAGCCCTCACCTCAACCATATTGACTGTATAGTGGGCTTCAGTGTCATTGATGACAGTAAAAGCATTTATTATGACTATAGATATTAACACATAATTTTTTGCACTTATAGGAGATAAGCAATGACAAGTTTGTGTCCTCATAAAATAAAATGTTTTCATATCTCTTGCATATCAATGTTGGAATCTGGTCCAGTCTGGATTGAACCATTTCAATTTTGATTTTCATCATTGGTATCACTTGTACATCAATGAGTTCAAGTTCCGCCATACACACAAAATGGTTTGGACTGTGAGGTTTGAAGGAAGCAAATAAACATTTATTAATTTTTTTTTTTTTTTTTTTTTACTTTAAATCACAAATTACTTGAGAAAAAATGATTCAACTTGTTCCTGTCTGTCAGTAAGCCATAAATTGACCATATGACAAACAGGATAACCACAGATCATCATTCCTTCTTCCAAATAACACATTTGGTATGTGTTCTGCAGACTTAGTGATAAGCTGATAGAAATAAAAGTCTATAATTCTGAAATTAATATTACTAACAATCTCTAATTGTATGCAATCAATTCATTCACCATTTTGCCTCATTCTAAAAATGTATTTCTTTGGCTTTGCAGAGGAAATCCATTGTATGTCCACCAAAAGCGCAACTTTGCATTTGGTGGCTCTTTATTAGGTCAAGCTTTGAGAGCGGCAGTGTGCAGTGTCAATGATGATTTCTTTGTTCATAGTCTTCATAATTACTTTTTTGAATGCAGGTAAGTGGTATATTGATTTAGTTCTTATTTACACATTTATTTGTGTTATTGAAATGTTTTGGGAATTTGAACAGATTAATCAAATTGATTATCTGTCAAATACCCTAACATTTCGACATCTCTTAAAATCACTCAACATGAAATAAAAAATTGCATTTTCCCCAAATGATTGAGTAATATGTACAAGAAATATGTTGAAAAATTCTTGGCCCTACCATGAAGGAAAAAAAAATTCAGATGTTTGGTCAAATTTCTAGAAGGAGCTCATGTGTTATATTTAAATTTTAAATATATTATAATTTTTTTTTCTTTTTTTAACCATTAAATTAGCATTTTCTTTATTTTATTTTTAATTTGTAGTGAAGTGTTATCATTTGATAAAGCTAGCATTTGTTTTGTTATTTCAGTCATTACATTTTAACCCAATGAGTTATAATGAGTCCTGAGCCATGGTATCTGGGAAAGTCAACTTTCATGATAAGACGCCTTCAGAAGGATGCCATAGAAGTAAGGATGAGATGACTTCCCCATCTGCTCATGGCAGAAAATCCAGAACATCAGTTGGAATCTCCTGCAACACTTAACACAACTGGCCACCAGCAAACTGTAATCGCTTTTGTTTGAGCTTAAGACAGATTGGTCTCAGTTTTCCGTAAATTGTGTTAAGTGTTGCAGGAGATCTCCAACTGATGTTCTGGATTTTTCTAAGCAGATTTGTATATGTTCCATCTAGTCATCTTTCAATTTACTATTAATTTATAATAGAAAAGTTTTGAGCATTCTCAGACCCCAAAATAAATTTTGTTTTATTATTCTAAATTTGTATTTGTTATACATATTACTTTCCAAACTAATATGTATACATAGACATGCACAGAACAATGTGATCAAAATCTGTTTCTCCTGTGTGGCTAAGTGCATGTTGCAGAAATTGCATAATCAACAAAATACATGTCAAGTAGATGAGGATTTGACCATAGAAAGTATTTTTTTTTTCAAAAATTGCGAGTATAGAATGTTTCTTCTCTGAATTTCAAACACTTAATGCCTTTTCATGGATGGGGGATTGAAAGCTGGTAAAACAATTGCAAATATGGAAACTTTGTTTCTAGTTATATATTTATTATGATGGGTAATAATGAAGGACTGTTGGATTCCAAAGCAGCTTCTGTACTGTAGTAGAGATGGAAAATGTCCTAAAGATGAGATCAAGGACTGTATAAAAAACATCCTTAAAAAAGCTAACATCTTGGAAAGTTACTGGGAAGAAACTCCAATTGATTTGGCAAGAATGGATGAAAGAAGGATGTGAGAGAAAAGAGAATTTTCAAATGGCACTTAGAAATCATGTGAAATTGAAGAGTATGCTAGAAAGGGTGTGGTCATGATACCATCAAGAAGTATGGGTGGACATGGGTTTTTTATGGGCAATAAATGTGGGAGGGTCTCCTTCAGCAGAGTGGGTGTTGAAAATCACAAAAGAAGTTATGTACAGAGACAGAGCATAATAATATGCCATGAATACAGTAAGGTTTGCTGATTAGTTGGAGGCAATCTGAATTAATGCATCTAGTGATGTGACCAACAAGTAGCTTTTGTTACTGGAGGCAATTATGAATGAAACATCTGTGCCAAAGAGTGTAGGTCTCTTGCTGGCCAGAAAAGTCACATCCATGCTGTTCACAGATGAAATTGATTTTGAAGTGCTTCAAGCATTGATATACACGAAAATGAAAAAAGTCGCCATCTCTCACTCACTCACATACACACATTGTCAGTTGATACTATGCAAGACAGTTTTTAATAAAATTGATATTAAATCACTAATGTTCATAAAATTTTCAGTATATGAGCAGAGTATATTGTCTGTCAGCTTATAATAGCTATCATTATTGAAATTTGGTGTGGGAGTATTAAGTTCTATTTTACTTAGAAGTACAATATAAATTATATTTATTAATAAATGTAAAAGTATGTAAATGTATGGTACAACCAATCTCAGAGAGTGTTTAAAAAACGGAGGTGCCTGATTCTATAAAAAAAATTGGAGCAAATGTTTTTTGAAAAGTGTAGCTCGGTGGTCGTCAGGATCGATATAAGGTTCGCTTGGAGTGGGTGACTGGAGGGCGCTGATGATCTTTGCCAGAGCGTCGTCCTTCTGTTGTCCATTTGCGATGCCAATGTGCTTGCAGATTCTCTCAGTGGGGATGGTGGTGGTAGAGTGATAGGTGAAGAATGTGTTGGTGATGCGCTTGTGGGTGCAGGCGTTTTGTGGTGTGTGAGTTTTGGTAATGAGCTGTAAACCGTTAAACTCGCCGAGGCACCAAGATGGGATGTATCGCCGGAGGTCTGAACTTACCTCAAATGTCCTGCCTGCGGTGTAGGGTCATTTGGGGCTTTTTGTTTTTCTTATGTCTGCAACCTCTGCTGAGCATGTCAGCCCATATATTTGATTTGCCTTCAACATATTCTAAAACGAATTTATAACAAAGAAATTTCTTCTTGCCATCGTCGTATTTTGGCATTATTGAACTCTCGTTGGTCCAGATAATGTCAGCAATCTGTGGTCGGTGAAGATGACGAAGGGGCGGGGCGCAAGGAAATAATCAAATTTCACTATTGCCCACTTTACTGCAGATGCCTCTCGTTCCGTCGCGGACCAGTTCTGTTCCGTGGAGTTGAATGTATGGGAAGCGACTGCTATGATATCTTTCTTCCCCTTGTCGGTTTCTTGCATTAAGATTGCTCCACATGTGACGTCACTGGTGTCGGTGGTGAGTGTGAAAAGTTTGGAGAAATCTGGAAATGAGATGACGGGTGGCGAAGAGAGAAGGTCCTTGATTCTTTTGAAGGCATTTTGCATCCAGATAAACAGTTTATTAACCTTGTTGAGTTTGTGTATGGGACCCATAAGTTTTGCAAACATATCTGACCTGATTTGTTCGTGAAGATGTGTCTCTAGGAATTGTCTGATCCACACTAAACGGCCAATAAGGCTTTGTAATTTCTTTTTGATGTTGGAGGTTTCATTTCCCTGATGGCACGAATGTATTCTGGATCAGCCTTGAATCCTTAAGCTGTTTACTATCGTCCGAGGAATTTTGCCTCTGATGCGAGGAAGGAACATTTATCTGGATTCAGCTTGAGTCCGAATTTTGGAGGGCAGTAAAAAATTGTTTGAGGGAGAGTATGTACTCCCTAAATGTCCTAGCGTGGACCAGGTTGTCATTGATATAGGAAGAAATGTTGTCACGGGATGTGACTGTGGCTAGGGCTTCTGTTATGCAACGGGAGAAGATTTGTCTGGTAGATGTAAGGCCAAAGGCCAGGCGTGTGTATTGATAGCATTGGTCCTTCCATGTAAATGCTGTTTTGTATCGGTCTCGCTTTGTCGATCTCAATTTGCCAGTAAGCCGTTGCATAGATCGGGGGAAGTGAAATTTCTATTGCCTTTGCCGATTTTGTTGAACAAGTGGTCGATCCTTGGCATTGGGTAAGGGTCAAGATTGACTAAGACCTTGTTGAGAGATCTTTTAAAGTTAGCGATGACCTTGAATCGATTCATTTTTTTGCATCCGGCAAATACAGGGCTATTGAAGCCTTTGAGGTCGCTGCAGTTTTCAATGATACCTTCATCGGCCATGTGCTTAATTTTGGTATCAACGTCTGCTTCCAAAGCCTTGGCGATTGGGTGTTGTTTCTGACATGAGACTGGCCGTTGGTTGGTACGCGGATGGGTGGATGAATATGCCTTTGCTGCTGTTTTTTGGTGCCAATAATGTCAAGCGTAGCAAATGAGTAAGTTTGCAGTGGCCTCTAGTTCGTCTCGGTTTGGGTGGTTTTGGTAGCAGTAGCCCGTGCTATGCTTTAGCCAGGTTAACTTTTGATCCAGTGTCTGGATGTTGGGCTGTAGTTCCATAATAGGCTGGTTTTGGCGCCATATGCTGGAACATTGGTTGACGATGATGGTGATATGATTGCGGCTGTGTGTGTGTTGTGTATCCTGTGCATCTGAATTCTGTAGTCACATTTTGGTTGTCGATTAGATAGGAATCGAGTGTGTTGTGACATAGGATATTTTGGCCGATCAGGATCGGTGTGGTTTAGGTAGTTACCAGCACGTTAACCTTTTTGAATGTGGGTGAGTCTCGACTGCCGATGGTGATGTCGCAAGTCAGTTCGCCAATGGCGATGGTGCTGCCATTGATTCCTTTTACTACGATGTCAGAGCGGGTCATGTGTTTCTTGGCTTCTCTGGGTAACTGAGATATTGGTAAGATGCAGGTGGAGCATCCAGAGTCTAGCATTGCGACGCCAGAGAAGGTGATGACCCCGAAGTTGAAGGTGGACTGGATGAGCGGTGAATGGTGAGCGAGTCCTTGAAGGTTCAAGGTGTGATAACTGACGTGGGGCACGCAATAAGCAGGCATCACATCTCGTCTTGCCTGATGTTAAAAATTCTGTTCCACATCATTTATGGCTTGTCCATTATCATTAAGTTAATGCGGCGATATGGGCCTGTGCCCGAGTGCAAGGTGGGTGGTGATATAGGCAGTTGTGTCCATGGAGGCAGGGGCGACCTCTGAGGTAGTTCTTGCTGCGCTGATTTGTGGTGTGTGCTGAAGGTTTGTGCGTGTCGGATGGTGGCCATGTTGGTTAGTGAGGCCCTTCTGCTGTGGGTTTGGTTGCCTGCTGGGTCGGAGAGTGGCGTGTTTCTTTGGTTTGACTGCTGTGGTTTCTGTGTGAAATACACAGTGTCATGCGAAGTCGTGTCATTGGATTTTACAATCCCAATCAATGTATCTTTGAGCTTCGGAGGCTATGCCAATGGCTGAATAGTGGCTGTCCATTGTCTTGACAAGATATGGGTAAAGATTTGAGTTCCAGATTTTCACCTTTTCGCTCATTAGCATAGCGCTGATAATGGAAATAAGTCCATTGATTGTTAAGTTGGTATTTTGTCTTTTTTGTATTTGTTTTTTTATGTGGACGGCTGCCTCTCTAAGGGTGTTTTTGGGTCAACCCATGAAGTCTGTTAATTTCTCACCGTTCCAGGTCCCAGGCTTGACTGAGGTGTTGGAAGTTAGTCATCTGGTTTCCGTGGACTGCTAATAAGTATTCCTTCTGTTGTTTGAAGGTGGATGTGTCTTTTTTGAGTCAACCATCTGCTGAAAGATACTTTGGTCCAGTAAATCTTTAGCAGACTTGATGAATTCGCATTCTAGGCTGGGATAGGTGCTGAGTTCTGGCGTGGCGTGGATTGTGTATGCTTTGTTTAGGGCCGTGATGAATCGGTTTACGTTGTGTCCAGGGTGAAAAATTTCTCTCTAGCTTCAATATGTCGTGTATAGTTTGTTGGCGCATCATTAAGCTGTAATCGCCGTTTGTTTGAGTGGTGGGAGGTGTTAGTAGTTGATTTTAGGGCAGTCAGCATGTCGTTTATGTCGGCTTGAATTTCTTATATCATGGCCGGAAGGCTGTGTTGGTCCTGTTTTCAAGTTGAATAGTAGCGTTTTCTGTTCCTTGATGAGAGTAAATAGTTGGGTTGATCTCTCATAGTAGTTCTCACTGGTTGGCGTGGTGCTCCTGCTGCTGACTGCCCAGACTAACTGTGACAGATCTCTTCACTGCCCTCCTGTTGACTGCTAGTACTTCCCTGTGTGACCCCTTTTATGGCGTTTTTATGGCTTAACAGGCTCGAAAAACAAGCGAGTATAATTAGGATGGAAGCATTTTATTGTTGAAAAAATAGAAACACTTTAAAATATTATTTTATTTTATTTTTTCAACCGAACTCGTGTGTTGGGCCTATGTGCAAACGAGCGATAATAGTCATTTTGTGACGGGTCTTGTCTTGTTCACATCCGGCTCTCACTCTTGAGTATGTTAGTTTATTTGCCTGCAAATCAGCGAGATATGTCTTATTTTATTTTATAACATTAGGATCTGTGGCAATTTTAAACAAACAGATAGACAAGTACCCTATTCCAAATAAAGACTACTATTACAAACCCCCATCTCTTTCCTTCCTCCAACCTTATCGATAGGGAAGGTAGAGGAGGATCGTAATTTGTGTTATTTTGTGTTTTTTAATGTTTTACATTTTTTTGTAAAATATATTTCTTTCCCAAGGGTCTTTTTTTCAATTGATCAGACATGGCGGCGGAATTGATTAAGGAGCAAACACGATAGGCGACAAACAACAATGGAGACAGGAAATATAAATTTATTAACAAACATTGGATTGTAGAAAAGGTAAAAATAAAAAATGGGTCTCTTTGTTGAGGTCTTCTCTTACTTCCTCTCTTTTTTTTTCGTTGTCTAGGGGGCTCAGCTGATGATGAAGCAGAAAATATGTTCCCTCTCTTTTGTCTTGGTATGACAGCATTCGCTCGAGATGGTCTGTTCTTTCTTTCTTTTCCCTCTCGTGCTTTGTTTAAGGGCTTGGTGACAGTTAAAACTGCTTTTCTCTCTTTAATATAGCGGCGTTCAGCGTACATAACGTCAAAATGGGTTCATCCATTCGACTGGGAGACCAATTCTCCTCACAATTTTGCAAACACATCTTTTAGGTCCATATTCTGAAACATTTATCAGACGTCCGTCCAGCCCTCAGGCCTGGACAAAGACTAACTTTTTTGTTTCACTATTCGTTTCCATTTTCTTCTTGTCACTTGGTCAATTTTCAAAATACTAACCTTTTCCTATTATGGGTGGAATGAGGTCATCGACCCTCTCTCCCATCTTCAGTGTCAGAGAAAGTTTTTAGGTATGTCCCTTTCAGTTGTTTTTTTTTTCAGTTGAAAAAACACATTGATTTGGAAAATCTTGCAAAAATCAAGTACTTGTTGGATTTTAATGAAACTTTCAGAACTTATTTACAAATGAATGAAATTATTTTAGAAATGTTTGTCTTTTTGAAAGTCATGGTATAAATATTTTTTTTTATATCTGTTACACCCCTCGAACTTAATTTTATGAAAACTTCAAAAATTTATTTTCAAAACCTGAATTTATTTTTCAATCAAATGCACGAGACTCTGAAGATTCTAAAAATCGATTTTTTTTTTTTTTTTTTTGGTAAAAAAATGTGCAAAATTGTCAAACTTTTACCTCAATTGTAAAAAATACAAAACCCAATAAAACTAAGACAATATTTAATTTGAAAAACTTTTTATGACTTTTCTGAATAACATATACTAAGATAATTCTTATCTGAAAAAAAAAAACTTTTGATGAAAAATGAACTTTTACAATAATTTTTTTCATTTTAAATACTATGACAAAATGTTGTTATATATTTTAAAATTAAGTTTCTTTATACAACCTTATGGAAATGACATATTATGTTCTCTACTTTTTAAAGATCATAAATTTGAAAGCTTATTAAAATCTGACAACCGTTGATATTTTTAAAATAATTTTTTAATATTCCAAAATTGTCTCCAATGAAAGTATGGATGCACAGCTTTGAAATAATGTCACATGAGGTAGACTTGTTTCTCTTGAGAGAAGCAAGTTCTTTTTACTTCAGAAATTTTTCCTCAAACATAAGGTTAAAAAAATTTGAAAGTTAATTTTTTTTTTAAATTTACTAACCAGGTTCATTTAAAATTAGAACGAATTACATCACTTCTGCGCTACCGTACGATAAATTCCCTTGACGTAAGTTGTCAATATATTGACAAACATCAATTAACACCTCTCAGTCACGCACGCTAGGCAAGCACCACGGTTGGAAATATCTCTATTAAAAAAATTTCTGCTAAAAAAGTCAGTAATGTTTCTTTCAAATTGCATTAAGTATACTTTAATCATTCTAAATTTCCTAAGATAACAAAAGAAAAAGGTGTAACTGAATTTTACATGATTTTTGAACTAATTTTGATTTTTGTTTACAAATTTGGGCAGAAGTGCCCGTTAAGATCGAATTTACGAAATTTCTTTTGATTCGAGAAAAACAAGATTTTTAAATAAAATTTTTAACATTTATAGGAAGGATTAAAAAATCTGAAAAAATATTCAGAAAATACTTTGGTCTTCCCTCTTTAATACAAACATAAACATTTACACGTTAAAAATTTTTTAATCAATTTGGGGAACTTTTTTCTCCAGGGTATACCACTTTTTTTAGCGTTAAATGGGGCAGACCTAGTTTAGTTTAAAGTGTTTCAACTTCTCCCAGCAGGAACCTATCCGTGTAGATCATGCTGTCAACACCTTGACCAAAAGAGAAGGAAAGGGTACACTCTGGTCAATCATTGCTGCCACGAAGTCTACCTATCTCTTTAGGCCCACTATCTTTACATTTTCTGCAAGTACTGTGCTCTTCATTTTAGAATGCTTCTAAAATACAAGCAATGGTATATTTTTCCACAACAAATTTAGATTGTGGTTCGTAACACTACTTGTATACTGATGTCTTTGTCAGACATTGTTTTCCTAGATTGGATTTGAGTGACACATATTTACAGATTCCTTTGGTGGAAGAGTCACATGAACTAACTACTATAAACATTCATGAAGGTATTTTCAGGTACACCAGATTGTGTTCTGGAATTGCTTCTTCAGGAATTTTTCAACACACTATTGAACAGTTAATTCAAGGTATACAAATGACTATTGCTTATATTGACAACATTTTTAATCTCTGGCAAAATTATGGAAGAACATAACCAAAATCTTTGTTTAACATTAAAAAGACTACATGATGCAAGTATCCACCTTAGAAGTGAGAAATGTGAGTTTGGAAAGTTGTCAATAGTTTATCTGGGTCATAGGTTTGATTCCAAAGGAATTCACCCAACTCTGGATAAGATTAATACTATTCAAGAGGACCAACACCAAAAATATATATGTTATTTAGCTTTTGTTAATTATTATCAGTGGTATTTAAATAATATCACCACTTTTCTAGCTCCACTGTGTGAGTTATTATGAAAAGGAGCCCCTTTGGAAATGGCGAATAGCTGAAAAATGTGCATTTGAACAAATCAAAATGTTTATTAATGACAACTGATGTTTTAGTTCATTACAATCGTAAATAGAACATGAAGGACTAACAATAATTTTTGGAGCGAGCAAATTCCATAAATACATTTATGGCCAAGAGGTTACAATCATAAGCCCTTGTTTGGGCTTTTAAAAGAGGACCAAGTGATATCACACACAGTAAGTACCAGAGTACAGCATTGGGCATTAGTACTCTGAAACTACCACTATCAGCTTATATACAAACCCAGTTCAAAGACTCTCAATGCAGATGAACTAAGTCGACTACTAGTGGAGGACTATTTTACACCATTACCATGTCTGGAGGAAGTGGTACTCTCTATGACAGCTTTAGATTCAACTCCTATCATGGCAAAAACTCTTTCTTTGTGTCGTCCAGGATCCCATATTATCTTGGCGCATAAGTGGATCACACAGGGATGGCCATTATAATGAATCTTGGGATTTTGGGCTGTACACAAACAGGAAGGAGAAGTTATCAGTACAACTAAGTTGTGTTTTATGAGGATCAAAAGTGGTTATCCCTGCAAAGTGTCAAAATACCTTGCGTAAAGAAAGAGCTAGCCAACCAAGGAGAATTTAGACATGTACTTTGAAGAGATGCTCTGCATTGACTACACAGCATCATGTATCCTTCTGAGATAGACCGAGGGAGGAAAATCAGCAACTAAGAATGCCTGTCAGAATATGTTTTCAGAAACACAAGGGAGCAGAGAGAAGTAAGGCTGAAAGTGAGCCCAAGAAACTGCACATGGGCATAAAACTAGACACTACAGTGTGTGTGTGTATATATATATATATATATATATATATATATATATATATATATATATATATATATTAGAGTTGCAAGTATTTTTCAGGAAAGTTGAATTTAAACAAATTCGGTACAAGGCCAAATTCATAAAGCACCCAGTTAGTAACAATCTCCTTAACAATAGCTTGCAAGCCTTGTGCAGTAACCATCACACTATACTTAGTGTTCTTGTAAGCTTTGTTAAAAATTAAATTTGGTCATTGTGATTATTTCAGTTTATGGGATTAAACTAATTTGACTTCTTTAGTATATGCCATAGATTGATAATCTGATGAAAGACATGACTTACCTCAGAATTTGAAACGAGCATGAACGTGTCTTGCCTGCAAAGTGATGACAAAAAGAAATATGGCTGCTATTGAAGACACAATTTATGCATGCCTATCTCGTCCAAAACAAGACAATATTTGCACACATGCAAATTTTGGCCATCTTGGAATAGCATAAAAAGCGGGGTGCCAGTAGCACCATGTATCAGGGAGTCATTGACAAACTCGTGGAATAGAGATGGACGTATGGATTGACAGGCGGACAAAGAGGAAGTCGAAGTAGGTGCGACTGAGTTGATGTCTGTTTCACAACTGCCCAGTGTAACAGCTGAGAAAGGAAGTCACGGAATCCATTTCCTTGAGACGACCGAAGAAAAAAAAAAAAAAATGGCAGCAGCGACACACTCCATTTTTTACCTTTGGCAATCCGAATTCATCATTCAGGTAGGAAGATTTGGCACTGTATAAGTCATAACCTGCATCCAATTGAGTGGGTCCCACATGCATGTCTTAAATGATTATTACACTTAGTAATTCACTTGTGCATTTGATATATGCAGCATAGTGTGTCGAGTTGAATTGGAACTTGTCTTCATTTGTGATTTCCTTTGCTTGACGGTAACAAGTAATAGAGATGTTACTTGCTTAAGACTCTAGTACCAACTAATTCCTTTTGTTATTTTCCCACTTAATGTTTCATACTTGATCATGTAATTCTTCATGTGTGAGAAGCTATTTTTTAGATCTCGCTTGAACCTGTTGTAGATCATCAGCCTGTCTGACCTGATTGTTCTTATAGTTAGCGATTACTACAATAACAGATTGAAAGAGAGTGAGTGAATAAACTATATTACAGAGAGATAGAATAGAGATGATTCACTAAGTGTAAAATATCTCTGATTGGGGTTTGGGCTGTGTAGAGATATAACAGAAGACACAGAAAAGATCTTGGCCCAACCACTTACAAAACTGGTTACGTCTATTTTCTTGGTCTGGCTGAGAACTCTTTTGTCACCTTCTCATCATCACTGTAATACTTAATATTGAGTGTGTTCAAACCTGATGTTTTCAGATTTTCACAGCTGGTGCACAATTTCTTGATTTGGAAGTTTAGTGTAACAATCTTTCTTCCCTATTTCATTGCCTCTCCATATAATCTTGTGATTTTAATTTTTGTAAATATCAATGAGAGTAATTTCCTTTTTCCTTGCATTCTGCAATATTTTTGTTTGTTTCCAGGTCAGCAAGGAAATGTGGATTACCATGTGGTAAATGTTCGTGATGGAAATACCTATTGCAACCGTTTTGTCAAAGCTATGCAGAATGGCAAGAACATTGTTAATATGCAAGTGTCTTTCAAGAAAGAAGAAACAGATCCATTCCAACACCAACAGACAATGCCAAAATGCAAAAGACCTGAGGAACTTGAATCTTCCACTAAAGTAATGGAAGCTAAATTAAGGTAGGGTCTAGGATTTGGTAGATTATTTGACCTTTTGGATTTTCCCAAAATCTGATCAAATGTCTAAACATCAGACTTTTTTGGTTTCTTAGTTGGTTTCAGAACTTTTCAGCTCTCCCTCATATTGTTAATCACCTTGTATGCCTGTAAAAGTAAACTCTAATGAAAAAAAAAAAAAAATATCTGGAAAAGGTTAATGCTTCCATAATAGACTTGTTTACTCAACTTTTTGCTCCTATTCTGTAGGCATGTGTGGGTGGTGTAATGGATAGTGGAATGAAAAATTTGAGTGTTTAAATTCCATTTGGGGATAAGCTTATGTGAACCTTTGGGGTAAAGTAAAATTTGGGTTAAACAGACATGTATTTAGAAAAATTGTTTCCAAAAAATTGTTAATGGGTCTCAAAAAGAAAAAAATTATAATTCAAAATATGTTTTGGCTTTAAATAGCCCATAAAGGTTTAAGTTATAAAAAACCAATTAATTGTAAAGATATAAATCCCATTCAGTATTTTTTATGGTTATTATCTAGTCTTTCTAAATGCACTTCATGAAATTTATTTTGGTTATTGCATATTTAGTTCTGGCACTGGGAATTTACCTCACTCATATAACAAAATTCAGCAAATTTATTAATTCAAATATTATCAGAATAGATATTCTTATTTCTAAAATGAAGTCATTGTTGTTTTTTTTTTTTTTTAACTTGTTTTCTTCAAGATGTAAGATTCAGATGTTTAAACAATTTGTATTGATTACTTAACAATCATAGAATTATGATCTTTAGAATTTAAACTAAAAAAAAAACAATTTAATAATTATCTAAACTGTTAAATATTTTAGCAAATCATTTAAATCAAAAACTTTTCATTTTTCAGATAGAGCAGCCTTAGGTATTTTATTGTATTCAGTTCACATGGAAAACAGATATCCCTTAGTAAAAACATCCCTATCATTTCATCTGAGCAAAAATCTATAGAAATTTAAATTGTGTGGATTACTCAAAAATTTAACTTTGATTTTATGTAACATTTACAAATGAATTCAGTCTGGAAAAAGTTAAAATCCTTATGTGGTTTATAAGAAAAAATATGAATGCATACACATTTTGTTATCCAATAATTTCAATGTATAAATAATAATAGTGAAATATATAAATGGTGGTACTCGTTTGAAAAACCTCGGAAAAGAACAATTGATAGCTCAATGCAGTAGAACAAAAATGAGGAAAAATGGGAAAAAAAAAAAAGAACCAAGAAATTTAAAACAAGGTGAAAACAATTGTCAAGTGTTTAGCTCCAAGTCCAAAGAAAAAAAAAAAAACAAAATGAGTAAATAGACAATCGTAAAGTGCTCAATACACTAAGTAGGCGATAACCTAAAAGTAATCCTACAAAGGAGCCAGGCAAACCTTTAGAAAGGTTTCACCTAAACGGATTTTCAGATTTTTTTAACTCCTTAGGATTACTTAGTTTTTATATATATATATATATATATATATATTATAAATTAATTGATTTAAAATTGGTTATTTTCGCTACACAGTTCCAACCATGTTTCAAAAAATAGAAGCTAAAACCCCTAATTTTATTTTTGCAAATAAATTAAAAGCATTAGTTTATTTCATCTTCAAGCGAAGTAACTTTTAAAATTTCGGTTTTAAATACACAGCTAAAATCACGTTTCCATGGTTGAAATTCTTTTTTTAGATTTTCCTTTGACAGTATATTTCAGTTCTACATTTTGGTAAGGGGTGAGGATGTATTTTACACTGAAACCTGACGTCAGTTGAATGGATGTCGTCTGAATTTTAAAAAAAAAAAAAAAAAAAAAAAAAATTGTTAACGGTAAAAAATTTTCAACGTCATCTTTTAAAATTAAAGATTTTTTTACAATACTTTTTTATTTAACTACGATTTGAAATATTTTTCCTTTTTATTTTATTTTACTATATTCTTTTTTAAGAACAGTTAAATGTATTAGAATCCATTATATTATGTAGGATTATTTTAACATTAAGTTTAAGTATGTTATTTACATTTTTTTTTTTTTTTTTTTTTTTTTTGTATAAATGCAGAAATGGTTCTTAATTTCACTGATTCAGTAAACTTTTTTTTTATATAAACCTATTATTATAATATTTCACTACTGAGGACATGGGTCATTCAAAAGCTTACATGTTATGGTATTTCATATTAATTTTATTTTACTATAGGTGTTATTTTTGGATTCTTTTTTAATGCGTGTAGTATTATTTAAAAAGAAATTTAGGTTAGAATTATTCAATTTAACTACAATTTTAATTACAAATCAAAATTACAACTTTAAAATTTTAAAATATTTTCATTGTTTAGTTTTAATAGACTATATTACTTTTATAACAGAAGTTCATATTAAGTAAGATTATTTTTCCATATCAAAAAAAATTTTTTTTTTTTTTTTTTTTTTTTTTCCTTTTTCTTCTCTTTAAATTTAAATATTATTTTAAACTAAAAAAAGCTAAGTCATTTCTCAGATTTAGTAAACTTTATTTATTTATTAATTAATTAATTTATTTATTTCAAATATTAACCTAATTAATAAAGTTTCATATGTATGTAAACATGTTTTCATTTTATTTTACTACAATTTTAATTTCAATTTTAAAATTTTAAAATTATAACTTTAAAATTTAAAAAATATTTTTCATTGTTAGTTTTAATTTAGACTATATTACTTTATAACAGAAGGATAATTACTCATAGTAAGTAAAAAAAATTTTTTTCCTATCAAAGTATATGTAAATTACAATTTTAAACTTTTAATTTAGATATTATTTAAAAGCAGCCCAGACTACAAAACTATCTAAGTCATTTCTCAGAATTAGTAAACTTTATGTATTTTCAAGTTTGTATATGATTTTTTTTTTTTTTTTTTTTTTTTATATATATATAAACCTAGTGATATAATGTTTCTCATGTAAGTACAAAGGACATGGGTCATTCAAAAGCTTCATCTTATGGCATTTCATATTAATTTTATTTTACTATATTTGCTTTTTTGGGATTCATCGTGTAGTATTATTTAAAAAGAAACTTAGGTTAGAATTCATTCAATTTCTTTAATTTTAGTTTCAATTTTAAAATTACAAACTTTAAACTTTTGAAATATTTTCATTGTTAGTTATATTAGACTATATTACTTTATAACAGAAGGAATATTACTCATAGTAAGTAAAATTATTTTTCAATATCCAAGTATATGTAAATTACAATTTTTAAACCTTTATATATTTTAAAATATTATTTTAGTAATATTAATGGAACTAAGCTGATCATTTCTGATTTAGTAAACTTTATTTATTACTTAATTTATTTATTTATTTTAAATATATGTAACCTAATAGTAAAGTTTCATATGTATGTCCAAGAACAGGTTAGAATTCATTTTATTTAACTACAATTTTAATTACAATTTTAAAATTACCACATTAAAATTTTAAAATATTTTCATTGTTAGTTTTAATTGACTATATTACTTTTATAACAGAAGGATAATTACTCATAGTAAATAATTATTTTCCATAACAAAGTATATGTAAATTACAATTTTAAACTATTATATTTAAATATTTAAGTAATATAAATGGCACAGACTACAAAACTATCTAAGTCATTTCTCAGATTTAGTAAACTTTATGTATTAATTAATTAAATTATTTATTTTAAAATATGTAACCTGAGTAATAAAGTTTCATATGTATGTACAAAAAGAACAATGGGTCATACATTACCTTACATCATCTAGCTTTAGTTATAATTTCATTTTTTCAGGAGGTGTTTTATCGGATTCATTTAGTACATTTATTATAAGGTGTTTTGGTTAGGATACATTTTATTTAACTACAATTTTTTAAACGGTGTTTATGTTTTAATACGTTTTAACCACAATTTTAAATAACAGTTTAAAACATTTTTCCTGCCATTCAATAGACTTTTTTTTTTTTTTTTTTTTTTTTATTATTTAAGAAAATTTTTTTTTTTAGCATATAATAATTTCATTTCTCTGATTCAGTAAATTTTTATTTTTATAAACTTAGTAATATATAGTTTCTCTTGTATAAATGGGGGTCGTTTTAATGATCTACAAATTCTAGCTCTTCTTATTAACTTCCATTTTACTGTAGGTGTTTTATTTGATTCTTTTAGATGCCAGAAATAAGAGAGATGTTTGATTTTATATTTATTTATTCTAAATGAAGTTTGATGTTGGTTGAATCTTTTTTGAATTCATGGCTAGTGCAACCTATATATATTTTATGTTATCAGGATTTTCAATCGAAGAGATATTGCATTGGTATACTAATGATTCAGTGCAACATTTATTTTGTAGTGGGCAATTTTGAGGGTTTCGACAATTACATAGTTTTTTGTTTATTTACATCAGTTTTATCTTAATTTTTCTATTGTCTAAATTTTTTTTTGGTTTTGGTATAAGTGTTTATTTAAGATATTAGCATTATGGTTCTTAATGATTTTTTTCTAAGTTCTTTGTACAGCTATAACTTAATTTTAGTGTGTTTTTATTGAAAATAGTACTTAGTTTTATTTCTGGGAAACTTGACTATTAATGTGAGGAATTTATGTCCTAATCTGTTTTTTTACCATTTGGTTATATGGGGAGTATACCAAATAATTTTTCTACATCTGTTTTTTTCTATGTTTTCCATTTTCATTTTTATATCGCTAGTTTTGGGTTTTTGTAGCCACTATCTTTTAGAGCCTTATTATAGCCATTGATATGCTCATCAAAATCTTGTTATTAGCTGAATTTGTACTAATTAGTTCCACTTATAGATAACGGTATATGTTTAATTATAGATGGGGGTGATTTGATTTAGGATGTATATATAAAGGATTGGTGTTGGGTTTTTATAAGGTGTGTATGTATTTTTATTTAGATCTAAAGTTATATCTAGGAAGTCTACTTTTTTAATTTAGTACTAACTGTAATTTTAAGCCCATGCTTTTAAATTCTTTATATAATAACTTTCTAATTCTATCTATTTTGAAGTACTTACATGTGAAATATTATAATAATAGGTTTATATATAAAAGAAAAGTTTACTGAATCAGTGAAATTAAGTAACCATTTCTGCTGTCATAGTCATATACAAAAAAAAAAAAAAAAAAAAAAAAAAAAAAAAAAAAATGTAACCTCATATACATACTTAAACTTAATGTTAAAATAATCCTACATAATATAATGGATTCTAATACATTTAACTGTTCTTAAAAAGAATATAGTAAAATAAAAATTAAAAAGGAAAATATTTCAAATCGTAGTTAAATAAAAAGTATTGTAAAAAAAATCTTTAATTTTAAAAGATGACGTTGAAAATTTTTTACCGTTAAAAATTTTTTTTTTTTTTTTTTTTTTTTAAAATTCAGACGACATCCATTCAACCGACGTCAGGTTTCAGTGTAAAATACATCCTCACCCCTTACCAAAATGTAGCTAATAACTGATACAATGATACTGTCATAAGGAAAATCTAGACACCCCGTGTTCAATTTGAGTAGAATATTCTGTAACCATGGAAACGTGATTTTCTGTGTATTTAAAACCCGTAAATTTAAAAAGTTACTCCAAAAATTCGCTTGAAGATGAAATAGAACTAATGCTTTTTAATTTATTTAAAAAAAATAAAATTAGGGTTTTAGCTTCTATTTTTGAAACATAGTTGGAACTGTTAGCGAAAATAACCATATTTTAAATCAATTAATTTATAATATTAATGCTCTGTAAATTTACATTGAGCACTATTTTGTAAAATAAAATATCTATAAGAACACCGGATTTTATATCTTACTGTTCTTTTCTTTTTTATTTATATATATATATATATATATATATATATATATATATATATATATATATATATATATATATATATCTTTAAGAGAAAGCAAAAATGAGGCGTCTGGTCAGTTCAGATCTTTACAGCTTACCAGACTTCATATTTTGCTTTCATTTACCCAGAGGATACCATAGGGACAAGATGTGTCACATTTTTCTCTGGGGGGTAGGTGGGGTGGAGTTGGGTTGTCTTTGTCCCTAGCAGATCACATATCAACTGAAAACAACACAGCATACAAATTCCCTAAGCTTATTACTCTAACAATCCAACAAAAACCACTTCTCTAATGTAAATCTCGCCACATCTTTAATAGAACTTTATACACACCATATTTACAAATAAAGGACATCTTTATCTACCCATTTCCATTGACCTCTTTTGAAAGCCTTCTTGTTTAGCTTTTCTAAAGCAATAAAATATTGTTGTTCTATGTACAATTTCATTCATATCTTCTTTTTTTTCTTGCATAAATATCCATATGTCCCATGATGTACCTTTAAAATAAACTGGTGAACCCAGAAATCACCAAAGTCACTCTGAAGAAATGGAAAAAGAAAGAACCAATAGAGACAAGCCCCAATTTACTTAATTTATAATAGCATATATACTTGATTATTATTCTAAAAATAATGAATTTTATTAAAAGAAAAAAAAATCCTCATTACTCATTACAGTAGTAATGCATTTTGAACAGTGGAGAAATATGCAACTGTCTCAACCACTAAGCAAGCACAATGTATGATACAACTATACTGAATCCACACAAATGAAGTGATATGTAGTTCAAACGTACTGTCGCCTGCCACCATTTCACAGACATTCCTTAGACTTTCTCCAGCTCTTGTTTCAAGAATCCATTTTCCAGCTATGAGATAAAGACAGCAACCAGTCTAATAGAAGAAAAAATGAATTCAAACAGCTTGAAGAGAGATGGGATTCATCAAGCTATATTACATCTGGCATCTTGGTTTCAGTCCCTTTCCTCACTGCTGTAATGTAGCCTTTTCTATAAATATTTTCATGGTAATTGCTCTTATGAGTTTTCCTCTTTATTACCTTGAGTTTATGAATATGAGTATAGTACTAGATTGGTAGCTAGGTCTTGTTATTTTCCAGTTGAAACTGCTAAATATAACTAATTTCTATGCTAATAGTTTCTTTTCTTGCACTTCTCTCTAGTGGAACTATCTTCTGGCTTTCATGTTTTGCAGTCAACTTTGCATCTAAATGTTTGAAGATCAATGTCAATTGTTATCTTCTGTTTTCTTAATTCCTGTTCTTTTATTGTTCTTGCTCCTTAATAATGTTTTTCTTTTTCTCATATTCTTTTATTCACACTCATTAAACACAAGCATTTTAGTGGCTGTATTACTTTGCTTGGGATGAATGATTAAAAAGAAAAAAAAAAAATGTCCAAACCTATTTCAAAAAGCATGTCTAACTTATGATTAAGTTGTTTACTTGAAAGCTTATGGAGTTATAATTTGACCATTATTAATTTTTGTTTGTATTTTATTTTAATTTTATTTACTTATCATTGCAACTACTTGGATTATTAGTTTATAGTCATTAATGACATTAGTTTTGGTCTACATTGGTTACTAAAGACTATGCTCCTGGTGAGATTTGTACTTGCATCACTTTTACTTTGGGTCGTTTGTTTTCTGTAATGGCTGCTTTTCCATTTAAATGAGCAGAGATAAGTGTCAGCAGAAAATCAAACCATATAAGCTTCCTCTTCATTTTCCCAGGCTTACTTGCTGCTATATTTGATGTTTATTGTTTTTATATATGCTCAAAGTATTAGGAGCCATATTATCTTGAAGTTTTATTAAATTTGACTTTATGAAATTTTGACTTGTATTTCTTTCATACTAATGGCTGTTTCTTACTCTGACTGTTATACAACAGCCATTGGACATTTTTAATTTGTTTCTGTTAATGAGGAAAGGAAATCTTAGACTTTAAATGTTTGAACTGAAAAGCTTAGTCACAAAAGTAGAGAGGAAAATTATAACATTGATGAAAAATTTTTGCTTTATTCTTTCAGTGAAAACCTGAGTGAAGATCTGAAGAAAACCCTTAAACAACGGCTTGGCATTGACCCAGTGGTAGAGTTTCGACCTGTGGATCCAGAAGCATTGTACAGATTAAAACCAATGCCTCCTAGAAGACTTACATGGGTGAAGATTATAGAAAAACTTGGTAAAGTCTACAAATTGCTACTGCCTGTACATATTTTGAAAAATCAATAATTGAAGTAGGTTGTAGTGTTGACAGGCAATGCCAAATGGAAGTCAAAGATGTTTCTTCTTTTTATAATGTAGATGTCAAAAAAAGATACAATTCCTTTTTCTTGTTGCAACAATTTCTAACTATCCTTATAAGGGGGATTCGTTATGAAGAAATTTTTAACTATACAAAGTTTGATAAAGTGTTTAATATTTACCACCGAATTAAATGCATTGATAATAAAATAGATTAATTTAAAAAATATTTAAAATATTTTCATAAAATAAATGCTTTCTTTCACGATTAAACAATGTATTTATTGATGTATGTAATCATATAAAAATATTAAGTCTTTCTTTACAGGGAGTTCTATTGTAATTTACTATAATCTATAGTAATATTTGTCTTATGTTACTCATCCTACTTTAGTTGTGATGATCAATATGTGTACAAATTGTGTTCAGTGGCAAGTTAACCTATCAGATTGTGGTGGTTGTATGACCAATCTAAGAATTTAATGTTAATATTTAAATTTATGTTAAATGGCAGGTTTGTGCATAGCAACAGATAAACTCTTCCAAATTCTATAGTGGATGTGCAGGAAAAAAAAAATCCAAAATATGTCTTAGCATTAAATAACCAACAAATGATTGATAAGCCATAGTAAAACCAATGTAGTGTCCTCAAATTTAGTAGTAATACTTATAAAAGTTAAAAAAAAAAAAAAAAAAAAAAAAAAATATATATATATATATATATACAGAAAATTATATATATATATATATATATTTATATATATATATATATATATATATATATATTATATATATGAGAGAGAGAGAGAACACTTTAATACTATTGTTTCCTGGTCTGATTTAACGCTAACCATTAACCTTTTACGTGTGTGTGTGTGTATATATATATATATATATATATTGAGGTGTGAAACTGACAGCCACCATGTAGTGTTGATTCCCATGTCTATACTATCTGAACACTCTTCCCCTATAAATATAGAATATTTTAATATATGCATGCAAGTTTTGTTGAAAATAACTGACAAGGTGCTGTGGTTGAGTTTTTTTATATAATTTCTCATGTGTTCATATAATTTTTTCTTTACAGACATAAATTATATAAAAATTGCCCGAATGTTTTTCAAGTGCTTATGGTTATACTATTAGCCATTATCAAGGATGAATTTTATTCTAATTTTAATTGAATATATGGATTGTTTTATGTATGTATCTAGAGTTATAGGAATGTTTTATTTTTCAAACATGGTCATTGTGGCCATATTCATAGTTGATATTATTGAGTGTTGGCTTTTTTCTTTTTTTATTAATAATGCTATCATTATTTTTAGTCTTTTTGTACATGTGGATGATGCTATTATATTTGTATTATCAACGAGTATGTTATGGAGAGAGTTTGGCAAGTTTCCATGTGTATTTAAATGAGACCTAATTGAGCTATGTTACATCTCTCTGAACATAGTTCAATTAGGTTTCATTTAAATACATATGGAGACCTACCAAACTCCATCTGTATCATACTCGTTAATACAAATATAATAGCATCATCCATAAGTACAAAATGGTTAAAAAATAATGGAAGCATTATTAATAAAAAAGAAAAATCCAACAATCAACTATTTAGCAATTAAAATAACTGGGATTAGCATATAAACGTAAAAGATTTGTATTGTGTGTGTATATATATATATATATATATATATATATATATATATATATATATATATAAATAATGGTAACAGTTATGATGATGCAACAGTCTTTGCTATCCAGTATATATAAATAGTTGAGACAACACACGTCCTGAAGATTGTGTTCAAGCATGAAACATTGTCGATGCTCAGTGTTGACCTCAATGTCCATTTTTATATTTACATATTCTATCCGCAATTTTGATCTCTCTTACCCAGTATAGCTTATGTTAAAACTATATTTTCTCATATATAATTTTAAACAACTTTGTGTCAAATTTGGTATTTGCTATGTTTCATTATCAATAACTTGATTAGTAACAAGTCTATGACAAACTTTGTCAAGGGAAATAAAGAGAGAGAGAGAGGTATTAATCATCTTCCATACTGATAAAAATGTTGATCCCTTTAGCTATTCTGTTATACAATGGAAAAAAAATGTCCCCTCCTATACACCACTCCTAAAGATCATGAAATCGAAGCCTGTATTAAATACTTAATGTTTGTCTCTTTGCAGATGATGATGAAAATATACATTGTTGTGCAGCTGCCTATCTTTCTGATTATATTATTATCACAACATCTTTACTTCCAAATGAGAAAAGTTCACAGAAATTCTTTGTCACTTCTTTAGACCATTCAATTTGGTTTCACAATAAATTCAGAGTCGATGATTGGCTGTTGTATGAAACTGAAAGCTGTTACACAGGTAAAAACCAATTTTCCTTTAAAAATTTAATCCAATAATTAAAAATATTTTCTCTGAAATGTTCTTATTGTATTAGGTGCCTTGCCATACTATTACTGATTAATGAGTTCATCCAGCAGACCATTGTGACTGAGTTTGATTTTCATTGGGTGAACCATATTTATGGCCTTGTATCAGGCTAAGCTAAACTTAGTAAATAACTGATTTCTTATTGTTTTACTATTTAAATTTGCTATTATTTAGTTGCCATCATTATATTTACGATAATTTTAAAAGCACATTTTATTGAAATGAATAGTATGATGTGAAAATAACATTTATGCTTGAAGGTAGTGGTATGTTTCTATCCAGTGGTTGGTTTTCAATTCCAGGATTTTAAATTATTTTTGAAGGCAGACAAACTAACTTCATTTGATACAATCTACACATTCTTTCTAATCTTCTTTATTTAACTTTTGTGCCAGATTAAAGAAAATCATGACAATGGTAGGTTTTAATAGAACCCTAGTGTTACTACCTTTTAAATAGAGAATTCCTTAAAGTGTTGCTCATTTTTAACAGATTCTATTTATGTACTAGTGGGTGAAATGTGTATCTCTGGAAAGAGCTCAATTATTCAATTTAATGGTTTTTCAAGTTTTGAGTGCATAAATATGGACGACTTATTAATTCTTGTAAACATTGAGGGAAATTGTAATTTTGTAACAAATTTCTCACAAGTGGGACATTCTGGTAAATAAAGATTCCATTACAATGTTGGTAATATTCACTTTCTACAAATACATCTACATTTTATCTGGTCTTCAAATTTATTTTTTGAGCAGCAACAATAAATGGCCTTGTCAAAACCCTCCTTCATTCACAGCCATTTCTGCCACCACCACCACCACCAGTGTTGACGATGACTTGAACATAACATCAATTTTGTATTTGAATCCATAACATGGCTTTTCATTTTGTCATCTATAGAACCATGATACAGCCACTTTCCATTAAGTCACATGACCTATGTTAGTAATTGTGAGGAAAATGATTGAGACATGGAATGTTTGCATAATATCCAAATGTGGGATGTTAATAATGACAATGGAAATGTTTTGAGATATTGACAATTTTCAGAGAGTTTTAGGGAAATTGAAAAGGAAGGCATTCAATTTTGCCATTATAGTAATTTATGTATAAACGTCAACACCAAAGATAATATCAAAAGCCAATGCAAATCACAGGAAATTATCATCATGAAATATATAAAAGCTGAAGTCAGAAAGAAACAAGATAGTAATGTAGACGACCAGATGGGATTGTAAGAGAGTTGCTGTCAGCCTAGGATGATTTGGTATCAATAAGATTAACAAAATAATAAATCAATTATATAACAGGGAGATCTCTGTAAATCTTTCTATATAGCAATACCAAAGAAGTCAGTTTCAAATGAATATAAACTCCATTGGACAATCAGTTCAATGAACCACATAAGTAATCAATAGGATTCTAAGGAATACAGTCTGTAGCAGAATTAGGCAAGGATAAGAACAGCATAACATTGTTCAAGATATTGGAACAAGAACTGCTATTAGAATGATCATCACAAATACAGATAGCCCTATAGATTATGTAAAAGTTTAAGGTAAGACACAAAGACATACTCGAAAAAAAAACTCGATTTTCATGGGGAAGATATTTGAGTAATTCCTTTGCTGAAACAAACAAGCAACAATAGAGAAGAAATTAAGTGAATGCATGAAAATAAAAAGGAGAAAGACAAGGATGCATTTTCTTATTGGATCTATTCAACTTAGTGAGACAATTCTAAGAGAACTAGAAGACCTACCAGGATTTATTATTAGTGCATTATAATCTTAAGATACACTGTTGATGACAGAGAAAGAACTTGAAGACAATTTAGTAATGGAAACTGTAAGAAGACTGACTGCATGGTCATCAGCAAAAGAGACATACTACAGTGTGAGCTACATATGAGTGATGTCCATATCAAACAGGTACAGAAATTGAACTCTCTGGGTTGTGTAGTAAGACAATGAAAAATATGACACAAAAATCAATGTGCTGAGTTGCCATGTAATATCTAATCTCATATATAGTGATGAATGTTGGACAATCTCCTCACAGATGAAGAAGAGACTTTAAGCCATAAAGATGTGATTCCATCAGTGAATGCTAAGAATACTATGGACAGAACATGTGAGCAATAAGGAAGTTTTAAGGAAAATAGAAACAACAAAAAAATCATACTTAAAATCAAAAAGAGACAGCTGAAATTTCTGGGATGCATGAGAAAAGAGGACCTAGAGAATTTAACACTCACAGGATGTTGAAATAAAAAAACAGTGAGTCACCGACTTAATGAGCTTGTGCGAATGGATGTGAAAACAAAGAGAGATGGTAATGAGTAAAACATTGCATAGTTCTAGAGAGCCATGATCACCTATGACATAAAAAGTCTGCTACAATAAAAATGAAGCCAGTAAATTTCATTGACCTCAAGCCATGTCCCTAGGACTACATGCTCTACCATGAACCCACTTTTCTTTCTGTCTCTCCATATTTCTGTCATCTCCTGAATAGTTTTATTTTTCTCTTATGGCTTCTCTTTATTTCATTTAACCATGACCAAAATTTTTCACCCATAGAGAAAACTAAAAGGTTGTTTCAAAAATACTCGATCATGTCATGGTGTATAAATGTCTCTCTTTCATAATTCATTAATGACATTTCTTTCTATTCAGTTTTAGTTATTTTACTCGCAACTATTTAGGTCATCAATTTATGGCTATTGGTGTATATCAGAAATAGTATTTAATGCTACTACTACTAATAATAGTAGTACAATATTGATCCAAATCATTTCAATGAAAAATAAATTAAGAGCAAAGAAATACCAATAAAAATTTACTAACTGTTGGCAATGCTTTGTCTAATCAAAATTTGAATGAATATTACAACTTTCTTTTACTCAAAGACACTTGTTGAACTACATTTTAAAAAAGGAACAATTTCCTCTTCACCAAGCAATGAATTGGCTTTTCTACTTTGAAATACACTTCACTGCAGTGGCTTCTGAGTGTGCTTTTCAATCAGTGAGAAATGTTCAGATCTCCACTGTGAGGCATCCACCAGAGATGTGGAGTTGTAAATTACATTATGGTGTCTTTAGAAAAGGAAAGAAAACATTTGTGCTAGAAAAGTGAATATTAAGGGGATAACTGAATATGAATTCTAAAAAAGAGAGATAACCTGAGATATTAAGTATCTTCACCATAAAAAAAATGTGTTAGCCAAACAAAGTATGCTGTTTTCAAATCTAGACTTGGAACTGTTTTTGAAATGTGTATATATTTATGCCAAAGGTAAATATTATGTTTAATACTGTCTCAAGGAAAATTTTGATGATGGGAAATAAACATAATACTTTATTTCTGATTTTTTTTCCCAGAAATATTTGACATATTTGTTCTTGGCTGATCAGCTGATCTCCTGCAGTATGAACCAGCACTTGACAACCATCATGTTTGGGATGGAATTCTTTAACAGGATTTCATTACAGATATGTCCTGGTAGAACCTCTTGTTCAGTTTGGAGAGAGAGAGAGAACAAGAATATAAGATGTATTTTTTTAAAGGACATCCCGAGTTTTGATATGAGCATGTTTATTAAATTAGCATAGATTTCAGCTCCAGGAGAACCAAGAAAGTTCTGCACAACTAACATGAAGGAATCCATGTTGCCAGTTCATGAACATCAATGTTTAACATAAACAGAAATATCTTATGTGTATATCTCAAAAAAACTTAGTTATTAGGACATTTCTGAGTATAGATTCCAAATCTGTATACTCAATCTAGTCTCATACAGTATCATTTGTTTAGATAGCAAACAGTTTGTTTTTTTCTTCATTTGGTGTAAATTATGCATATTGCATATGCTGATTCCAAATTTGTACTAAATTTAGTCTAAAATTGTTGTTGCTAACAAAAAACATAAAGGAAGAAATAATAACAAATGACTTCTTTTTAATTTCTTTTCCTTAAAGAATTAGAGACTGAATATACAGTTGAAAACAGTTTCTTTTTGCTAGAAACCTGTGTACACAGCTAATATTTGGTCATACAGACCAAAAGTTCAAAGAAGAAATCAGAAAAGTCTTTAACATTGAAATTCAAATTAATGTTAAAAAACCCACATCTTTAAAAGAAAAAAAGATGAGATTTTATTCTTTCCTTCTTATTACAGGTGGAGGTATAGGATTTGCCACTGGACGTTTCTGGACCCAAGATGGACTTTTAGCAGCCTCAGTTGCTCAGCAAGGAGTTGTAAGATCATTATTATGATCCAAATAAGAATTTAGTTAAATAAATTCAAGTTATTTTTCTTTCTCATTTTCAATAAACCTTGCTGTGAATAAATAACATGAAAATTTTAGTTCTACCGTTCTATGATTTTCTTTGAAGGTCTTGTAAATAGGTGACGAAAGGATGTACTTGTTTGCTGAGAAAAATTTGGTGCTTATTCATTTGTGTCATTTCAATATAATAAATAAATCATTGGTTGTTAAGAACTCTTTCTACACAAAAATGTGCTCACTTAGCTATCAATGACGCATGTAGTGAAGGCAAAGATTACAAGAATAGTAGTTTCATGCCTTTCTCAAAGGTTTGTGTAGATAAGCTAGAGAAGTGATTATTGCATAGAAGAGCTATATGTCCTAAGAGAATGGAGTTTCTAAGTAGGCTTATTTATCTTTGTTGGGATCTTAGAAAATGCATTGATATAGTTTCTTTGTATTACAGCAGTCTCTGTTGACATACCTTGTTGGAAGTTACAATAATATGATGGAGAAAAAAAAAAACAACTTTGTGAAAATTAATGAAAGTAGTTAATTCAAAAATAATTTAAGACTTCAACTTAGTTCTTTCTTCAACAATCTCTGATAAGAAAATACTGGAGACCATTTAGGTTTGTTAATTTCAATTCAGAGACGAAACCAGTATTAAGAGATCAGCAATGTTCTTGGATACCAAAGCTAATTAAAAAAAAAAAATTCCCATGAAAAGTGAATAAAATTAGTTTTATTTTTTTTATGGGTATTCTCATTACAATTGTTCTTTTCTTAGGGGCTTAGACCCCTGGAGAAATATACATTCCCCCCCCCTTCCCCTTTTTAAAAATTACTCAGCATCTTATAGAAGTTGCAGTAGTAAAGTTCATGCTGAAACTCTGACATTTCTAGTTTATAATAAAAAGTTTTGTCTTTTTTTTTTTTTGTGATCAACCCAAAGAGTTCTTTACAAGTTACATGTCACAGCAGAATTGAAAATTAAATTTGCTGGGAACAGCATTTGTTACATTAATTGAAAGATTCTCACATTAGGTCAGTGAGTGCAGTTTGCATACACCCCACTTTTTCTTTATTTTTTAAAAATCTCTTTTGCGCACACATGCACACACACACATTCAAATGCCTTCTCTTTTACAATAGATCAATGGTTGGCTGGTTGGTGAGCTGAAGTGTTTGAATTTTGGACAGTTTCCTGGAAAACAAAAAAGTCATTGTTAAAGCAGCCAGATGAATTCACATCTTTTACATTAAAATAGTCATTAACCTTTATAGAGATTTTTTTTCTTCATCAATACTAGTTAGCAGAGACAGCTGAATAATGTAAAGTAAAAGGGAAATAGTTTTCAAAATTGTGTCATTCTAATCAAACTGCAGTTTACATTTGCAGACATTCATTTCTTCAAATAGTAAAAATAGATTTAAATCTTGCGGAAGGCTTAAAAAAATGACTATAAATTCAATAATTGTATATAAGTTTTTTTTTTAATAAAACAATCTGTAATAAGCAACAAAATTCTCTGGTTGTACAAATATTCTAATTGCATTACATGGCAGAGATTTCTTTTTTTCTTTTTATCCTGTTAGTTTGCTGTGATGTTGCCTGATTTTAGAAATACTGAGAATATTATGTATTTAAGCACACTAAAAATATGGGTTATATAATAAAAATTCAGTTAAAAATATAGCCATAAAAAGACAAAGACAAAAGGAAATTTTTTCTTCGACACATTTTGTCAAGGCAAATGTAAAGATTTTATTTTGCAATATGTATTTATAAATAGAAGTAAAAAATGTCATTACATTTTCAAAATTTTTAAATTTAAGAATGCTCAGACATTCTTCAGACTAACTGTGAAAGTGAATGTAAACTATAGAGGATGCTAAGTGACATAAGTTAATACCTAATAAACAAAAGTGAGTAAAGATTGTTGTTAATAATGTTGAACCCACAACAGATTCCATTTTTGAATCTGAAATTAACAACACTTTAACCTTCATGCTACATAGAACCAATAATGACTTTCAATTAAAAGTCAATAGAAAATCTAACAAGAATAATGACCTCAAACTATTATTCTCATAACTACAACAGAATAATATCTAATAATTAAAGGATTATTTTATTTAAGAGCACTAAGAATCTGCAGCCCCCATATTTACCTGAAGAAATATGTATAAAAACGCCTTTAAAAACCTTGAATATCCTCATTATTTTATCCACAATGCTAAGAGAAAAGCATGCAAAATTAACAACAATGACAATAAACCAGACAAAAAGACATAATATTAACTGCTTAACATCTATCCAAAACAATTTATCCAATGTTAACATCAAAATAATTACAATTACATCCCAAACTATGATCAGAATGAAAATGTCCATAATAATTCTGAAGCAGCTATATATAAAATAATCTGTTACAACTGCTTTTCACAATACATTGGGGAAACTTACAGAGATTTAAAAAAAAAACAAAAAACATATCTATGAACACAAAAAGGATCTTATACATAACAATTTACCAAGTGCATTATTCATACCTAGAAATAAGTTCAACCACAATTTTGATCTGAAAAATGACATGTATTAAAAGAGAAAATGATAAAGTTCTTGAGAGTGTCACTATTGAATCTTGCCAAAATGTAAATCTGAGCACCAGATGTTTTCAAAGCCAACATACATGACCATAAAAATATTAAAAAATTAAAAGAAAACAGTTAAATCAAAACATATATTTAAAAAAAAAAATACATGAATTTCTCATCCTTTTAAGTTGAGAAATTAATTAATGTATTTTTAGATAAGAATTACATTAAAAAAATTTAACATTTACTCACTTTATTAGGCATTAAATTACATCATTTAGCATCCTTGATAGTTTAACTAGTTGTATAAATTAGAAATATGTTTTTTAGGTTGCAGAAGCAGTCTATAGTAATTTTTGTGTTTTTCCACTGCTTCACTCCTAACTTCATCCTTAGTTAATTCTTTCTAGTCTTATTTTACCTATTTCACTTTTAGTCAGGTTCACAAGTCTGCATGTTGGGTTTGTTTTGAAGATTTCTTTGGGGTATTTTAGTGTAATGAATGTTTATGATTTAATGATACAATTTATTTTGTTGTTTAGATCTCATATTTGGGTGATAATATTTTTTAAGCTTATCATTATCTTATATAACTTGTATGAGGTTAATGAGTAAATTGTTGAACACTGCAGGTCATGTTTAAATATAGACAAGAAAGATGGCTGTAGAGTGGGTATGTCTCACTATAATCAAATTCACAGGCAATGATTAATTTTCAAAATGTTGAGGATGGATTTAATAATCTTTAGAAACAAGACGATTAAAATCTTACCACAGTAGAGAGGAAGCGATTTCTCTTGAGAGAGTTCTTCAATTCTGTGATCAAAGTACGAGGTAATTCTAAATTCTCCATATAGTTGGCAGGCACAATTGGTCGCAGAGTTTGAAGACAACATTCTTTTAAAGAGTAAACTAAAGAGGAAAAAAAATCAAAAAAATCACACTTTCATTATGGAATCATAGTTGAAATGTTAATTTGTGAAACTCATATATTGAAAGTATCAAGAAAAGGAGGGGGAAGCATAACAATCAAAATGGCAAACAGCTGAATTGGCTTGTTTGCTTTGTACTAATACCCTTGTAAGGTATGAACCCACTTCTTCCTGCACTGTCCCACTGCCAAATGACTTGACAAAATATGTTACTGGCATACCATATTAGTTGAGGGAGAACTTAGTTATAGGTGAATAACTTGTCAAACAGTAAAAATTTTTTATTCCAACAATCAATCTTGACAGAAATTCAATAACACACACTATTTTGTGCATGTGTGATAGGGCCGCATAAAAAGGGATCGCTCAAAAGGATTGTTTAAAATTGACATCAGTTTGAATAGTGCCAAATACATCTTCTTTCTGAAGGAACAATTGCTACTTGGATAAAGGTGAGATTTTTTAGTCTTATGGAGCTCCATAGCACATTCAACACAACAGAGAGTGATTATTGAATGTGCCACTGTATTGAAAAATTAGCCAGATGAGATCCTGGACTTAAATCATGGATTAAATTTGGACACAACTAATGAGTAGAATTCATTAGAAGAATCCACATGATCTTGAATTGTGAAAGCACAATCACAGTATCTAATACCTGTGAAGAATTTGTAAACATCCTATCCCAGGTGCATTGAAGCAATTCAAACTACAGGAAGTCACATAAAATATTAATAGTGTGCATTAATTTCTTGATATTAACATACAGTGTTCAGCAGAAATACCTCCTACATAATGGTAAGACATTAGTGGTAATGATGTCTGTTTAGCTAGCATCTTACCATTATGTAGGGAGGTAATTCTGCCACACTGTATAATACATTTTCATTTCAGACAATTTCTGTTTTAAAACATCTGACTTGGTTTATACAAGGTGGTTGAAATATCTTGCACAGCAATTTTGGCAATTTCCACGCCCTTTCAGAATCCTTGATAAAAAATAGGATAATTAATTGTAAAAATAACACCAATATGGCCAAATTTTCATCTATAGACAGCATAGTAAAAAACATCCACTTATAAAGATGACAATTAGAAATTTACATTAGTTTAAAATGGCCTAAGACCTTTGTATGGTGTTGTATTTACTTGATATATAAAGCAGTGTAGGGGTAATAACAGTCTTAAGTTTTCAAAGCAAGTGAGAAATAAATTTCCATTAACAATGTTATTTAAGTCTGAGATTTTGCACAAATATAATAGATAAATTTAGAAATATGTTTCAAGCATTGTTTACATATACACACATAAAAAATGTTATGAGTTTCATCAGCCTTGTCAATTTAAAAAGTTGATTACTTTAATAAATTTTATAACTGAAAATTTAGGAAAAAAAAAGTTATTTTTAATTTAGATATCTAGCCAAACAATGTTAAAAGAAATGGGAGAGTATCCACTGTTGATAAGTGATTAGTGAGCTGAACTTATGAACTCCAGACAAAAAAAAATGACATTCATAAATAAAAATCTATTTCAAGCCGGGAGAGGGGAGTGTGTTCTGTTGGCTAAGTCCTCAAAGTTAAAAACCATACATCTGAATTTTAAAAAAAATAAAAAATAGCAAATGTCTGAACTCACCTGGGATGGTTATCATAACAACCCGTCTTACAGCTCCATCACGTTCATAGCAGTGGGCAGGAGGTTCAAAGACTTCTTTCAGCTGAACAACCAGTTTGTCACCAGTAATAGCATCACGGAAAATCCAAGGGTGGCCAACATATGTATTAACATCCACCCAATTCTTTGAGGGTAGTGTCTTGTAGCGCACACTAACTCCTTCATGATTTAGCCACACAATGTCTACAAGGCGTTGAGTGCAATTGACAAAACGGATATAAGAATGCAGATATGAGCCCTTGGAACGAAGTCGCCTAGACACAAGGAGGTCCCTGCTGTCTTCCTGATCCTCACTTTCTCCTGCCATTGGAATAAGTATCTATTCTGGACTGGAGTTAGGGAAAGATAGCACTACTACATTCACTGGATTTCTATTTCAGGCCCTGTTGATTTAGAAAAATTTAATCAAAGATTTTAATAAAATAAAAGAAATTTAGAGACTTTTTAACAAAATCAGGGCTGTGGAGTCAGAAAGCAAAACCTTTGACTGACTCCTTTATTTTTGGCACCTCTGACTCCTCTTTATATAATTAAGTGATTATGGCCTACAAATCTCAAAGCCTATGCATATACTCCTAACTTGAGTAGGCCTATATCATTATAACTGGTTTATATCATACCTATTCATTTTTCAATAGAATTAAAAACAAAATCTTTGAAAGGATATAGAAGAAATAAAAAATGCTAAAAAGACTATAATATAAGACATATATATATATATATATATATATATCTTTGCAAATAAGAAATAAATACAGAACAAAAATAAAACTACTTTATAACAGAAGTTGAAATATGATCTTTTACAGGATGCAAAAGACAACAAAAATAAAAATTCTATAATGTAAGATTTTACAAAAAGTGTAAATTCAACTGGAAACTCCAGTGACTCCTTAATTGCTTCAGACTCCAACTTCACAGCTCCAAACAAAATACAAGTACAAAATCTTTTATCTGAAGCCTTTGGAATTGGGCACTTTTCTTAATTCTGACCTTTTTAAAAGTTTTGGAATGATATCAGAGGAACCACAAATTAAACAGACAATTAATATTAGGTAATGACAAGAAGTCTGCAATAAAATTGTAAATTGGCATACTGTAAAAAAATTCCATGGGTGTGTGTGGTGGGGGGGAAAGCTTGGTATTTTATATGAGATTGTTAATCTGTGTTAATTTAAAAAAAAAAAAAAATTGTCCTACTTTTGTGAAATTGAAAAGTTGTTTCTTGGTGGATTAATTTATCTTGGAAGAAATTCAAATAGAATTGTTGTTTTAGTTATTAACATATCTTGTTTCTAAGCCAATCAAATGAAGGCATATAACTTTAAATTGTCACATCTCAGAGTAATCAACAAAAGTCACTAGAGTTTGTGAAGACAAGTTGGAAATTTTGTTCCAGTTAGGATAATCTTAAAACAATTTTTATTGTAATTATGAACCTACACAAGTCATAACTAATTTTTTTCAATGATTAAGAAGGAACAGATCATAGCACTTTAGAGAAATCATTTCAATTTATAAAATCTGTCCTCTCATTTGTGTGAAATCATTTTTAGACAATTAAGAAAGAAAGAAGTGGGTAAAATTTCAACAGTTCATATTCACTTGGCTATTTGAAAAAGGAATAAGATGACAGATTGATTTTTAGAGAGAAATTTTAAAGTAACAATATATCAGTCAAAACTTCATTTATGCTTGAATGATGATCCATCAAAACAGCCAGGAATTAGAGCTTGACAAAGTGACACTGGCATGCATTCAACACTTTCTGAGTAGAAGGAATAAATCTTTTAGAAATATCAACAAATTAAGAATTTGCTTTTACAGAATTTTCAGAAAAATTACATTCAGTTAAATAAATGCAGTGTGCGTATATATCTATATATATATATATATATATATATATAGTGAGACCAGGATATAAGAGAAACCCGAATATAAGAGATTTTCTCTGGTCCCAAATTAGAGCCTGTGTTACCTAAACAAAATAGACCAAACCCGGATATAAGTGACTTCTCCGGTCCCGACAACTCTCTTATATCTGTAGTGAGTTTTATCTTAGTTTGGAACAAGGGTATGATAGTGGGGAACTTAACAAGAATCAAATACATTAGTGGTTTGTAAGAACAGTTTAATGTATGCATGACACATACATGCTAAATTTTAAACTGTATTTATGAAAAATTCCAGCTTGTATTTTTATAAAAACTTGAGCCTATTTTATTAAAAAAAAGAACACCATGTCATTATTGAACAAATTATTCAGATTAGTATCCTCATCTTTCTAGTTTCAACAGTCGCATGCAGAAAGTTGAGGGCAGAGGATGCATCCATATCAGGAGGGCATCCAATCAAAGAGTGAAATAAGAATTTAGTTTATATTTAATTTGAAGAAAGTGTTTATTTCATGTTTCATCTGTTTTTACATATTTAAAGTGTTTTCCTTTCTCATATTTCTCAGTATTAAGCCCACTACTTAGTCTTAGGGGAATTCACCCAAGGAGTTGGCCCTGGTCATCATCAAACCTCTGCATGTCACTGAGTTTCAATACAACATTTCAACTAATATGATCTTTAACATTTCATAATGTGAATGGTATACAGTAATAAATTGTAAGTTTCAGTCAAAATTTTGGGGGATTTTGTTATATTCTTAAATGTAACAAAATTAGCATAATACCATATATCAAAGCCCAAAGTAGCCAAATAGATGAGAAAGTAGTCCTAACTAATATTTAATTCAATATTTCATGAATAAGACAAAAGAAAATAGATAAAAATAGTTCAATAAATTTAAAAGAACCATGGGCTGTAGGTTTAGAGCAGGGGTCAGCAACCTTTTGGAGTGAGAGGACCAGAAAGCTATGCAGTGTCTTGGAGGAGGGCCATGATATCAAATTTACTATAATAATTTGTCTTGACCCCTGACCGCTTTGTCCAGAAGACTGCCTTAGTCTGGAGGTTTAAATAAAAACAACAAAGTTAATGTTATATAATTTAAAGAAGGTTCCTTATTTTCCTGCAGGTATAGCAGGATAACAACACAATCAACAAAAAAAAAAAAAAAAATAGAAAAGAAAAGAAAAAGTAAATTCCTTATTAGAAATGAAATACAGTTAAAAATGGCAAATTATTTAATGAGACACTTGTTTCTGCTTATAGTTTGATAACTTCTCCACATCAGGTGAAATATTTGTCGACAACAGGAGCAAAACATCATTCAGGTGGTCATCACCAAACTTGTTTGAAAAATGATTTTATTTCATTTAGTTGATTACATTTATTAATGCTCTTTCTTTATCTAGTAGAGAAAAGATAAATTAAAAGAACATTGTATATAATTATTTAATGAGGAAAAAGTTTCAATTTTCTACATACATATTCTCCCTCTAACACACACAATTTTCTACATCCAAAGATGTTCAACTAATTTTTTTAAGAAAAGTGAGTGTATGCATATGTGTATGTTAGAGAAAAGGCACTGTAATGTTTGCCTTTAAAGATGTAGAGTAGACTCAACAAAGCTTATTCTGGAGAAAAAAAATTTAAAGAAATTGGTTTGATGCCAATTTCAGGAAAAACATTTTCTTAAAAGTTAAAATCAAAGGACTCCAACTTACAAGTTCTTCATCTTCTATCTATAAAACGCAGTGTGGGTACGTATGTCCATTTCCATCTGTTTTTTTGACTCATTGACTTATTGAAGTAACTAACATGTAAACTACTGTAGTTACACGCCATAAAAAAATTAAATAACTCTTTTAAAAAGTTAAACTTAAGTATCGAACAGTGAAAGGTTTTAAAAGCAATTCTTTATTAAAAAGGTTTAACTTTAATTTTGCTTTTTTGTTGCAATTGATATCATCTACTAATTAAACCGTAATTTAAAAGTAAAACTTAAGTGGGGCACGGTATGTTGCTCATATTTTTTTTTTTTTCTAGCACGCGTACTGTGACATAATTGAAATAGTTCGGGTTCTCCAATGAATATCTTTTACTTTATGTGAAGGGATCATAAAGAATAGTGATTTTAAAAGAAAGCAAAAATTGCACGCAAATGAAGATTGGTTGCGTATACGATGAAGGATATACCGAATTAAGATAAAATAATTTTATTATTTCTAAATTCTTATAACTTTTACGTACATGAGGTAAAAAAAGGCCAAAGGCCCAAAAGTCCACCGCAGGAGAGAGCCTAACGTCTGCCTAAAGGTCAGCTTATATAGGCTAGTAATTAAATTAAAACTAAAAGTTACTCAAATACACGTAACTGAACTGGTTTATTTAATTTTTAAGGCTAAAAATCAAGGCAATAAGACTGAATGGTGGTTGCAATCAAAGTACAAAATACTAAGTGTCATTTTTTGCTCCAGTTCACAATAAAAATTATGAGTTAAATTGTCATCACAAAAGCTTTGACCTTTGGATAGTGTCATCATACGATATGATTATTTGCTATTTAGCACGAGTGTAGGCTTCCTATTATTGAGGCTTGAACTCACTACGGCAGTAATAGTTTGCTAATACAGTGAGTTGAATGAAGCTAAATTTTGTCATCAGTGACTTATTTTGTTAAACAGTTTTTGGATGTTTTCAAATTCAATTGGCCAGTGTATGAGAGCTTTTTTTTTTTTTTTAGTTACTCACAAAGTTTCATTTTTTTTCTATCTTGTGTACTCCTTGGCTTTTTATAGCAACAGTAAATCAGGCTAAGTCATTTTATTGACCTCAAAGATTTACAAGCACACACTAATAAAGAGCGGTAGTTAAGTAACTGTACTAATCTTACAAGCCATTGTTAATGATTTTATTTTGTTTATTCGAAGTCAATTTTCATTTTGATTTAAAAATGAAATTTTCGCTGTTGTGTTCTCTAGGTTTTCAGAGAGGGTAACATTTTAATACTTTATCAATAAATCAATAAACTACAATTCCCTCATCTTATCGAAAAAAAATCATTCGGTTCAACTCAACATTTTTTTTTTGTTCAAACAAAGCCAAACCACCCTTTTTATTATATACTTTCAGGAATTCTTTATGCTGACACCTCAGGAGTTCAAGATTCATCAAAAACTTTACGGAAAAAAAAAAAAAAAAATATGGTTTTGACAGGACAAAAATAAAATCTATTTTAAAATCAGACTAGGAGAAAAATTAATTACTTTTTTTTTTCTTTTGTATCGACAAATACATTTTTTAAAATTTTGTAACGCACAATTCTAATTTGAAAATAGTTTTTTTTTTATTATTTTATCATATCTGAATTTTTTGTTGGCATTGAAAGTTGGTGTTTTGGATTCTAAATATTGTTCAACGAAAATTCAGCTCCAAACAGAAACTAAAATTTAAATAAATCTAAAAATAGAAAAGTTTAAAAATCAACATTCTTCATTAAAAAAAACTAAAAATGCGAAAAAGGGAAAGTTTAAATTTTACAGGTTTCAATATTTACTTTTTTAAAATAGATTTCAGCTTTCAGTACAAAAAATAAAATAAAGGTGAAGAGTGAAGACATGCACTTAAAAACATATTTTAGAAAAACAATTACTGGTAAACACACACAAACTAATTAAGTGAGTTTTATTTGAATTGAAAAATTTTTTCGACAAGGTAAAGAAAAAAAAGTTTGTTCTATAACTCCAAAATGAGCAAAAAAAAAACTGTTTAATTCAGGTAGACAAAAAAGCTAAGAAATAAAAATTTAAAAAAAAAAAGGTAAATGAAAACAAATGATTTTTCGACCACAAAAACAGTTTTTTTTAAGTGCTTTTAAATTTTAATAACATTTTCGTCTGCATTTTCAATTTTTTGTTTTTATTTCTGTAAAACATTTTGAAAAGGTGAAACCAATGGTAACCACTGTCAAAAATTATACGAAAAAGTTTACGAAGAGAATGTAATTTCATAGCGTAAAACTAAAAACGGTATTTTTTTAAAAAATTTAAATAAAAATTAAATTTAAAAAAAAAAAACGTGTTAACAAAACACTTTCAGATATTTTGCATTTGTTTAACGGAAAAAAATTAAAGTTTTCTTTTTTGATTTTAAATTCTAATAATCAAAACTTTAAAATATAAAACTTCCATAATATTGTTTAACAACAAAACAGTTACATTAATTTTTAAATCGAATTTAAAATTTGGTTTTAACAAAAATAATATTGTTTTTTTTACCTTTTTTCAATGACGTCGACATTGTTAATTTTATTCTTTCACGCTTCATCTATTATCCCTCAGAAAACTGGGATGCAAGAAAAAGACATATAGGTAAAAGATTAAGTAATTAATTTTCTCCTTATATTGACATCAATTCATTACAAATAATAATAACAAATGAATGCAAATAATAAGTAAACACTCGGCTTTGGACAGTTTCTCTTCGCCCGGATGTTTAAGGTTTGCAAAGCTCTGTGCGCATGCGTTAGGAAACTTGATAAACATCCGGTACAATATGTTATTGAATTTCCTTTATTTTTCAACCACGTGGCTACCTGAATGTTCGATTGTTCAGTTCATGTAGACATTTTGTACATATGACGTTAAAAATTATTTTAAAAATAGATGTAATGGTCAACAAACTGGTCCCTATCAAAGAGTATAACACTAAATTCGATTCTAATTGTGTATTCAACAATTGTGGTCTCAAGACAGAAAAAAAAGAAACTAACTTAACTAAAACTTGACTAAAAACTTTCACTTACTTCAAAACAATTTTTTCGATCAGAAATAATTAATCTTTTCAATTTTGTTTTCATCGAGTTAGTACCCCAGATTACGAATACCAAAAAAAAGTTTGTTTTTTAAATTAGAAATGTTAATGTCATCTACTCCTAAAAAGCCAAAACAAATATTTTCATTTTTTTTCATACGATGTGATTTACTAAAAAAATTAAAGAAAAAGAAATGTTTCGAAATTCATAATCCGTAGTGCTTTTTAGCTTTATCGATATGCAAATTAACAAAGATACTTTTTTCTTTCTTTCTCTCTCTACACACACATACATAAATATAATGCTAACGATTTAAATACTTTCAGCATGAGAACTTTCTGATAGGAATTTATGAACACTTTATTATTCTATATTTTATTTTGAGAGAAATTTTTATCAGTATATGCAATATATATCTTTGTATTAATTATCTTTGCTTCCATTTTTATAAAGGCCATAAATTGGTGTATATTTGGATTAAGGACATTATTCGAAGATAACCACCACTAAACCAAAAAGTGGTCTACTTTGGTGACATCTCCACACTAATTCCTCGACAACCAAATTATTTCTGGGACGCCCACACCAGATTTAAATTGTTTTGAATGAATTTTTACATAGTAAACTGCCCCCCACTCACTTCTATAAAATCTAATAAAAAAGAAAGTTGATATTAATTATCAAGAGTGATAAAAAGATTTATAAAAATTTTATTTCTATTTAAAGAAAGAATTTAAAAAAAAAGTCAAATTAAATGTAAGACCGTCTAGGTGTTGTGTTTTTTTTATTTACACGTCTTTTGAGAAAGGTGTATTTTTTGTAAGCCGGACGGTGTGTGTAAAAAGGAAAAAGCTGCGCGATTTTTATGACTCTTTCTTTAGGATCAGGAATTTGCCGTCAAAATTGTTTGCCAAACTTTGATTTTCTTGTGTGAAATTGTGTAAAATTTATGACCATTTTGGATCAAGATTTGCCGCCAAAATTGTTTGCCAAACTCTGATTTTCTTGTGTGAAATTGTGTAAAATTTATGACCCTTTCGGATCAGGAATAGCCGCCAAAGGTGAAATTTTTGAAGGGCCTTTTTCATATATTGGCCAATGAAAATTAAGTTTTCGAGACCCGTAGAAATTCCGGATGGCCCCAAGTGGAGCCGACTTTTTCAAATAAAAGAGAGGACATTAAGAAACGAAATCAGTAGAAACAAAAAATAACGAAAGGGAACCGAGGCAGAGATCTGAGACGACACGCAGTTCGCAGACCACTTAACACCCTCTCTCTACATTGACCGGCAAGTGGGCCTTTCTTCAAATACCAAAACCAACTACCAAAACCAACCTTTTCCAAAACCAATCTGGCCTGCTGTCAACGAAAATTCTTCAAAGAAAGGAGGTTGGTGTTTTGTGCGTTCTGCTAAGTGTTGGTCTCTCTAAAAACTTTATCCCTTTTTTTGTATTTTGGTAAAGGCTCTGAAAACTTTATCCCTTTTTTGTATTTGTGTGAAGGGTCTAAAAACTTTATCTCTTTTTTTGTATTTTTGTAAAGGGTCTAAAACTTTATCCTTTTGTATTTTTAAAGGGTCTAAATTGTTAAAAAACCGGAGTTGGACTAAACAATTAATTTCATAGCTTGTTTCTGTGGGTATTTCCTTTTTAGAAACCCCGGGGAAATATTGTTATCCTGCCGTGTTAGGCGCACAGAAGGAAATTTTTGTGCAACCTTTCTTGTTCTTGTTCGTACCTTTGTGCTTACTGTAAAATAATTGTACAATAAATGTTTTTTCCTGTTTTTAAAATTTTACGCAGTGATTTGTCTTGTGTCTTTAACTCGCGCTTACTAACGGCAGCTATCGTTTCTTCTGCCAACTAAATTTTGTGTCTGGCACAAGGAGTTGGTAGGAGAGTGAGAGGAAAAAAAAAAAAAAGAAAGAAAGAAAATTTTTATAAATTTAATAGTATTTCGGGAAACAAAATCTGGCTATATTGACCAGCTCCACCACATTTTTTTTGTAGCCATTGGATAAATATTAAATATATGAGTGGGAAGCTAACGGATTTAAATTAAATCCGTTAGCTTCCCACTCACTGTAAGTGTAAGGAAAAAAAGATAAGAAGTAAAACCAAGGTATGAATGTTGTTTGGAGTAATGGATAACGGTTTGGATTGAGGAATCGGAGAGCCGAGTTCGAATTCCAGTCGAATCCATTGCATTCACTTACGTGCTAATACTCTTGGGAAAGGTATGAATCTTCTTCTCTCCCAACCCCAGCTATGAGTTAATAGTAGGACAGACCGGGTTGGATGGCAACTGATCTACCGCGGAAAGAAATGGCAACTTATTGCGGGAAAAAATCTCACCTATGCGTGTATCACGCATAGTACCTAACTGAATGAATCTCAATTTTAATTTCAGTGTGAGAGTAAGGATTATTCTCAGAGCTGGTTTTAGACTTTTGCACCTTAGGCAAAGCTAACTATTCTCAGCAGTAACTAACTCTAAGTTTTAAGAAAAATATAAAATGTAGAAAAATATGAAATACAAAAGTTATCTCTAAATTTATTTAAAATTGATTACAAAAGCAAAAAGACAAGTTCTGGTTATATATCTTATTAAAATATTTTGGCGCACGATTTGTTTTCATTATTTATAGTCGGACTAATGTTCTCATCTTTGTTATTATACCCCCCCCCTCAAAATACACTGAAGAATCAGTGTATTTTGAACCTTCCTTCTTCACGACTCTTCTGTCTGCTTACAAACGCTCATGTTATGTTTGCAGCATGTAGTGGGTTAGCCAATCTGTATCGATGTCAAAATACAAATTAAACTAACCTTCTAATATTTTTACTAAATCAAACGCAACAAAGACAACAACAACAAGAGAAATAATCAAATAGGCAGATATTTGTTTTAACAGAAAATATTTTTATATAACAACAAGTACACGCGATATAATAAAATTGTTTAAAACACTTTAGAGTTCTTGGTTGTGTGATCAAGGGTAATATAAATGGTGTTATGCTATAGATCTGCTAAGGAATTAAATAGTTTATGTTGATGGTGAAATTGAATGAAATAGATTGCTTGACTTACTTGAATTGGTCAATAGATGAGTTGATGTTGAAAAGAAATTGAATTCCACATGTCGGGTTGATGTAAATAAAAACTAACTTTTAGCAAGGAAGATGGGTTTCATGGATTCGTGTGATGACTCACTAAATCGTGTCGAAGTTTCATATTTATTAATTTCCTTGATCACGTGGGAGGCTCGAGAGAATTTTTGACACCTTGAACTCTGAACAGGTCAACTCGAGGTCAACCGTGTGGACGTAGGCAGAAACACGATATTATTATTTATGGACCAATCAGAAAGCATTGTTTCGTAGTGAACTCTAGAGCCAATTTTAATGGGTTCAGCACAAACTGAGAATATTTACCTGTGATCCTCTATTAACAGGTTTAAAACAGAGAATGTAGAAATCTAATTCTACAAGCAGACTGAGAAAACTACCAAGGATTCAGAAGATTCGTGATCCATACAATTACAATATGAGCACAATAGTCAGAAGCAGCTCTACCCTATGCAGAACTCTTTGCTGAGTCAAGCCTAGCACAGAAGAGAACATGGCCAAGAACTGCGTGTATTATATTCCCTTGCAGTTGTAGAAAATGATACTAAAAGAAACCAGTTAATCCTTAAAACTAAGGTTGGAGGAACATTGTTATGCCATAATTAGAGATGAGACAATGAAATCTGGCCAGTTGATCATGTATGGAGGGAAACGAGTGGTTACTAACTCCTGTAAAATTAAGTAGTCTTACGAACCCTCATCTAAATTTACTTCTAAAAGCTATATCAACGCTTATATTTTAGAAGCACTTTAAAAAAAAGGTCTGTACTCACAGAAAGCGTAAAAATAGAAAAGCAAAGAGATAGGGTAGAACTGAATGTTGACAAATATTAACCAGACTGTCACGTGTTGACAACATAATTTAGCCGGATGGATCCCAAATGAGGAAACCACACTAAACTCTCTGTAACCCTGCAGGTGAGAGAAAGTGTTAGTGAGAGAAAGTGTCTTTTCTCTCACACAAGAAAATGCTCCAATTTGAAAATCAAAGACCACGTGATGAAAAAAAAATGCCCCCCCCCAAAAAAAAAACCCAAACGAACAGCGAAACGAAAAGTTAATCCCTGTCCAAGCCTCCGGCTGGACGGACGTGTCCGTTATAGATGCGACGGTCCGGTGATGGTTATGTGAAAAAAGTCCCTGTCCAAGACTTCGAGCTGGAAGGACGAATAAGCTATGACTGCGATAGTCAGCTACAGATTTGTGCATGCGAAAGTGAGTCCATCTTCGATGGAACGGGCAGACGGCTATGAAGGCGATAATCAGTTATAAAATTGGTCACGCGAAAAAGGCCCTCTTCGAACTGAACGGACCATCGGTTAAAAGAGCGATAATCAGCTATAGGTTTGGATACGCGAAAGAAGTATTTGGATTCAAGGAAACAAACTTCAGCATACGAGAAATTCTGCTACATCAAGACGAAAAAAAGATATGTATTTTCGTGAAAGCTAAGAGAAAGAAGACAGCTTAAATTTATTCGTCACTGAAGACCCTCGACCAAGACGAAAAGAAAAAGAAAGCGAGAAAAGATCTCAAAAAGAGACACTTATATGAAAAGAGAAAGAGAGGAAAGACCTCAAGGGAAATTCAAAACCAGACAAAAAGAGAAAGAAAGAGAGAAAGCACCTCAAAGGAGACACGTATGCGGAAGGAAGAAGAAAGGAAAGTCTTCAAAGGAAATCCAAGATCCGACGAAAGGAAAATGAAAGAAAAAAAAAATTCAAAAAGAGATGCTTATATGAAAGGAGAAAGAAAGGAAAGACCTCAAGGGAATTCAATACCCGACGAAAGGAAAAAGAAAGAGAGTAAAGACCCCAAAGGAGACGGTTATACGAAAAGAGAAAGAGAGGAAAGACCTCAAAGAAAATTCAAGACCAGACGAAAGGAAAAAGAAAGAAAATACCTCAAAAAGAGACATACAAAAAGAAAAAGAAAGGGAGAAAAGAAATCTAAAAAAAAAAAAAAAAAAAAAAAAAAGGAAAAGAAGACAAGAAACAGTAAAGAGGGGCCAAGTCGGTGTAGTGATACGACTATCGCGCCAAAGTGTAGCACTTGACGAAGGCGGAGACCCTAAACAGGGCCGAGTCAGAATAGTGATACGACTTCCAGGGCGGATCAACCGCGGAGACGGGATCGCGCCGAAGTTTAACACTTGACGAAGCTGGTCAGAGAGGCGATACGTCTTCCAGGGCGGATCGACCGCGGAAACGGGATCACGCCGAAGAGTATTCTCTCGACAAAGCACCGGAAGCTCACAAAGGTAGTGTACTACACTTTGATCCAGGCCCCCAGGCCGAGCAGCTCGGGTATTGTACAAAAGTACAAATGTGCCACAAGGGCAGAATTGGAATGGCGGGGAGGCTGGTCTTCAACTGGCTTATTGCTAACTTAGCTTGTCGGATTTGGACGAAAAAAGGGGCTAACAATATGTGGAATGATTTGTTCAAGTACTCCCTGGCTAGAGGGAGTAGAAAACCGTAGATATAAAATTACTCCCCATGTTGTTCAATGTTTGGGAAGCACTACCTAATCCGATGCTTACGAGGTACGGTGTTCACCATATTGGCCAGTCGTCCAGTTTCTCGCCTGCTGCTTGACTTAAATCTGCGAGATCAGGGGTTGTGAAGGTCAAGGTCGTCTTTCTAAGGAGCGGCTAATGGCAGCCGCGACAAGTTCATTGTTTCACTTATGCGTCTTCATTTTGTTTTGTTGGTTCGTTTTTCATCACATTCCACTTACACCATTTTTAGCAATTCACTTCATGGTTAAGTTAACATTTGCTTTGATTCAATGTATTCAACCTGTCTGTTACTGTTAAGGAAGTTTTTGTTTTGTTTTTAGTGTTTATATTAAAAATGTATTTAAAAATTATTATTTACGAATAGTTTTTTAAAATTATTTTTATATTTAATTAATTTAAGTATTTTTTGCATCTTATTTTGTTGCTGCTTTTTTGTTGTTTGCTATCTTTTTTTGTTTGCAATAAAAAACAACGTAAATGACTGTAATTTTATAATTTGTAGACGTTGTCCAAAGTCGACGTATGCCACTGGTTCGAACTTTCCAGCAGTAGATAGCAATAGCCTTTGCCACTATTCCCAAAATATCTTGCATCACTTTTCGTAAGGGAAATACCTCTTACAGTATATTTGGAAGTGATCTCCCTTGGCAAGCACACCATCGGCTGTGTCAGCTTATAAAACTTGTAGTAAAGAGGAGTTAGTGTAAAACTGCCAATTACAAAAGCAAGTTCAGTGCTCATCATCAAGTGGCCTTGTGTTTTTATAACTTCAAAGTTTATATTTCAGTTAAAAGCTTATACATAAAGATACACTGAAATCAGTAAAGATTTCAAACTGTTTTCTACAGTATGTTTTTTTTCTCAAAGTGGGTACTTCCAAAGATTTAAAAAAAAAAAATGAGCATATGATGAAAAAATGCTCCAGAATTAATAAAACAAAGTTTTATTGTCAAAATCTTTATGTTGCTATAAGGAGGAAAGACCAACATATTCTTGATCGAAATTTTTGTTAAAAAAATGTTTTTCTTGCATCAGCGGGTGACCATTATGGAAAGTTTGAGCCTTTTTTTTGTATTGAAAAACACATTAATTTGGAAATTCTTTCAAAAATCAGATAATTTTCAGGTTTTAATAAAACTTTTAGGAGTTACTCACAAATTAATGAAATTATTTTACAAATGTTTTTTTTTTTTAGAAAATCTTGGTAAAAATATTTTTCCCAGCCGTGTTCCCCAAAAATCCATTCGGACTTGTCCTTAAACATTGTTTTAAGGACAAATCCGTGGAGAATTTAAGTCACAATTTTTTCTTATCAAACAGGACCCCAGTTACAGAAAATCTGCTTTGAATCACAGAATAAAAATGCAATAAGACATTGTTTATTTACAAAAAACAAAAAAAAAACCCCAAAGCAAAAACAAAAAAAAAAAACAAAAAAAAACAAACAAAAAAACAAAAAAACAAAAAACAAAAACAAACTTTTAATTGCTTTTATGAGATATATTATAGACACTACTGTGTTAAGAAAAACATTTTTTTCGGTGAATAATTAATTTTTACAAGAATTGTTTTCATTGTTTTTAAATTTTAATTAGAATAATTTATAAAGTTTTAAATCTTTTAAATTTCTCTTTTAATTTGTACTGGTTAGGTGATATTGTTATTAAGTAAAAATTACATTTACTAATCTTATTATAAAACGCAGATTGTGTGTGTGTGTGCGTGTGTGTGTGTGTGTGTGTGTGTAACGTTTATATATTGGATCGGATTTCCTACATTTTTCAACCGATTTCAACAAAACTTCACAGGACTACATAAAATTACCTTGTGGTGGTTCTAACAGCGCCAAAAATCGGAAAAATATAATTGTTTTTGCACAAAATCAATTTGGAAACACGGTTAAGAGACATCGTGAAAATGGAAGGGGGACAACTCACATCGGGTTGTTTGTGTGTGTGGGATACTTTAAATATGGGAGCGGATTTCTTATATTTTTCAGCTGATAAAACAAAATTTCACTTTTTTTTTGGCAGGTAGTGTTTCTTATTCTCTTGCACACTTTTTTCTTTATTTTTAACATACAGAATGCTTTAAAAAATCCATTTACAAGACAATTATTTGACATCTTTGACCCGGATCCTAAAAAGCTTGGGTGAAAATAACTCTGTTGCCGACTAAGACAACGTTTGCTGAATTCCATTACTAACGACTTACTCCATTCCATTACTATCAACATACCACTATACAATGGCAATAAACTAACAATAAAAATGATCTAATCGAGACGGGGCTGTCATCGTATAATTGCTATATTGCTAACCCCAGCAGAAATCACAATACACCACAACACACATTGAAGATGTGGATTAAATTCGACAGAATGATTAAATAAAGAACACGTAAGAAAATCTTTATAAATCGACATGTTTATTTAGCTTTAGCAAGCAAAAACTTTCGCAAGCTGTGAATATATAGTGACGTGGGGCTTAGGGGTTAAAAAGAACAGTTGATTTACCCACGCCAAGAAGATTAATGAAGGATGAAAATGACGAGGAAACACACGAGTAATTTGAACAAAACAAAATAAGGAATTTATTCACGAATTTACACGCTTGAAGTAGTCTCAGTAGCTCGTTTCCGGAAAATAAATGAAAATTCTTAAAGTTCGTACTTTTAATGTATTGTCATGAAGAGGAAACGTTTATACAACAGATTAATTGATCTGACATAAAATAATATTAAAAATGTTTAAGAAAAAGGTAAGAGAGTTCGTTGTTCACAGAAGAGATATATGGTTTGCAACGTTCAAAAGTAGGTGAAGAGAGATCATTTGAAACATTTAGCTTTCTTGGATTGCTGGGAGAAAATTCTTTGAAGTCCCGTGTACTGGTTAGAGGCTGATAATAAAACTGGCGAGTAATTTTACACTGACGAGAACTTCAACGCTCGTCGCAATGAACAGAAACGAAACCATTTACATGATTTCCGACATTCTCTTATTAATTTAATTTTTTCCTCATTTTATATCAAAAAGAATTTCGCGTAAGTTCACTAGTTTCTTTTTTTCTTCTTCTCGGTTAATTTCTGTGAAGGCAAGATTTTCACTGGTCCAAAACAATTTCACATAAGATCGAGAATTCCTTCTTTTCAGCTCACCGGTCCATTACTGTGAGAGCAATTTCATTGGTCCAAAGGAAATTTCACATAGGCAGGCGAATTTTTGTCCTTCTTCCTCATCCTCTGAATTTGAAGGGAGTGGGTGAAGGGAGTTATTGTTATTTCACACCGACTACAACACTTCCCTTCCCCAATTTGACGGAGTCCTTTAGTACATTAATAGTAGTGGTATGTATTCTCTTTTCAAAGTAACTGATCTGCCAGACTTAATTCTCGTTGTGTTTTGCTATCTTGACTCCATAGTTCTGTTGATATCTGGTGAGGTATCTTTTCGTGATGTGATGGTATTGCTTTATCGATATTAGGTATTTTCACCGTTTTCGAGACAACTGCTGGTATCAATCTGTCTGTGGAAGCAGTGATATTCACATCTGCAGTCGTAACAGTAAAGTACATATTGCGGTTAACTATTTTATATTGACCTATGTACGGTACTTCCAGACATCTCTGAACTTTGTCAGTCCTAAGCCATACAGATTTATAGTTGTTTAGGTCTTAGGAGAATTATGGCTATTAGCCATAATTTCTTCCTTGCAATTATTGCTGTTTTTAGCGGTGCGTGTGCACGTTCAATCAATCTGTTCGTCTGAAGATGGTGCGAAGTTGTTCTTAGTCTATGAAAGCCTATGATCTTTGATAGCTCTGAAAACAACTTCGACTCAAACTGACTACCTCTATCAGTGATATGTAAGGGTATTGGCTACTTATGTCGTAGAGACGTTCTGTGCAGTTATTTCCTCTAAATGGGCTGCCTCTATCCATCTAGTAGCCCCGGTCAATCTTAGGTAATAGATACAGATTTCCTGAGCTTCTTTGGTACAAAAGGTCTCGGAAACGATAGCGATATATCACACATTATAACTTGGTTTTTACCTGTGTAGTAAGGTTTCAATTTCATCGAAATTTTGATGATTGATAATTTCTTATAAATCACAAAGATCTGTTGTTACGGGATTCATAAACAGCCAGCAGCGATATTTTATGCCCTTTTATATGAGAAATGACTGTAATGTATTCATTTATAAAGCTCAAATGACGCTGATGTCTGAGGGACTTCAACGGCAAATAAAGAGGTTTATGATCCATTAGCAAAAGTGTATCCCTACCTTCTATGAGGTGTTCAAAGTGCAACAACGCTCGATATGCAGCGAGCATCTCACGATCGAAAGTGGAATATCTCTTGGGTCTATGATAACTTTCTTAAGAAGCAACTGTAGTGCCTTTCTAAAGATGCAACTGCAGTGCTTTTATTATCAGTAGCAACCCTTAAACATAGGTACCTCCACGAGATCGCTAAAAAAAGAGCATAGCATGATGAAAAAGACGCCAAACTTGACGAAAACAAAATTTTATTGTCTAAATGTTTGTTATTATTAAGAGGAAAGGTCAAAGTATTTTTGGGGTATTTTTTTCCATTTTTTAATCGTTCCTAGCACGTCCGAAATTTTCGTTAAAAATATAGTTTTTTTTGAGTCAGCAAAATTGACCATTTTTTTCCATTTAAAAAAAAAATAGAAATCTGACTTTGAAATTTTTTTAAATATCAATTATCATTTTTTCAAAACTTATTTTAAGAAAATCAGAAATTATAATGTTTATTTAAAATATTTTGAACCAAACTTAACTTAGCTTTTGTGCCAAAAATATGTAATTTGAAAATAAAACAAAGCAGGTCATAAACTTTTGCGTCTCTTGACATGTGATGAATGATATATTTACGAATTCCATGAGGCTAATTTGTTCTACGGAAGGAGAAAAGTGAAATAATTTACATTTACGTGAACAAATTATTTACCCCGTTATTTTTAACGAAAACTTTCAGCGGTCTAATTTTTTTTTTTTTGTACTTAGCTTTCACCTTTATGTTTATGATGCTTTATGGGAGATATATTGTAAAGAAATTAAAATAAAACTGTTAAGAGTGACATTAAATTTCATATTTCTTAAGAAAGGTATCTAATTAATTTATAGGTACCTTTCTTATGAAATTTTATCAGAATTGTACATAAAATACTATAATTTTATGTACATTTATTACATTCTACTGTTATTTGTATTTGCATTCATTTTATTATTAATTTTGATATTTCATTTATGGAAAAATGTCGTAACTGGGATTAATATAAAAATAAGATCATATAAATTTCATAAGATGATACTGATACTTGTAGGTACCCTTCTCAGTTGAAATTGAAAATCAAATTAACTTCTCCACACGTGTTTCGCAAAAGTAAAGGCCTTAACAGCGGAGAACAATGCTTAACTCAAATAACGCAACTTAATTATATTCTGGTTGGTCTTCCGTATTTTATAATTACAGCTCTATTATAAGCACAAAATTACATTTCTTAATTACTGGGGATCTTCTGATTAGTCAAAATGATACAATTTACAACGCGCTAAAAAAGATCTATCTCATAAGGACACTTATGAAAGCCGATGCGGCTTTTAACTAATTTTATAATATTTTAACAACTTAAATGTAAAATCTATTATAATTAATGAAATAACAAATAATTGTATTAAAAATTCATTTTTTCATCGAAAAAATTTTTTGCTTTCAAAAATATTGTCCATATTCATAAAAACAACTAAAAAGCAAATAAAAGCATTTGAAATTAAATAATATATTTGTTTTATTGAGTTTTTATGTTACAATTCAGAACTGATTTTCAGGTACTGCGTATCCAATTAAAAAAAAAAAAAAAAAACATGATTTGCATTCCTCAAAGCCCTGTGCTTTTAATTATTGTAATTACTAAAACCGATGCGATCGAATTTCTAGCGTTTTCATAAAATTAGTTATGGGGGGGGGTAATAAATATTTAAAAAAAATATTTCTACCATGACTTTCATAAAAAATAACATATTTATAATAATTTCGATCATCTGTGAATAGTTCCTGAAAGTTTCATTAACATCCGATAATTATTTCTATTTTTGCACGATTTTTCAAATTAATGTGTGTCATACCAAAAAAACGTGCTAAAAATTGTCTATGTTATTTACTGATACAAATAGAAAAAAGTTTTTTTTAATCAAAATTTAGAATGTTCTAAAAAGAAGGAAAATTTTTTAAAAATAATTAAAAAAAAACTTTGGTCTTTCCTCTTAATAATAACATAAGCATTTAGACAATAAAATTTTGTTTTCGGCAAGGTTGGCGTCTTTTTCATCAAGCTATGCTCTTTTTTAGCGATTTCGTGGAGGTACCTACTTAAACATAACATCAGTAGCAGCCCTTAATCATAGTAGCAGTAGCAGCTCTAAATAAAACTTGTATCAGCAGCAGCTCAAATAGAAAAAAACACGTGAACCCTAAAGTAACTTTCTCTTCCGGGTTTTCCTCTGTCGAAATGGTGACATCAACTTTCCACGCTGAGGCTAAAAGGGCTGTGTCGTTTTACACCAAAACACACCAACGCAATAATTATCACTCGAATATATTCATGAACATTTCGTTGTGTATGCAATTTACTTCCAACAAAAGAAACGCTTGTTTTAAACTTTCCTTTTGTTAATTTTAAGTTTTAATAAATGTTATCTTACATTGCAAATCAATTGGTCTGTTTTTAACGTACTCTTTTTCATGTGCTCTTTTTCACCACCATTGTTTCATATACTATAAAATGTTCCTGTAAGAAACCTAAAACATTTAATTATTGAAGTAGCCAATTACTTAAAAAACCAATGGGAACATGTTGTTCGTTTATCATTTGATGTAAAGTGGTGCCTACCGCATAATTTGAACTATCCATAAGTTGATAATTTTTAACGTTCGAATCTGGAAAGGTTAATGCTGTGACACTCGATAATGACTTCAAAGTTTGGAAAGAAGCTAATTCTTCCGCGGTTAAAGTCAATTGTTTTGCATTAGGATTCAAACGGATACATTCTGTGAATGGAAACATTAAAACACTTATTTTTGGTATTAATTTTCTGTAATAATTGACCATTCCAATAAATCGTCGCAATGTTTTTGAATCATTGGGAGAAGGAAAATTGTTCAATTCTGAAGCTTATTAGCGCTGGGTGTAATTCATTCCTTCGAAATATTAAATTCCAAGAAGTTCAAGTTCTGTTGCACCGAAAATATATTTTGAATTGAAATGTTGAGATTGTACTCGTTTACCTTCCGAAATACTTAGACCAGATGTTGAGAATGAGAATCCTCATCATTGGAGTATATTAGAATGTCATCAATATACATAAATGTACACTCAAAGTCTCGGAAAATGTCACCCGTCATCCTTTGGAAGGTACCTGAAGCGTCCCGCAGCACAAATGGCATGTAGATATATTCAAATAAACTCAATATATGTCAATATAGCAATTTTATATATATATGATCAGGTTGAACTAGTATGTGGACAGATCGATTTTAGAAAAGTTTTTTTTTTTTCATGTAATTCCGTCTCTAATTAGTTGATATTGTGTATGCGGTAGTGGTTCAGTTTCGTAATGCTATTTAGCTGTCTGGAGTCGCCCACTGGCCGGTACGTGCCATTCGATTTCGGCACCATGTGGAGTGCCGAACTCTACCAACTTGCTTTTTAAATTCTTCCTTGGCTACATCAAACTTCTACTTCAACAGCTGCCACATTTTTGTAAATACAAGAGAAATTCTCCCTGTTTCAATTCAGTGAAATACTTTTGATGTTTTTTTGCTTTAGGGTGCCGATGCGCGGATATAAGATTAGGGTAGCTTTCCATAATTTTTTATAAGTTTCCCTTTGTATTTTCATCCTCATGGATTGAAACGTGTAAAACACAAGTTGACAGCTTGGCGTCACTTGTCTTATTGGTAATTGTATCGATCAATTTGTTATTTTTACAATTCAGTTAGTCCATAGTGACTTAGGAAGTCATATCCCAAAAGTGGCTTTGTAGTGTTAGCCATAATAAATAACCATGTGAAGTTTGTCCTAATGTTTTTTTTTATTGCTAAGGTTTGCACAGTATGTTTGGAGCAATTTATTTGTACATTGTTAGCAGAAACCAGAGAGAGATTCGTAGGATATAGGACTGTGTTTGTCAGGTACACCTTTGAAATAATTGATATAGCAACCCTGTATCCCCAACGAATGTAAATTTCTGAGCCCCTAATTGTGTGATTACTTCCAGAAGTGGCGGGAAGGTGGAAGCCATCAACCCCCGCTTTCTTGTCACCTGATAATGAAGATGATCGTGAGGACGGTTCTAGATTCATATTCCCTTTATTCGGTTACATACACAATGATCTCGCACGTTGTTCATAGTAGATGAGCGTCTGGAATATTTTTAGCTTCTGGTCGTGATGATACCGTTTTACAGTAGATTAGAATTTGTAATTCCTACTACGACAGTCTTATTTTTTTTTTTTTGATGAACCTGTTGAACGAGACTGTGGCTTTGCTTATAGTAGGTCGTCAGCCATTTTCCCAAGTCTTTTCGTTTCTAAATCAGTTTGTGTTGCCAGAACCGGTCTTATGTTAATTGGCATTGCGTCTATAAATTTATATCGTATGATGTCACTGCTTACTCTTTTTGTTGTTAACGGCTTCAGTTCATTTAAATAAACACGTAGTTTGCCTGTGAGTGTAGGAGAAAACATTAATTTGTTAAGCATTTGACTTCGATTTCTCATGCAACGTTACGACAGCTTTAAGTTTGCTGTAATCTCCCGAATGTAAAATGGTAGATTGTAACCTGTACACTATCTCCGGTGGTAATGCAGCCAACATATGATAAAATTGCTGTATGGGTGTCCTTAATTGTTGGGAGAAAAATTCTTTGAAGGTCTGTTAGAGGCTGATGATATAAGTGGGTAATTTTACACTGGCGGACGCTCGTCGCGAAAACAACAATTTAAAACTCTTTTTAAAAAGTAACCCCCCAATGAGTAAAACAACATGATATGAAACAAATAACTATTTACAAGAAACTAAACAAAATCGTGTTAGTAATAAAACCCCCACAATCACTAAATATGGCAGAAACATCAGTTAACTAGACAAAATTAATGCGGGACTATAAAAATTAAAAACATTCATTCATCCCAAGCACTCGCACAGACATGCACTCATTCAGACACAACAACAGATACGAAAAATCACACCCGAAACGAAAAAACGCCCCGCATCCACCAGAGAACTGACGTCACTGACCACCTAACGAGGGAGGGGATGGGGAATTAAACTTAAAGAAAGATAGGGACAGAAATAAAAGGGGCCAATGAGCATACATACCCTAGCTAAGTTTACTGAAAAAGGAAACTAAAGACTCAAAAAACTAAACCTAAGCTAACCTAAATTTTGGGGTGGGTTGACCGTGTTCAACCCAGCTAAAGCAATATCCTGATGCCTAACCGGCATCAAAGTGCCACTCCAGGTCAGCCCCTTTCACACGACACAAACGCGCAAGATTCACCCACCTTTTGCCGAATTCAGATGAAGTGAGTCGCCGCCTTTCCGACCTAATCTTGACCTTAAGCTGATGCTTAAAGTACAAGATCAGCTGGGAAGAGGTAAACTTCTCGCCTCCATAGAATCCCTTCTGACGTGTCGTCCAAATCACGACTCTCATAACACCTAGTAAGCATAAGAACACATAGTGTTCAGCCCTCGTCAACGGCGGAGCCACATTGCTACAAACAGAAGCGGCCTCAAGGACAAAAAACTTTCCAGACAGCATGCGAACCATGAGGCCTTCAACATACTTGCACAGCGGTGCTACCACCGAGCAATGAAAAAAGGCATGACCAATGGTCTCGACCTCCCCACTACAGCGGCGGCAGTTTGGATATTTCTCCAAGCCCGCTAAGCAAAGTCTTTTGGCGACCCAGAGGGCCCCACGCATCACCAGCCAGGTGAGTGATGCCTCATTGTTATTGAGACATTTCAACCCGGGCGCCCAAGGCCATATCGAGCGAGCCTCCTGCTTCGTAAGACCGAGCTCGTCAATCAAATCATCATGAACGGCCCCCCTAACTAACACCTGATATAATGCCTTACGAGACAACGCCTGGGCGTTGGAGAGGCCATCCAACGCCCATAAGAGTCGTTTCAGAGCACGACGACATTCACGGTAGAAGGAGCATTCGGCTTTGGGTAAACGGTGAGCCTCCTCCTCAGCCGAGCGCACACTTCTCAAGGATGAGAAGTTCTTACGGGCGTCTTCCTTCCAGAAGGCGTCCACCTCATCCGGTTCACGACACATTCGATCCAGGAACACGATGCGAAGCATATATTGACGAATCTCAATGCTAGGCATACCTAGACCGCCTTCAGATGGATGAAGGCAACAAATCTTCCGAGAGACTCTGGCAGCCTTGCCTCCCTACAAGAAGGAGAACAAGAGCTTCATTAATGCCAGTAATGTGTCAGACGGAAGTGGAAGCACCACAGAGTCGGTAAAGGAGAATCGGGTAGATGTGTGAACCACATACTTCCGCCCTCCCCTTTAAGGAAAGATTCCTCCGAGACCACAAATTAATTGCGATTTCGGCCTTCCCTTGCACCTCCGACCAATTCATATCCAACTGGATATCAGGACCGAACCAGACGCCGAGAATCTTGGTCCGGGAAGAGAAACTCCTTTCCACGCACCCAACCGCAAGCCAACAGACTTATCGCGGTGTATCTTGGCCCCTGTCACCATTTCATAACCACTGATTTCTTTGCTGACTTCGTTAATTTCGGCCCTGCTCGACACAAGAAACGAAACGTTATCAGCATAGGTGGAATACCTGGGCGTGTTGGTAGCGCCAGGTAGGGAAATTCCGCGTAGGAATGGATTCATCTTTAACTTGCGAAGGAAAGGTTCCAACGCAAGAACGTACAGCAAAGGCGAAAGCGGACAACCTTGACGAATGGAGCGAGACAATACGAAAGGCTCCGATCGTACTCCGTTCACCTCCACCAGCGCACCGGGGGTCGCATACAGAAGTCGGATCCAGGTGCGAAAGTACGGCCCGAAACCGGCCGCCGAAAGAACAGCCTCCAGAAACCGATGGTCAACCCTATCGAAGGCCTTGGACTGATCTAAATTGATCAGCGCGGCTTCACTGTCGACTTGCTCGATGATCAAGCGTACCATATGAAGGTTGTCCTGAATAGTCCTGCCCTTCACAGCACAAGTCTGTTCGGAGCCAATCAGACTAGATAGGACAGCCTGCAAGCGGTTCGCTAAGACCTTAGCCAAAATCTTTAACTCTGTGTTTAACATAGTTAAAGGTCGAAAGTTACCTAACCCATCCCCACCCATTTTATCCTTACGTAACAACTTGATTACGCCCCTGGTGAAACGTTGGGTATAGACCCCTGCTTCAACCAGTTGCCGAAAATCAGTGCCAGCAAAGGAACAAAAAACGGGCGACTGCCTCAAGTACACTTCGTACGGAAGACCATCTAATCCCGGAGATTTGTCCAGGCCAACCTGTTTCAGCGCATCCCAGATTTCCGACTCTGTTAGGAGACCCTCGCACCTAGCCGCTTCAGCTGCCTTAAGGCAGGGGAAGTCAGCTAAATAGGCATCGAACTGAGCAGGGCTCAGACCGGGCTCCCTGGTGAAAAGTTCCTGAAAATACTCACGAAAAGCCTTATATATGCCCTCGTTTGTGGTCATGGTCCGCTTATCCGGTAATGTGACGCATGCGATATGCCGCCGAGATGCACTCCGAACCTCCTCTGCACGCAATTCAGCGGCCATATTCGTTGCCTCAGGAGACATTCTTTTTAACCTAGCCCTAACTACCAGAGCTTGATCCTTCTTGATAAGCAAGGAGGCCAACTCTGCCTTAGCTAAGACTACGTCCCCACTATCACGGGATTTAATCGCCCGATCAACTTTTTTTTTGCTCACAAGCCGTTTGCGCCGCTAATCTATCTAGATTGAGCCGACGACTATAATCAGCAGCAAACGTTCTAATTTTGGATTTAAGATTATCCCACCAGGCATTTCCCACCACAGCCCCCGTCAGCTCCCTTTGTATCATTAGTAGCAGCTGGTCCCGGAAATCTTGCTCCCCAAATAATGAGCAGTTCAATTTCCAGTAACCAGCCATCTTAAGCCTATATTAACTTATCTAAGTTTACATTATCCGGACCCGGACTAGCCTATGATCCGAATAAACTATATAATGGAAACTTGGACACCCTAAGAGCCCTACATCGACTCTCCTAACTAAGACTCGGTCCAGGTAGCTAGAAAGCACCTGAGTACCCGAGCTGCCACTATTAGTCCAAGTCCACACTACCTCCCGAGGGTGTTCATTTCGGTATTTATCGACAAGATCAAACCTGTCGATAAAGTCCCGAAATGGTTTCACGTCCGGGTTGTTAGTACCCAATTTTGACCCTATACGATCTATATCGGGGTCAAGGACGGCATTCCAATCCCCCGCTAAAACTACCCGACGTGATGACGCCAAGAACGGCTCGATCTGCCGAAACAAAGCAGGCCGCTCAAAATGCTTATTGGGCGCATAAACCCCAATGAGACGTAAAGCCTTATCCTTTATGGTAACATCCAGCACGCAAAGTCTGCCCACCGGATCTGCGAAGCCTTCAAGGACTTGCTCACCAGCCAAGAGACACCCCTCGAGCGTCCATCATAACATGCTGAAAAGAGGGAAAACCCTCTAGAGAGAATGCTGTCATGATCGCGAGAAGAAAAACGGGTCTCTTGCACACAACATACATCCACCCCGAGACGCTGAAGGTCACGATAGAGCCTCGCCCTTCGAGACTCGGACCTCAGGCCTCGGGCATTCAAACTAGCTAACCAGAGAGACATTGTCAGACCGATTAGGGTTGCTCTGCTGAATTAAACATGGTCGGGGAAAGGATACCGACCGCCTCTCCCATCGACCCATGGCCCATCTCAGTTTTGATGGTACCGTCTTGGGAGAGACCGCCGATATCCCAGGGGAAGGTCAATTTTAGTGCTCTATAGAGGAGGGGTGAACGAAAACAGGGACCCGCCCAGCACAAAATTGTTTTAGCTTTTTTAACTTGTCGTTCTGGACAATCGCTATGGGAGGCGTCATTTTGAAAGAGGCTATTGCCTCATCCAACATTGCCCAAACATTGACGCGCTCCCGTGCCAGTTCTTATGACCGTCAAAACCCGTTGGGCCTTAGGGAAGTTTTTTCGGATCCTCAATGTCTTTATCAGCATATTGCTTAATGGAGAGTAGATATTTAGGATTTTTGATCCTATTGCCATAATCCCTGGCTTTCTCTGCTTGAGTCGGGGAAATGCGGCAGATGTCTTCTCCACTGTTGTAGATGTGTTTGGGAAGTTTTTTTCTTTTGTCGTTTGCGTCCTGATTAGGACTTCTTTGTCTCTTACTAATAGGGGGGCATTTCAGGTGTGTTAAGGGGTGGTTTAGGGGTGAAGGACTGGGAGAGGGACAAGGAATAAAATGTTGTCTGAAAGGGCTGGGGTCTCTACTGAGAGGGGTTGAGGAATGGAAGGAAGTGGAAGGAGTGACCTTTTGAGATGAAGGGGTCTTGACAGGAGATGATGGATGGGAGGACTGTTTCTGTGAAGATGTGGAGGCAGTAACATTTTTCCTAGGGGAGGTCTTTTTTGGATGGGAGGAAAGTGTCTCTTGAGAATGTGGGGCAGAGGAGGTTGCAGGAGTGGCCTTTTTAGATTTAGGGTCCTTTTGGGAGTCGAGCTTTTCTTTTAATTTTTTCGGTTTTCTCAAAACCAGGATCGTATTTCTTTTGTAGTTCTTGCAATGAGGTTTCCGAGGCCGGGGCATCGCCCTTACTGTTGACAATGGGAGTGGGACTGTCGTGTGTTTTTTTGTCCCGGGGGCTTCAGGGGACTGAGGACCCGCTGTCCGGAGCTTCCCTCTGCCCTTGCCAACAACCAGCCATTCCCCTCTCCCCTTCTCCACAACTGCACTAGCAGAGGGCGAAGGCTCTTCGGGGAATGGGGGCTTGATTTTGACCCAACCGGGGTTTCTCCACTCCGGTCCCAGCAGCTGGCATGCCCATTACAGGCGAGGCGGTATTCAAAGACGCGGTCAGAGGGGATTTTGGTCGCTTGGGGCCTGACCTCCAGAGGCCTTCTTCTCTGGACAGGAAGAGGAAAGGTGACCAGTCTTTCCACACTTCCAACACACTGGTTTGCGGCCAGTCACGATGACCGGCAGCTTCAGGCTCCCAACCTCCAGACAGTTGGGGATGGAGAGGAAGGCCTTTTCATTTAACATGATGTCGAAACTCCACCCCCGGTCTAGCTATCGCAGGAAGCACCCAGAATTTCGCCATACTGCGACAGGAAGGCCGCTGAGGAGGGACCTCGTATATCGCTACGCTGGTCCTACGACTGCTTTCATATTCGGTTCTCAGAATAATGTATTTGGTAATTATCTCTAGATGTCATCTTCAGGCAATCTTCTGGTGTGGGTAGCAATATGCCCCACATGAAAAAGCGCGAACCCTTGACGATTCTTAGTGGCTTAAACACCTGGGACTCCAGTGTTTTTACCACTGCGTCTTTCGTCGAACGACAAATCTTGCGCGTACGCTTATCGACGATGAAGACTGACACAATTCGTTTCTCGATCTTCTTCAGTTCTTTGGGGTCCTCCAAGAGCCCGTCTTTCACGACAAGGTGTGCGTAACTCTTGGAACGCTCCAAGAACTCCGCAATATCGTTTATACACTTCGGGGTGGGGGAGACTTCCAACAACAGGGCAATTCCCCGGCCTCTGTGTTATCACTGGTCTTATTATTTGATGGTGATATTTGGTCTGGTTCTTGGCCCTTATTGGCCACTGTACTTTTTTTTTATTTGGGCCATTATTGGCCACCGTTTTTTTTTTTATTTTGACCATTTTTGGCCACCGTACTTTTATCGGAAATGCCATTATCGGCTTCCATGCGTGTTGCGTCATTGGCATTAACAGCTTCCTGATTATCGGGGACTAATACCGGGTATTCTTCGGGATCATTCTTATCGGGGGGGGGGTCTTTTTAATGGAAAACAGATGTTTTCTTACTGACCTCCTAAGGTCGGCCACTTTGGGTTTCTTCTTTATAATTAAAAAGGATGGTACCCTTTTTTTTCCATTTTCAAGGGAGGGGAGGGGTGATAATAGGAAAAAAAAAGGGGAAAAAAAAATTTAAAGTAAAAAAAACAGAAAAAAAAAATTAAATTAAAAAACAAACAAGATTCGCTTAACAGCGAGACAATAAAATTAATAAATACAAAAAACAAGGTTCGCTCGTGAGCGAGACTACAAATTCACAAAACAGAAGGACGTATAATAAAATTAAATAGACAAGGTTCGCAAAACAAATGGACAAGGTTCGCCCAAAGGCGAAACTACAAATTTACAAAGTGACAAAGGACGTACAAAAAGATAAAATAGACACGGTTCACCTAAAGGCGGAGCAATTTAAACAAACAATTAGACGTACAAGTAAACAGGGTTCGCCAAAAGTACAAATTTAAAACAAGTACAAACAGGACGACAGACAAGAAACCAACAAATAAAACGAACAGTTATAAACGGTAAACAAAATGTCACAATTTACAATATGGCTGCCGATAAGACGGTCAACCCTAAAAACAAAAAAGGAAAAAAAAAAGGATGGAATATACAAAATAAACACACAATTTACAAACAAATATTTTACAGACGATAATAAACAGATAAAAAACACAAATTTACGGATTAAAAAAAGAAGACAGAATAAAGTGACGTGTAATATTAAACAAAGAAAAATAAAGTCGAACGTGGAAATAAAAAATAAATAAATAACTCTGAGAAGTGGATACGGGGGGAAAAATAAATTCAAAAAAAAAAAGAAAACGTAAAAGATAAATAAAAAAAGTTAAAAATAAAAAATTAATAGCAAAATAAAAAAAAATAAAAATGGGGAGGGTACGGAAATTAAAAGGAAAAAAAAAATCAAATATTTACCAAACAATCAAAAAGGAACGTAAGAAAACGGTAAAAAAAATCCAAAACGTAACGGAATAACGTCAAAAGTTCAAAAAAAAATTTCTCAGCTGGAAAAATTAACGGTCTCAAATGCAGTAGGTCGTCCGAAGATTGTGTCTTCGCAGAATTTATTCAAGGACAGTGGTTCGTCCGAAGAATGTTTGACACTTAATCTCTTCAGTGCAGAAAACTTCTGTACATTAAAGGCATGGTAAACCATGTTAAAATGTTGATAAGTAGTGGTGTGAATGTCGCACGTGGTGTTGAATATATGTTAAGAATGTCTGCTGGTGAAATTTCTTCGTCACTTCTTTAGAAAGAAAGGTCAAACAAATAGAATTTGGGGAGAAGATGTGTTGTATTGCTCATATCATAGTAGTAATAATCATTCTAGTGGCGATTAAGACTTTCCCCACGTTGTAGAAAAATTCTATTTGCCGCGCCGGAGAAAATGTGTTTTGTATAGACATGTTATAGCGAATTAAAATTGTGATTTTGCTGTTTCATCTGGTCTAATCACAAATTAAAAAAAAAATATCAAAAGTTCTTTTTTGGTTAATAGTGTCTGGCGTGCGTAAAAAGTTTTTCAGTGTTTTTCCTGACTGGCTCTCGTTTGGAAAGTGTGTGTAAATGTGAGTTTACTACTTATACATATATATACAGTCTTGTTAACAGGAGTTGAAAAAATCACGTCGGGAAGTCAACCTCAATTTGTAGAGGACGGTGGGGTTTGAGAGAATTGACAATTGAATCGGAAAACGATGCCTATTTATTACCTGATGGAAGGTCCATCCGCCCTCTTAATCTTAGATGAACGGTTGGGTCATCCCCGAAGATGAAAAGAAAACAAAACCAAAAGTTCGATATATATATATATTATAAAACAAATATATGTATTAAACAACACAATTTTACAATGGACATAGACAATAACTATTTGCGTGTGTGGACATTTGTGTTTTGTTCTTTGGTGAAGGTTCATAATACCGTGTATGTGTGTATAATGTTCATTGGCGTTTCCCACAATTGGGGAAAACTTACACTATCTTTTAACCTTTTTGTTTTAATATATGTTGTTGCGGACCCGGTAGGGTGCAGTGCTGGATTATACTGAGTGGCCTTGTGCCCAGACACCACACTAAACTACCGAGCCTACAAGCAAAGTAAAAATGCGTGAATGAACAACGAAGAAATGTGAAAAAAATCCACACGTGCATAAATAAAATATATTAACAAGATAGCCTCCTCGGAATGACTGAAAAAGACTGGATTTCAACAAGAGTAATCTTTATTTAATACAGGAAAAACAAGTAATTTGTCCCGTGGTAGGGACCAATGAAAAAGTTTCCGCCAAAATGGAAAACAAGATGGCTAAAGGCGGGAAAAGGTTCTTGAAGAAAAAAGGTTCCAGATAAGTCAATGTACATGGTAATATTCATACAAGGAAAAAATACTCACTGCGAGTTTTAGGTAATGTGTGTGAATGTTATGTACGTATTTTTTTTTTTTTTTTTTTTTTTTTGTGTACTGGTTCAAAACAGATTTCTGACGAGACTCAAAGTGGACGACAGATTGTTTTGTATGTTCTGCATCGTCTCGGGTAGGACTTTGAATGACGAGTCTCAAAGGGCCGAGGAATTAATATTTTGGATGTTTTGCATCATCTCGGAGGAGGACTTAATTATCTGGTATTTGCATTGTAAGATATCCTTCGTCTGCCAAACTGAAATATTGACATGGATAAAAAATGAGTCTGCTCAGCTCAGAGTCTGGAACACCAACTGACTTTTTTTTGAAACAACCGTTTGTCGTTGACGTCACAAATTTTTTCGCGGCAAGATTTCAAAAAATCTAATTTGCATAAACAGTAGTAGCAAGTCGCTTGGTTGGTGACCAAAGCAGTTACTACTGTATTAGACCGAACGAGGGAGAAAGGGGGTGTCAAAACGCGCGCGCACACACACGAGTGTCGGAGAAAGGGAGGCAACTCGCGCGCGCGTAAAATGTCGTAGATGGAATAATACATTATTCCACACAGCTCTCCCCTGGATCAAATGTCGCAGACATTTGACTAATAATAGTAGAATGTTTCAAATTTCTTCGAAAGGTGACTCTTCGACCGGAGCTGGTACACTTAGGCTTGTCGAGAGAAACAGGTGTCTTAAAATTCTCCTGAACTTGCGGAGTTGATTGGGAAGTAGTATGAGACGACGGTTTCTCTATAAAGGCAGGTTTCAACCGATCTATTGAAACGTTGTCGGTGTGAATACCTTTTGTATTTGGAAATATTTGTCCGCGCGTTTAAGAACGCGGTATGGGCCTGTGTAGGCCGGCGTAAGAGCCGCTTAACAGAGTCATTACGTACAAATACATATTCGCAGTCCTTGAGCTGGAACGGTAAATAGATATCACTCGGGCAGTGCCGCGGTGGTGTATAGCATAAGTTTGCCATTTTAAGGCGTAAGTCCTGAATAAAGAGGAAGAAACTGGTGGTGTGGTCACAGCTGGCGAAAAAATATTGGCCAGGTAAAGATAACGAAGTACCAAATACAAGCTCTGCAGGGGAGCATTTCAAGTCATCTTAAGAATATTTCTTAACGATAGAAGGATGAGGGTAATTCATCGACCCAATTATTATTCTCATGCTTCGTTGATAGCGAAGCCTTAAAGGGTGCGATGGAATCGTTCCCACCAGGCCATTAGCACAGGGGTGATACGCAGTAGTACGTATGTGCTTTGCACCAAGGAGTTCAGTGAATTCCTTGAAAAGACACGACTGGAACTGAGCTCCTCTATCTGTAGTAACCACTTTAGGAGTTCCAAAAATCGAAATCCAGTCGCTTAAAATAGCTTTTGCGACAGTCACAGCAGTGGTATCTTTAACAGGGATGGCAGTAGGCCATCGGGAAAAACGATCCACTATAGTTAGAAGGTAGGAATAACCGTGGCAGGTTGGTAAGGGCCCAACTAAGTCCAGGTGTATATTAGTAAAACGAGCATCAGGCTCACTGAAAGTGCCCACGGGAGATTTTGTGTGTCTATGCACCTTACACTTCTGACATTGTAAACAAGTATTAACCCATTCGCGAATGTGAACGTTCATATTCGGCCAAACGAAACGGTCCGAAATTAACTTAACTGTGGCTCTTTTGCTAGGGTGTGAGAGTCCGTGTAGGTGGTCAAAAACCTGTCTACGAAGAGACGGAGGAACATAAGGTCTTGGAGATTTGGATTTTACATCACAGTATAAGACCTTGTTACTAAAAAGGAGCTGGACATTTCTGAAGTTCTAAAGAAGTGTCTGATAACACATGCTTCAGAGTTATGTCCGCTTCCTGTTCGTCGGCGATCAAATCTTGACTGAGTGCATCAGTATGCACGACAAACATTTCAGTACGAGATAGGGTATCGGCGACAGTGTTATCCGAACCCTTAATGTACCTAATATCAGTAGTAAATTGCGATATATAGTCCAGGTATCTGATCTCCCTCGCAGTGTATTTGTCCGAATTAGTGGACATAACGGACGTTAAAGGTTTGTGGTCCGTAAATATAACGAAGGACCTACCTTCGAGGAGGTGTCTGAAATGCTTAATGGCACGAAATATAGCCAACAGTTCACGAGAAAAGGTACTGTAGCGTGACTGGGCGGGAGAAAGTTTAGCGGAAAAAGAACGCTATAGGTCTACGTTGAGAAGGAATGACTTGTTCAATGACCGCGCCTATTGCTGTTTCGCTAGCGTCAGTGGTCAGGTAGATATCCGATTGAGGGTCGTCCTCTAAGAAACTAAGCTTAGAAAAATTGCCTAGAGCGGTTTTAGCTGCTCGAAAGGCGTCCAAGGCTTCATTCTCAAGTATAATAGTCTTATTCTTCTTCTTCTGTAATAAATTGGTAAGGGGAGTCAGGATGTTAGAACAGTTTGGAATAAACCTCCTGTAGAAGTTGATCATCCCTATAAAGCGTCTCAACTGTTTAATAGAAACAGGGACGGGAAACTCAGTGATAGCTTTAATCTTTTCAGTTAAAGGGCAATTCCATTTGCATCGACGTGATGTCCTAAAAATTCTATATGGTCTGATCCGAAGACACATTTGTCCAGGTTTAGACGAAATCCGTAATGGGACAAACGTTGAAGAACTTCGTGTAGGTGTTGTTTATGCGAGGCAGCGTCCTCGCTAGCTATCAGAATGTCGTCAATGTAATCGAAAACAAAAAGGGAGTCCACGCAGAACCTCGTCCATAAGACGTTGGAATGTCTGTGCTGCGTTGCAAAGGCCGAAAGGCATTTTCAAAAATTCAAATAGACCGAAAGGTGTAGTAACAGCAGTTTTTGGGACATCAGCAGCGGCTACTGGCACCTGATAATATGCTTTTGCTAGATCTATTTTAGTAAAAATCTTTGCGCCTTGTAAACCAGAAGTGAAATCGTGGAGGTGGGGGATTGGATAACGATCCCGGACGGTGATGGAATTCAATCTTCTATAATCCACACAAATTCTATAGTCCTCCTTTCCTGGTTTAGGTACTAAATGGAGAGGGGAAGCGTAAGGACTGTCGGACGGACGAATAACACCCTCTCGTAGCATGTCGAAAGCTTTCTTTGCGAATTTTAATTTGTTAGGTGCTAGACGACGAGGACGGGAAAAAACAGGTTGACCAGTGGTCTTAATAAAGTGCTGTGTTTGATGTTTAGTTGAATCAATAGATCCAGCAGGACGCAGGAGGTCCTGGTACTGATTCAATAAGTCTAAGTACTCTTTATTGTGGCACGTTGCCACGGTGATGCCAGTGGTAGTAAGTTTAGAATAAGTGCCAAGAACACACAGTCTTGTTAAGTTGTCAGTAAGGGAATGATTGTTCATTCGCACGGCGAGATCATAGTGCGCCAGGAAATCGGCACCTAGTATCGGCATCTGGACGTCAGCAACAGTAAAATTCAAGTAAAGTCTCGTCGCATCCCTATGTTTAGGGTAAGGGACTTCGTACCGTAAGTATTAATACTGGAACCATTTGCTGCTTGTAAGCGGAGCTGAAAAGGTTGTTGACGAGCTTTATCACGCACGGGTAAGACACTAATGGCAGCGCCGGTATCAACCAAAAACGTAAATTATTACGTGTGTCCGTCACATAAAAAGGCGACTAAGTTTTGGTGAAAATGCCTTGCCAGCGAGATTAGTCGCTTTCACTCGCTGGCGGTTTTGTTTTCCGCGACCGCAGTATAAGTACACGGCTTGATGCAGTAATAAGCTTTAGACCCAAATCTTCGGTGGTAGTAACACATAGTAGGAGTGGCATCCTTATCTCGGCTGGACGAGCGTGGTCGACTTCTGAAGCGCCGGCGGGAGGGGAACCGGCTTCGACCATGGCTTTCTATAGCTAACGTTAAATCTTTAACTTGGCGCTGCAAATCCTCGACTGTTTTTTCCAAGGAGCTGTGGTCTCCAGTCGCTTCAGCACTGTGTACCGGCGTTGTCTGATTATCCAGTTGCGAGAAAATACGATCCGCGGCGTCCGCTAATTGATCGATCGAGGTGTTTTCGGACATTGGCGCCAAAATTTGGGTAATGGTGGTGGGGAGACGGTCCAGCCACAAGCTTTTTAATATAGAGTCAGCCATGGTATTTTTGCCGAGTCGGCTTTTCATATAACGAAGAAGTTGGGAGGAGTCCTGCCATCACAAGTTAGGTTGCTAAATAGTTCCCGGATTAATGACTCCTCTGTACGGCCCATTCTCCTTAAGATTGCTTCTTTTAACCGCGCGTAGGGGTTCTACTTCAGGAACGGCTTCTAGGAAGTCTGAGACCTCATCGACAATGGCGGGTGGCAAAACCGCCACCACGTGGCCAAACTTGGTCTTTTGGTCTGTAATCCTTCTGACTGTGAAGATGGCTTCCATTTGTAAGAACCAGTTCTTTATATTCCCTTCATGAGGGGGGGAAAAGGAGCGACGGTGGCGGACATGTTCGCCAACTCTTCAAGTCACTAGTCGTCATTCCGGCTATCGAATTTAAGCACGTTTATATTTCAGCTTGCTCAGAAATATGTTAGCAAGGTTGCAAAATTATTACGTGTTCGTATCACGTCGTAAGGTCACCAATCTGGTTGCGGACCCGGTAGGGTGCAGTGCTGGATTATACTGAGTGGCCTTGTGCCAGACACCACACTAAACTACCGAGCCTACAAGCAAAGTAAAAATGCGTGAATGAACAACGAAGAAATGTGAAAAAATCCACACGTGCATAAATAAAATATATTAACAAGATAGCCTCCTCGGAATGACTGAAAAGACTGGATTTCAACAAGAGTAATCTTTATTTAATACAGGAAAAAAAACAAGTAATTTGTCCCGTGGTAGCGACCAATGAAAAAAGTTCCGCGCCAAAATGGAAAACAAGATGGCTAAAGGCGGGAAAAGGTTCTTGAAGAAAAAGGTTCCAGATAAGTCAATGTACATGGTAATATTCATACAAGGAAAAAATACTCACTGCGAGTTTAGGTAATGTGTGTGAATGTTATGTACGTATTTTTTTTTTTTTTTCTTTTTTTTTTGTGTACTGGTTCAAAACAGATTTCTGACGAGACTCAAAGTGGACGACGGATTGTTTTGTATGTTCTGCATCGTCTCGGAGTAGGACTTTGAATGACGAGTCTCAAAGGGCCGAGGAATTAATATTTTGGATGTTTTGCATCATCTCGGAGGAGGACTTAATTATCTGGTATTTGCATTGTAAGATATCCTTCGTCTGTCAACCTGAAATATTGACATGGATAAAAATGAGTCTGCTCAGCTCAGAGTCTGGAACACCAACTGACTTTTTGAAACAACCGTTTGTCGTTGACGTCACAAATTTTTCGCGGCAAGATTTCAAAAATCTAATTTGCATAAACAGTAGTAGCAAGTCGCTTGGTTGGTGACCAAAGCAGTTACTACTGTATTAGACCGAACGAGGGGAAAGGGGTGTCAAAACGCGCGCGCACACACGAGTGTCGGAGAAAGGGAGGCAACTCGCGCGCGCGTAAAATGTCGTAGATGGAATAATACATTATTCCACAATGTGTTCGCTGAAATGAAGAAATGAAAAAGAGAACGAGGCAAGAAGTTTCCAGTATTTATAGTGTAGGGAGAGCGACTCCTAGTGAATAATTAGGGAATGAAGGAGGAGCTAACTACATTACCAGCGCAAAAAAAAAAAAAAGAAAAGAAATTAAACCCGACCAGCCTGGGATAGTTGGCGGATGAATTAATGCATTTAATACAAGAATGTGTAACTACGTACAGGCAAAAGAAGTGCCTACCAAAACCCCAACAATACCGCACGGCCTCAAACCTTTTCAAAAGGGACAATTACAAAAAATATGTAAAGCACACATTTACTGTGCGGACGCGGCGCGTTCGTTTAAACACTGGTTCAAAAAGAGACTTGATACAACAGCCATGTTCACGTCCATCTTCGCCAGCTTAAAACAAAGCGGGAAATTAATTGGGCGGATGACGACTTCCCCGCTGAGTCTGCCATTATTACTGATACCAGAAATGTTGGGAACAAACAAATTTTCGTTTATAATAGATACTGGCGCCAGTTATCATTCTACATAGCCTGATGGGAAATTTGTCCCGACTTTCCCGCATCAAGGGTTGAGGTTAAAAAATGACGACAAAACGCGAATAAAAACAGCAAGATTAGAGCGGACAAATTCTTTCTTTTAGTCGCGGACGAATAAAGAAATAACTCCTGCTCGAAAGAAAGAAAAAAGTGTTTATTTACATATTCAGAAAAAAGGGTAAAGGGATAAAAAGACAATTAGTAGAGAAAGAAAGGGAGAAGAAAAGGTCTTTTATGGGAAGAGAAAATGTTCATAATAGAAAAAAGGCTTGCTCAAAATATTTCTCTGAGCGCCTAAAAGTTCTTTAAGCGAGTAGAAGGTTGTTAATGGTTAGAAACATTCATAGATTTCCTCACAGTTCTTGCAGAGTAGGAAAATGTTGGTAGATATAGGAATTCTGCAGTTGAGTTCGTAGGTCGACGACAGAAGTAGGTGAAAGGAGGCACCATTCAACTGGTCTTTAATTGTGGCCTGACGTTCGTTCTCGACAGCCCTTAAGTAGGTAGTTCTTTGGTTGAAAGTGGTTCCGAAGTTGACTGATGCTCTCTATCGCAAATCTTACAGACGGTGGGCCGAATTCTTATCTCGAATTTTTGTTGAGCGCTAAAGATAAATGTTACTAAAAAAAAGAAAAGGAGATGTAATTTTTGTTGACGCACATATTAACAACGTGTCTGTGTGAACCTTGGCCGGTAATGAAAATGTCACGTGTTTGTGTCCGTAGAGGAGAAAAGTGGTGTCGATTCTCAATGGTCTAGAATGAGTGAATTAATGATAATTGTAATTGTTATAATATTTTTATTATAATTATTTTTTGACACTATAATTAATTTTTATTTTTTATGGAAACGATACTGTTCAATCTTTGTGTTATACGGATAGGACTAAATTCAATGAGTCTGTAGAATTAGATTTCTACATTCTTTGTTTTAAAAAAGTATTTTTTAATTATTTAAAAAATTTTTTCCTTCTTTCTAACACGTTTTGAATTTGGGTAAAAAATCTCGTTTTTTTGTACTCCTTGTAGTAATGGTCATTTTAGTGTAGCAGTTTCCAGGGGAAAACCTATTAATTTGGAAATTCTTGCAAAAATTAAATAATTGTCTGATTTTAATTAAACTTTTAGGACTGAATGAATTTATTTTTGAAATTTTTAGAAAATCTTGGTAAAAATATTTTTTTTATATCTGCTACGTTAAGTTAATTTTATAAAATTTTCTAGAATTTCAAACAGTTCGCAAATTGTTTTATATTTATAAAACAACTTATAAAAATTTGAAAAAAATAAATCATCAATATTTTTTCTTTTAGTTTTTTTTTTTTCATTTTTCTTTAATTTAAAAAAAAATGTCTTAAAATTCTCCCAAACAGAGTATGGGGTAGATTATTAAGAGAAGACTATATTTACTAAACGAAAATTAAAAGAGATAACTGATAACTGACATCCATTAAACATGGCACGTGGAACTAGAACAGTCTACCCCAGTGAGCGAAATAAAGGGTTCAGTTCGACATTCCAACTACCTGAAGAAGGCCGGAGCGTACAACGGCCGAAACGTTGTAATAAATATGGCGACAAAGATGAGGACAATAGTCCGAATAATGTAAATAATGTACATAATACCTCATCTCAGAAATATAGACAGAAACTTTTTACCATAGTTAAAAATATTTTTTGTGCGTTTCAAGGCTTGTCTCCTCCTTGGGGAAATCCCTTTGACATATAAAGATCTTATCTCACTCCCAGTTATTAAATTAAAAATGAAATTGAGATAATAGAATTATATCATTTATCAATTTAAACAATTGTGGCACCATTTACGAGGCAGAGAAAGGAAGAGAAAGAAAAGAAGGCAGAAAGAAATGCGAGACGATTCATAGGTGATAAGTGGACACACACACGGCTAAGAGACAATGAAAATATTGATAAGTAACAAATGAAAAAGGGTGTCATTACAATGACAGGGAATTTCTGAGTAAAAAAGAAAAGGAAAAGAAAGAAGGAACCAGATGTGTTTTGATAACGGCTGTGTTATCTAGACCACTGGCCAGGGAAAAATTCAAGTGAAAATGCTATTTCGATAAGTGACGAGAAACAGGCCACTAAAAAGGACTTTGGACAGATATGAAAAATTAAATCCCACACAAGCAGTGCGCTGACCGAATTCTTTTCGACGAAACAACTTTGGCCGGCGATAATAAAATTATGGGGAACCGGAAGTGTTTTTCTTTCTTCCTTGGAGGCGACAGACTGACTAAAAAATTTAGGGATATTTCTTTTTTGAAGCCATGTTAAGAATACCACCCATCTTGATAAATTAGCGATAAAATACCTGACAAACACCACGTGTAAAACAAGAGTTGTCATATTGTCAGTGGCTAGAGAAATGATAACGGCGATTGAAAGGAAGAAAAAGGAAAGAGAAGAGATAATTTTTTTTTTAGTTAAGCAAGATTTTTTTTTTCCCGAAACAAAGCCACGGATTGTTCACGCCCGACTAAGACATCATTGGTCAAGTGGTGATCACGTGACGCACGAAGGAGGAGGAAAGATACCCGACCAAGACCTCATTGGCCGAGAGTGATCACGTGACGCACGAAGAAGGCTGTCGACGCCCCATCCAGAGTATAAGTATGAGAAGCTGCTACGAAGAAGTGGGGAGGGCAGTTCACGCCCCTCAGAGGTATGGTGAGAAAGTGGGAGTGAGGAAGGGTTCCCAAAAATGGAAAAGAGTGGAAAATCCCTAACCAGAAATAAAAGAGGTGGATATGTATTTAGAATTATCGAGGAACCCCCGACGCCAACAGACCCAACCCGGTTTTGGTCGGCGCCAATAAAAGCGAGGCCCCAACAGGCAAAAATCAGTTCGGGCACTGGCGGCAGAGATGAGTATCCAGAGTTCGGGCTCGAGTTTCCAGAGTTGAGTTCCCAGAGTCAGTCTCCAGTTGAAACCGCCTCGGAGATAGCTGACCAAGATTCACGCAAAATTCCGGACTCCTCTCCAACCCAAGAACAATTATTTTTGAAGAGCGACTTAGAACCAGACCACCGAAATAAGTTTTTCGACTTTCGTCCAAAGACACACCGAAACACCAATTTCTTAGAGAGCAAACAACTTGAAGCGTTAAAACTTGCCTAGCGGAAACGACGTGTCACAATCCAAAGAACGGGTCGGGAGATAGATGCAGTCCTATGTATCGAACAACTAGACATAAAGTTTGTTACCTTTTTCTTTGATACTTTGAACTTTTTGAGTTTTTATTTTATTTTATGCATATTTGTGTAGTATCACCCCCGTTGAACTCAGTTTGCATTACGGCCCGAATCACCAAAAGGTTAGAAAAGGTTAGAACGTCACATTTGGGTGCCGCGACCGATACCAAGCCAGTTGGTCGTCACAGGACGAGACAACACGACTGACGCGACAGGCGGACGTCACGTTTGGAGCAGCGACACCCGGACGGAGCAGCGAGGAGCGAACAGCTGGCGCCGCGGCGAGGACGTCACAATTGGTGCTGTTTGGGGACGTCACAACTGGCGCCGTGGTAGATCAGGATAGAACGACACAGTTGGCGCTGCGACCGGGGGACGACGTCACACAATTAATAACTGAGTGAGACATTTTAATTTCTAATATAATAATAATTTTATTTTAGATAGGGTTCACAAGCCTTTAGAAGCACCTTACACAGGCCCCTTCCAAGTGTTGCGTAACTGACAAATATTTTGTTGAACCTAAAAATGATAAACAAGTAAAAACTGAAAAGCATACTCATAGTGATGTATAGTGGATACAGAAAACATTTTTTAATTTTATATAATATTAATAATTAATAAAATTATTATCTTAGCTATTAAATAATGAAAGACATAGAGGTAACTCAATAATATAAGAAATTTTTATAGTATTTTAAATTATTATAAGAAACAAAAAAAACCGTTATGTCAATTTTGGTGCACCGTCCTAAACCTGCTAACACATTCAGCCATCAAATTATCGATGGAGACGTGAAAATAACAATACATCGAAGTCAAGAAATGTTTATCTAGAAAATTTTATGCTATAAGTAAGTGATATTTGTTTCAGAACAGATTAATTTAACTTTAAATTTGCTAATTTTACGAAAGTAACGTTTCAGAAATGTATATTTTATTTTAGCGGGATTTTCAAATAGGAAAAAATGTTTTGTCTAAATTTATCTAAAAAGTTAAAAATGGCCGTTTCGATTTGCTTTTCGGAAGAATCAACTAAAAATCATTCAAATTTCTATTTGAAATACTCCACCGTATTTTTTTCTGGAATTAGAAAATTTAATCCTTTTGCTTTCAATTGAAGCTGGGGGAAAGCTTGGAAAAGGATTTTTCCTTTATGAAAAATACATTTAAACCTTAGGTATACGAATTTTTGGACATGAATCCATGAAACCCAACTTCCTCGCTAAAAGTTATTTTTTATTAACATCAACCCGGCTTGTGGAATTCAATTTCTTTTCAACATCAACTCATCTAGTGACGAGATTCAGAAACCAACTCACTCAATATCTTAACAGCATAAAGGAAATCGTAACTATATCAGTCGAAGCGAGACAACTCTACAGTAAGTCAAGTAATCTGTTTCATTCAATTTCACCATTAACATAAACTGTTTAATTCCTTGCATAACACCTTTTATATTACCCTTGATCACATAACCAAGAACTTTAAAGTGTTTTAAACAATTTTATTATATTGTGTGTACTTGTCATACGAAAATATTTTCTGTTAAAACAAATATCTGCATATTGGATTATTTCTCTTGTTGTTGTTTTTTTTTGTTGCATTTGATTTAGTAAAAATAGTAGAGGGTCAGTTTAATTTGTATTTTGTCACCGATACAGATTGGCTAACCCACTACAAGTCCGAGTTAGCGCAGAATTTATTATATTATATTATAATTATTATAATATTATAAGTAAAATTATGATGTAGTATATACAATGAAAATAGTAAAAAAGCATTCGAACATTTTAAGAATATTAATAGTTTGGGGAGTAATTTGCAAATACGACTAGTGTTATTAGAACGATGAACGAAACATATTTACCAGGTTGAATTGAACTTGCCCAAGCTTGTCTCAACAATATTTGTTCATATAACATTGTTATGATTATGAACAGTAAATTTGTTTATAATTTTTAAGTTAACATTTTTGAGGTTGAAACAACAAAGCTATATTCCTTGAGAAATAATGAATTAAAAGTTAAACCCAATCGTTTTCTTTTTAAATTCTTAATAGTTCGAACTGAAATTTGTCATCCAGAGTATTATTTCTGTTCTGCCGAGAACTTGTTCTTGTTCGTTGTTTTGAAACAGACTTACTTCACAGTCAGCTTACTCGGTCACCGCAATGGCTACTGAAAATTTGTCCTGGACTTGCGCTTGGAGTTTTCTTCGTAATTTCTACAAAATTATCTCATTAAGTAAATGAATAACAATTTATTGTAACATATTGTAGCAAGCGATTACGATAAGTATGTGCTCGTGAGAAATAAACCGACAAAAGTAGCAAAAAGCTTAGTAAAAATTTAGTGGATAACTATTATTTACAAAACAAAACATACTACGTACGTACCTAAAGAATTTCAAGGGAAATAACTTTTACAACATATTTGCAAGTTACCTCCTCTGATAACACACATTTTATATTAAGGGTCTCAACTTCTAATTGTTTGTAACGATGAAGTTTTTAAATAGTTTCAGTGAGTAAATTCAGTTCCCACTGAATGCTTAAAAATAGTGGCCTTGTGCTAAATTCAACTTTGTTCTAATAAATAAAATCTTCGATACTTTATATCCAGTTACAATATAATTTACTGTTTAAAATAAAAAGTACTGAGCGTCTAAAAACTTTGGAAGATATGAGAGATTGGCGAAATGCTGTTTTCTTATCTAAAATTCCCTGGTCGCTTGACCTCATGCCAGACTTATCTCAGACAGAAACGTAATCATTAAATAAATAAATAAAAAGAAAATAAGGAAATAAACTCTCATAAATTTTTTACCTGAATTTTTTATTTGACTTTAAACACCGTGAGATATTAGTAACTCTGAAAAATATTATTTGTGGAAATTTAAAAGGACTCTTTCTAACATGATCGCCTGTGATGTTCGCCAAATAAATTGCCTTAAATTTACTAAAAATAACATTTTACCGTCAAAATCTTTGTTATTAATAAAAGGAAAGACCAAAGGATTTTTTGTTTATTAAATTGTATTTTTGATTTTTATCAGAAAGTTCTAAATTTTGGTTAAAAGATTAGTTTAGGAAATTTGTCCTTTTAGATTTGGAAATTCTTGGAAACATCAAATAATTGTCGGCTTTAAATTAAACTTTTAGGACTTATTCACAAATTAAATTATTTTAGAATTGTCTAATTTTTTTTTTACATCTGTTACCCCCACTTTTTTAATCTTATGAAATTTCGAGAAATTAATTTTTGTACCCCTTAATGCTTATATTAGTTATACGCAGATCTCGTTGGCGAATTTAAATCATATTTTTTTTTTGTAAAATTGGATCCCCTGTGCTTTTGATATAACAGAGGGAAATAAATAAGGAAGATAAACTCGTAGATAAGTAATGAAATAGGTTTACTAGACGAGGGTACACTTAGCAATTGAGCTAATGCTAACTCTGCTCAACTCCGCTTAACACCGCTTATTTACATAAAAGGACAATTCCATTCATTTATGTCCTATTTGACAGCTATAAAAGTAAGATATTATTTAATTAGAAAAGCTTTTAGTTTATTTTATGAATAAGATACATTATGGCCGCTATTATCTTAAAAACATTTTTTCGTTGAATAACGAATTCTTATAAGATTTTTTTTCATTTTTTCAAAATTTAATTAGAATAATTTATAAAGTTTTACATCATTTAAGTTTCTCTATTAATTTGTATCGCTCAGCTGATATTTGTTATTTACTAATCATAAATGGAAACGCTTACCCTAGTATTTAAAAAAATAATTTTGAATGTTGTTTATGTAAATAAAAACGTCCATACACGACATTATCAAAAAAATAAATAAATAAAAATTAAGAGTGATAACTATAGTAAATTTAAAGCCAGAGTACCTAAAATTCAATAAAACGAAGAATATTTTCATAATTTTTTAAGATTACTGGGTTGTTAAAAAGTATATAAGACGGGCGCTCATGTTATATTCCTCAAGTAATTTTTTATAGATATTTCAACCGTAGAAAAAATTAGATAAACTTCCGTCTGTGAGTCAAGCTGTCAACGCCTGAAATAAACACATACCTTTGTATTAAAAATGTATTTCTGAGATATTTTCTAAAGTAAGAACTATTTGTTTCATATCAGATTAATTAAACTTTAAATCAGCTAATATTTCTCAAATAAAGTTTCGGAAAAGCATATTTTATTTGTGAAAGATTTTAAATAAAGAGAATTACATTGTGCTATCAGATGGCTAAAATGGTGCTAAAATCATCGATTTTTAAGGATTTCAAAACAAAAACTCGTTCTAGTCAATTTCAATCAGTTTGCAAAATGTTTTGTTTATTGGAAATATTAAATTTAATCTATTAGATTGAAATTAAAACTAAATAAAAAGCTTCAAGAAAGATTTTTCATTTTTAAAATTAATTTTAAATCTTAGGTATCGCGTTTCTTTGTAGGAAGTCATATATATGTGTGTGTGTCTGTCTGTCTGTCTGTCTGTGTGTGTGTGTGTATTTAGGCAGCAGATCATTAATTCAAACAAATAATGTTAAATTTTCGACTCACATATCCGTATAACCACTTTGATGATGGCTCATGTGAGCCGATAGCTTAGATCGATGAACAACATAATAAAAAAAATAACCAAATGTTTGACACTTTTTGTTTTTATTTCCTCGAAACTATAAAGCCACTATACGAAGCATAGAACGGCTCATGATCAAACATAATAGACATTCGTTGTCTTTTATATTTAACAATATATGTTTGAATATATATATATATATATATATATATATATATATATATATATATAATCATTTATTCGAAAATTATAACATAAAAATGTTATAATTTTCGAATAAATGATTATATTTGCTATCTATTGAGCACTCTTTTAAAAATAGTATTTGTTGATTATTGGAATTTATTCCTTATACTTGTATATATATATATATATATATATATATATATATATATGAAATAACGATATATAAATTTTTATACAAAACTGGGGAAAAATGTACGACAAAGTGGAAAAAATTTTCATTTGGCGCGTTTCATCTTTTAGGATTTCATCGGACTAAATACATTGCATTGGTGCGACTATACATGCACACGAACGGAGGATGCTGGGAACTTTAAATTAATCATTTTTTAAATAATATAATCTAGCTAATTTCATTTAAATTCTTTTCTATTTGTTTCAATCAGTTTTGTCATTAAATATCCAACATTGTAATAATAGAAGATCTGTCAGGAATCGTGAAATGCTGTATGAGCCAGGGTGTAAATTTACTTTGGATTACCTTGAGATAAAGGCACTATCTAAATATTTTCGTCTTAGTGAATTGTTTTATCCTTTGATCATAGTAGCATATTTTATGCCAAAATTGTGGCCAGTTTCGTTACGGTGAGCAACTAATGCATTTGACGTATCGTTTTGTAAAGTGTCCCATTTGTGTTCATATAATATTTTATTCTGATTCCTTGAGGTTTCTCCTATGTATTTCTTGTGACAATTATTGCTGGCGATCGAGTAAATTCCTCCTCCAAGTCTTAGCTTATTATTTTGTTTAGTATTGACTAAATCTTTTATTGTTTTAGATGTTGTAGTAACAATTTTTATGTTGAGTTTGGATATGTTATTTTCAATTGTAGTAGTGATAAAGTTAGTAGGTAGGATAATATATCTTTTCGATTTTTTGGGTTTGTCAGGAGGGGTCGTTTTTCTATTTTTTAATATTTTCTGAGCTTTTTGTTTCTCATTGAATATAAAATAATTGAGGTACTGAAGAAGCTTGAAAGTGTTTTCAATGTATTTCTCCTCTTCAAGTAAATATTCAGGGCTGCAAATTTCATAATTTGCTCTTATGTAGAATTCGGATTCTATTTTGTTGTTATGATGAGAATAGAAATTTATGAGATCGTGTTGGTTGATTTCTGGTGGACACCAAGTTTTATTGTTAAACTATTCGTAATTTATATAGCCTTTGATATCACGGTAATGTTTTGTTAGACTAATACTTCAAAGACTTAATGCCCTCTAGCGGTTACATATAAAGTGGCACAGTTAAAATGATAATCGGTTTCAGGTTAACGCTCATTGTATACGTTAACAAAGTTCAGGCTTTTCTAATCACTGCCGACTGAATTTATTCCTGCTTCCTCACTCTCATAATTAGCGTTAGTCAGTTTTTAGCGCTAACACACCAAATATTTCTAGTTGTAGCTTAGATCGTTTCAGGAAGTAAATGCTTTTAATCATAAAATCTGTTTTAGCAAGTTTTAATACCTATCTGTTGTTGCACATTAAAAAATCATAAGTATTGTCAATGTTCAGGAAGCCATGCAACAATTAAGAATTTTTACATTTTATATTATAGATATTATATCTATAATATAAAATGTAAAAGATAAACTAGAAAAACTTGGCAAATGATCTTGCGATAGAAATGCATTGTAAATTTGGAATATACTTAAAATTAGGAGGAAATGTGAGGAATCAAGGTAATCGTTACTAATAAAAAAAAGAATATAAAAGATATATATATATATATATATATATATATATATATATATATATATATATATATATATATGTGTGTGTGTTATAATTAGAAAAAAGAGTCCACGTGTGCATCATATAGTTTATAAAATAGAGTAGTTGGTCAATAAAACAAAATCAAACGAAAGTGTACCGATGAAATCAGTACGAAAAAACTTTTATTAATATTAACCAGGTGACAAAAATGAAGGAAGTGGAGATTAAGGTTTTGCAAGAAATAAACAGAGGTCAGTGGAGACTATCCAACATTAGTTCTTGAGACTGGGTAGAGTCCTGCTTGTAGGTGGAATTGTTAGTAAAAATCCGTTTCCTGTTTGATTTCTCGCTGTGCTCTCAGCACTAACATCGTCCCCACCCCTGGTCCTATAACCCTTTTTCTTCTATGGGAAACATCTCACCACCCTTCCACTCACCACCAATTAAAATTTTTAAATCTAAGGTTATTTTCACAAAAGGTTTCTCGAATATTCATGCCGGTAGACGAAAATAAATAAATATACTGTTTAATAAATAAACGGAGCATCTACTGAAATACCAGTATGCACTAAAAATAACGTTTAAATTATATATATATATATATATATAGTGGACATTGAAGTCAACATCCAGAGGCGACAGTTTGTTTCATACGCTCTATCCCTGATATTAAGTGCTTTAACCCATAAATATAGCATACCTTATAAAACTATATATATATATATATATATATATATATATATATATATATATATAGAATGAAGTATAAAGCTAAATATCGGATAATAAGATTAAGTAAAATAAAGATGCTACTAAACTGGGACAAAAAAATTATTTTAAAAATGACCAAGAATTTATTTGTGACGACGTAGTTTTAATTCAGTTCTGGGGAATGTTGTCATTTATTGCATTTATAACTTGTTTTTTTTTTCCCTAGCCATTTCTGTTTTATATTTAATAAAACCAACTCCAGAAAATGAAACTACAATCATTTCTCACCCACTCAGTTTGAACTCGACCATAATGATTCGTGAGACAGCTACGTCAACCACTGCACCATAATAAGAGATCAGATTGTTCCTTTTTTTCTTCCTTTTTATCTCACTATTCATATGAATTTTAATAACATATTTTGACTCGAATGTAAGTGGTGTTCACCTTGAGAAGGGTTCAGCATGGCACTGACGATCTTCTGTATCTTGTATTTAATGTATCTCTAGAACAGTGTTTCCCAACATTTTTTTTCAGGGCCGCATTTTTGAAGGAAAATTTGTTCGCCCCTCACCGAAATTTATGTGATAAAAAGTACATTTAAAAATAAAAAAAGGAGAGAGGGTTAAAGGGAGATAACCGCTGATTAGAAGTCAGAACATGATAACTCTCTTCTCCAATTTGCAGAGCCTACTTACTATATTTTTAATACTTGATATAATGCAAAAATATCACATTGATAAAATCGGTTAATAATTATTTATAACTATTTATACTGTGACTCATGCATGCAATTACAAGTCATCCATAATAATATTTTATTTATTGTTTTTATTTTTAGCGTATGAATTTTTTGAAACTGTCTCTTAATCTTTGATTACCATTTAATTATTCCGCCTCACATGCTATCTTCTTTCGCCGCACTTTTGAGGCGAGCCGCATCGTTTGAGAACCACTGGTTTAGAGGGTTTATTTATTTATACCTCCTCCTCTTAAAAAACAACAGAAAAAACTTTTCTATATTGCTTAATATATGCATAGAAAGGACAGATAGGAGGTATACGTTCACACGCATGCATATTTGTGTAATAGCAATTTTATAATGTTAAAAAATAATTAGAATTTGAAATTAAATTTTCCTTCCTTTCATGCCTGATTAGATTTTCCTGCTTGTTGATGAAAACAATGATCTAGAAGGTTGTTAGCGTGTCATGATGGGTTCATCATGACATCTCTAGGTACTACTTCATTGTCTCTCCAGGTAATACAATCTAGATAGTGTAATAATAATAAGAATTTTTGAATCTGCCGGCCGCAGTAAAAGTTTCTTTAGGGCTTTGGATGGAAGGAGAGAATGAAAGAAAGGACGAACAATAAATAAGGTTTCTTTGTCACGATTTGATCGATCGCCTTCAAACGTATACTTTGTTATACACACGTTCGAAAAGCAGTAAAAGATAACTTTGTTTTATTCTCTTGTTGGAAATAATGTCAGTTTAATGTGTTCAAATATGATATAATAGGACTATAATAATAAGGGACCTGTTCTATGGAAGACTCACTGACTTAATTGCCTTTTTACAATGTAGGATGTCCTAAGAGGCTTTATGTTGACTTTTTAGCATTTTCTAATATGAGTATTTGGCGGTCCTCAGCTTCTTTCTAATCATTTGTGCTCTATGTACCAGTAGCAGAGAAAACGCATACTATAACTGTACAGGTAATCCGTCAACTATTGTGGTATGTCAGTGACAAAGACTTTGTTATAAAGAAAAGTGGATACTTGCATTTCCCAAACTACAAGATAGTGCAATGCTCACCGGAATTTCAAAATCTGTTCGCAGATCGTCTACTAACCCGATAGCTATTACGTCAGTTCACATCTGCCTCGTCCCGCCACAAGTGAAAAAATATGTCACACATTTGTTGTTTATTTGGTGGCTGAAATAGTTACATATCTTAATGGTGTCAGACATCGGCGTTCGAACCGAAGTAAAAAGTCAGGATGCTGATTTTCAAGGCGGTTACGTATGTCCTTTTCACTTTGAAGATTAGTGTAACACGAGCTTCTTGCTACATTTGACCTTGTGTTATACTATGTTAAACGTAGTAAATATCAAGATTCAACTCAGATTTGAAAAGTTGGAGGTCAGGCAAAATTTCCAGTTATAAAGCTGAGTTTTTCATAAGAAAATCCGCGTTCATTATATTTTGATAACATTCGCTTTGGAATTGTACGTTAGCAAGGGCATATTGTGGATTCGACTTCCGGGCCATAAGCCAGAAGGTCTGGACAGGTGCCCTCCTCAGGGATATGAAAATTACTTTGATCTTTGGCGATGCCAATGGCGAACTGCCTCTACAGATGTCAATACAGTTGTGTGTGTGTAGACATTAATTTTCCATTTTTGCTGACTGAGGCTTGGGTGAAGAGGATTAGTGTGAAAGAGTCGTGCGCAGTATCTCCCTCATCTTGTCCATCATCTTGTCAGTAGCACGACAATGATGTTTGATAATGAAATAATACGAAAAGAGATTACGATTCCTGTATTGTTCTTATTATATTGACTCCAGACTTCTGAGAATAGATTTTGCGCCTTGAAAATCAGCCTTAGAAATTCTGCTTACTTCTTTCTTTTGGATTCCAGCACTGACAATTGGCGTTATTCCGACGCCGACCATTGCAACTGTCTTAACCACGAACCTAGCCCTATATGTTATTGATATGCTTATGTTAGCACGCTACAGGAACAGGTGGGGCAATGAGGGTGGATGTTGTGCCGCTCTTCCAAACGAGGACGGCATACCTGCTTTATTTTACTAAGCTTAATTTAGTATGATAATTTAGTATTTTACGAATGGGGGTAGGTTTTGCGTCTCTATACCAAGTGGGGAAAACCTGACTTTAAAATCAGAGTTGGAAATCTTTTTTTAAAAATTTTTATTAGATAAGCTTGAACACCGAATTCAGGCAAAATTTGAAACTGTCTTTGAATATTAGAAAACACATTTCTTCTCGGTTTAGTAAATCCAGAATTACTAACGCTGATTTTCTTGGCAGGTAGGCAGATTTTGAAAAATGGCGTAACGTAAAATTCCTCATTTTATTTCATCCTATTTAATTGAATATCATATAAGTACAGTAAATAAGTATGACTGTCCCTATATACACACGCACATACATGCATATATATATATATATATATATATATATATATATATATATATATATATATATATATATATATATATATATATATATATATATATGATGAAAAACATGTATACGCTCATATACTTGCACGTATATATTTTTTTTTTCTCAGGCGTTATAAGAATAGTGCTCAATGTTATATAACAGTGCTATTAAGTATATATTAGTGAATATACATAAATATCGCACGTCGATAGCACAACTCAGAATTTCATACGGATACGCAATTTTCAGATGCAAAATACTCACTGACTGTTGAGCGTTATGAAATTCGCCTTCTGGTGTTGATTTTAAATTCTTGTGAGGATGATTTAAAATTCTATGTTAAGACTTGTTCATTTTATTATTATTATCTATAATATTTAAATTAATTATTTGTAATTTATATCTACCAAATTCTCAAGTTCGAAAGCAGAAAATTATAAAAAAATGATTGTAAATAATTAAAAAAAAATTACATTTACGTAAACACGCAATCAAGGGGGATAACGCAAATTTCATAGCACTTAACGCTCAGTTAGTATCCCGCACCTGAAGATTGCATATTTGCATGGAACTCTGAGTCGTGTATGTGTGTGCTATATTTACAGAGGAATAATGCTCAATATCGGAGACAGAGCGCTTAAAGAAATAGACAGTGTGGACATAGGAATCAACACTGTTTGATGGCTGTCAATTTCGATCTTCAGACAAAGACTTCAATGAGGCGTGAGACTGACAGTCGCCATGTAGTGTTGATTTCTGTCTACACTGTCTGTCTCTCTGATTACTTATTTAAGTACACGTGGAAAAATGCGCTTTTATGCAGTTTTCTAATCAGCCAGTAAGGTTGCATCAATTTAATGGATATAAGCATTTAAACATTGTCATGGTGACCTACTGAATTTCATTTCATGCATTAGTATGGGAAAGCAATGTAATTTAAGTGACTTTGAAGTTAGCATGACCATTGCTTCTAGGCGGGTTGATCTGAGTATTTTCAAAACTACTGATCTAGGATTTCACACACAAACATCGATAGGGTTTACACAGAATGGCCACAAAAAAGAAAATTTCAGGGAAAAAGGTAGGAGGAGAATGTCCAAACTGCTTGATGTTGATAGACAGACAACAACAGTAGATGGTCTACAGCAAAATAAGACCACGGTAGGTGCTGTTCATGTCAAATATTATCAAATTCGATAAAGATCACAAGAATTAGACAATAGGAGATTAGACAAAATGTTGCTGGGTTTGATGAGTTTAGATTTCAGTTGCGATATTCGAATGGTAGGGCCAGAATTTGTCGAAAACAACATGAAAGTATAGATCCATCCCCCTTTGGATCAACGAATCAGGCTGGTGTATTTTTACAGTGAGGTTCACCCTGTACAAGGCCCGGGGGACACTCGTGGTATTGGGCTGCAGAGTAAGAAACACATTTTATCCGAATAGGAGAGGAAGATTACGGTTAACCCTAGATTTGAACAGGTCAAGCTTGTAGCGATCGGGGAAACATTCTTTTAGGAGTCAGTTCCATAGAGCAGGGGTTTGCTACAATGTGAGTGGCATGTTGGGTTCAGTGGTGAAAGTTAGAACACATATATCCCGTCTGAGAGAGAGAGAGAGAGAGAGAGAGAGAGAGAGAGAGAGAGAGCTTGCAGGGTGGAAATAACTTGTCGCCCACAAGGACACGGAGACAATTTTTGGGCTCTATCGAAAATGAAAAGTGAGGACTGGACAACTCCTTCTCAAATATGACAGCAGCACTTTATTTACCGCCTGACCTGGCTCTTGTAAAGGTAGAGAATAGCTAGAGGAATAAGATAATTATTGGAGCGGTACAGGGAAACGGCCATTTTTTCCACATCCGCGAACAATGGATCGTACTTTTGAGTTCCACTTAAGGTTTGGGGCGAGATGTCATAATGATGATACGGACACAATTTTTTAAATAGTGCTCGCAGAAAATGGATGAATCTATAGCAATAAGAAAAAGGCAAGAGGGTGTCCAACCTGCTACTTGAAAAGTATATATAATAATGTGACGGATGATTAAATATTTATGTGTGTCTATGTATGTGTATCATTTGGAAATTGAAAGACGCTTACTGTAGTTAAAAACTTGGTTTTGTAGACCAATTTGTTAAGTAAATAAGTTCAGTCCTCACCGGCTACCCTACTATAGTGGTTTTATGTAAGATTAAAGCAGAGAAATTATGAGAGTTCAAAGGTTAAGGTGTCACAGACATAAGTCTGTCCCCCGGTTTATATCTATCTATTTCATATGCACACACACACGTGCGCGCACACACACGCGCACAACACACACTCTCTTTATATATATATATATATATATATATATATATGAATGATAAAACATACTTTATTTAAAGTATGCTATATTTATAGGTTAAAAGTACTCAATATCTGATAGAGTATGTGTTAATATCAGAAGTGAGAACCCCGAGTGATGGCAGTCATTGTGGGTAGCAAGATCTGTTTGCTGCTCATAATGCCCCAATGTCTAAATAGTCGGGCTATGATTTCACTCATATGGCCTGAAGTTTCAAGCATGAATTTCAGTGTTGACATCAGTAGCCACATTTCTTATATATATCTATATAATAAATGCCAATGTCAGTGCGTCACACTTTTTCAATTAAAGGGACACAACTCTCAATACTTCATCTCCTCCGTTGAGCCTTTAAAAGGTAAGCTTAATCGAATACTTAAATGCAGCGATTAATTTTGACTTTTGTAGTTTATTGTTGCTTACGCATCTACTCCTTTCTATCTATTGTGATGAAGGCCTAATCAAGAGCCCTCCGCGGGAGCTAGCTTAAATGCCGCCCGATAGGGCAGCTTTTAAGCTACTATGTATATATTTTCCGAAGGAAAATACAATTTATTTAAATTTTCTTAAGAGTAAACAGGTAAAAAAATGTAGCGTAAGTTGAAGTCTAGCTGATGCTGTTGACACTTCTAGGTCTATATCTGCTCTGATATGTGTTTTGTACTTCGTACAGTGTGTCACTATTGTGCTTACAATACGTTGTCCTTGCCGATCTTGTTTGTGGTGATCATACAGAACCTAGTCTACACGTGTAGGAATGTTAATCTGTCCACCGTAACCAATATCGTAGCAGCACTGACACGTTGTAATCCTTCAAAATGACCATCCACCTGCTCGCACTAGATGACAGGTTACTTCCCATTCAAACAGATTGAACTCGACGGTATAAAATTATCTGCAGTTGATGATTTTCATTTGCAAGTGTCACGAATAACAGTTAACTAAATCTATGACGGCAGCGGAAAGTCCTAAATGTTTTGACTTCTGTATTAAGTTATGATTAACACATCCCAGTAGAGACCAAACTCATTACTGTAATAAGAGTTTGCAAGAATGGCTTGATAACCACTGTCCTGCAGCTATATGATCTGTTATGGTCCAGAATGATGATATTTATTCATTCTAAAAATAACCTTACCATCAGTAATGATAAAAAATTAACGATATTTCAGCATTCTAAAAATAACCATTTCATCAGTGATGATAGAAAAGAAGGATATTTCATCATGCTAACCCTCCTGATTATAAAAACTTTTCCACCACGTGGAGGGACGAGTAGACAAATAGTAGTAGTCAGTAGAAACACACGTTTGCTAACACACCGGAAGATCGAAAACAGACGATTTCAAACGCATCCTCACAAACGAAATTCTCGGGACCAGACCAAATAAGCTCTGACTTTTAAACAAAAGAGACACTGAGAACTTTTTACACACCCCATATCAATATTCTGTAATTCACATATCAAAAGAAAATACAAATTCTTGCTATTTATGTTAATACGTGTCTCACGTTTTTATTGTTTATATTATTATTGTACGTTTTAATTCATTTCGTTTTCAATATAAAAAAAGAGAAAAGGATTCTCCTTACACTACAAATAAATATAGCAACGGGGTAGTTAATTTAACAACACTCAAATAATATCAACTCAGGATTACTACTACATCAACCATAACTTATATACTCCGTTACAGATCCTCGATAATTATATCTAATTATTTATGGCTCTACATCAGTTGTATCAATTTTTCTCATAGTATTTCTAAGTCAGTTCGTATCTATCTATCTATCTATCTATCTATCTATCTATCTATCTTAAAACAAAAATGTACTAATTAATAAGATAGATTTGAACTAGTTTTGCGCGCTTAAGAAAATTACCACAGGGTTCCTTTTACATTGTTCGTTGTTCAGTAGAACACAGGGATTTGACGTCTTCTTGGAGTGCGGAATATCTTTCGACGCTAAACTTCCGACAAAAAAAAAACAAAAAAAACAAAAAAAAAAGCAAACAAAAAAACAGTGTAGTGCCTTAATAAACATATCACCAGCAGCAGCCCTGAGGGTATAAAAACAGGTGAACCCTTAAGTAACTCTCTCTCTTCTTCTTTTCCCTCTTTTCGAAGTATTTACCAAAGCAAAAGGGCTGTGGACTCTTCACACTAAAACACACCTAAACAGGCAAGTCACATTCAAATAGATTCATTAACAATTTTTGATGTGTATTCAATTTAATTCTAAAAAAAAACAAAAAAACTCTTAAACTTTCCTTTCGTTATTTTTGTTAAATAAATGTTATCTTGTATTGCAAATCAATCGGTCTTTGTTATTTTGTACATGCACCTTTTCACTACCATTATTTTATGTAAAATATTCTCGTAGAAACCTTATACACTAATTATAAAAGTGGCCAACGCACTAAAGCAATATCGTTATTAATCCAACTCTATCCATGCTGTTGCAATCACCTTTACTACTTCGCTATTATTGTCATCTATTCATCTACGCCTTCACACGCTCCAAACGATACTTTGTTCTTTTTCGAGTTTTCTACTTTTATCAACAATTTATTTTATTTCCTTCTTTTATGTAACGTATCCATTCAGGACGTAAGCAATCGTTGATTTCTACAACTTCTTTTAGTTTTTAGCTCTTAACAATGTTTGTCTTTTTATTATTCTTCCCACTCAACCATTCACACAATTTCGTTAGGTAAGTTATTTGCTGTTTTCCTCTCTTCCTCTTGCCTTCAATGTGAGTGTCAGTTTCTGAACCCTCTTTCCTCCGGCCTCTTTCTGATATAAGTATCCTTTTTTAATTTTTTAAAAATCCCCTTATTGCTTACTCGTATATATATATATATATATATATATATATATATATATATATATATAATAAATCTAGAAAAAAACTTAAAGATCATTGGTTACCATTTCTGACCAGTTACTGAATCAAAGAAACGAACTTATTTCCAAGTGGAGACATAAGAACAAGTTTTAAATTCCCTAAAATTTTTAACTTTAGGAGATATACACTTGAAGTGTTGATTACCTTATATGAGTAATAACATATATGTGGGCACATATATTCATATGCATATATATGTATGAGATTACATTGTTTATCACGCATCTTTGTAATTTTCATATGCAGTTATATGTATCATTGTCTTGCTGATGTATACATCAACTATAGATTTAAATTAATAATTTTACTTCTATTATTAATAGTGTATCTTTATTATGTTTATCGTTCTATGTATGTATTCTAAATTTATTCTCTATATTTATCTATATATTTATTTATCTTTTTACCTATTATTTTTTTTATTAAAATTCACTTTATGTTACTTTATTTTAGTTTAATTAATTTATGTTGGATTTATTATTATTATTGTTATTTTTATCAGTGTTATCTTATTAGACTACCTAATTTGAATTTGTGATTATTCCTGCCTAAAATAATCCCTATCGGACAATTTGCTGTAACCATTTCAAGTCCGATCAATGTATGAGCTTGTTCAACACTTTAAGCAAAAAAAATTATTGGCCAAATCATTCCATTTTAGTTTTACTACTATCTTATCATTTATTTCTTTGCTTTCTTTACTCTCTTTCCCTAACTCTCCCAGTCCTCTTCTCTCTCTTTTATGTTTTAAAAGAAATTATCTGATATTTTTCTTTCTTCTTCTCCTGCTTTCTTCTTCACTAGTATTTCATTCCGGATGAATTGTCTCCATTCATTAAGAACTTTCGCCCGAAAGAGATGAATATATAAAAAATATTCACGAAATAAATTATAACCAAAATGGATCTTTAAGGGTTTTTCTTGAATTATTATCATTATAATGCTCTATAATTTAAATTTACATTGAGCACTCTTTGGATTAATATCCTCCTTGGAATTATCCCTACCATTCCCAAATTGGTATTATATATATATATATGGAGAGAGAGAGAGAGAGAGAGAGAGAGAGAGAGAGAGAGAGAGAGCGGTAGGTAGATAGATAGTTAATGAAGTTATTTGGTAATCCGTATGGATAATTCCAAGGAGGATGCAATCCAGAGAGCTCAATGTAAAAACAGAGTAAATATGTATGTGCAAATGTATGAGCAAAGTGTGTATATATATATATATATATATATATACATATATATATATATCTGTGTGTGTGTGTGTATGAGTATGTAAGTATGCATGTTTTTTTTGTGTATGTATGCGTATATATATGTATGTATATATATGTATATATATGTAATTTTTCTTTTAAATTTATTTTGCATAATTTTCTCTTAGTATAAGTTTACAAAAGAACATTATCATTATTATTATTGTTAGTATTACTTTTGTTCTTTAGAAAAAGAAATTTTTTGAAATTTTAAATTTTAATTGTTAGTTGTCATTAATAATATTAATAATGCTATATTTTTTTTATTATTGTTGGTATTCTTTAAGATAATGTCAAGTGTTTTAATTGTAAATTGTATTAATGTGTATTCTTGAATTTCGCCGGTGTCCTCCCTGTTTGATAATTTGTTACCCCCAACCCACACCCCTGTTTCCTTATTTGTCTTCTTTCTTATCCCTTTTTTCTTCACCTTTTTTCTTCGCCTTCTTTTCTTTGTCTAATTACCTTTTTTCCTGTGAAAAGGCTTGATAAAGAGGTCAACATGTCTGGTCTTTTACCTTACCGCCTTTCCCCTAAACATCTTCCTATCTCTCCTTTCCCTCTCTAATTTCGATCATATATCTATCGCGTTCTTCCTCCTCCTCTCTCTATCACCTTATACCAACTTAGAATTGCCTCCCCAAACACATATGTGCATAAATTAAAAATAATAATATGTACGTTTTTAACCCTGTAAAAATTAGTCACCAATATTTTTGTATGAAAATAAAGATCTGATGAATTAGGACCAAAATATGTGTGTCTGTGTGTGTGTGGAGGGGGGCAGGGATCTGAACCCATCGGATTTGTCCGTAACAGCTGTTTTACTATTTGAGCTACAAGTGAATTACGACTGACAGAACATCAGGCTTCCTGAGGAAAAAGCAATGCAATTTCGAATTTCGCTAAGAACTTATTCTTTATTTCCAATCTATTTGCTAAACACTGATGGTCTCAATATTTGCAATGAGAATTAACTAAGATGAGAATGAAAGAAAAACTAGTAAAAGAAAGAAATCCAAAACCGACAATTTAATAAAAATCCAAAAATAATATCATTACTATTTTCTATACTTTTTCATGTTCCTTACCAGTCTTCTATTTTGTTGGTTTTCCATTTTTTCACTTCATTAGCAGTGATGAATATATAATACTAATTGTGTAATTTTAAGTGTTGCTTGAGATTGATAATGATTATTATTGATTGGATGTTATTTATGGGGGAGTGGTTTGCGTAAATTCTCACTCACCTCACTCTTCTCCGTTAAACATTGTGGCATGAATATTTTGTTAAAATGTGCTGGCACATATCTTTGTTGTATCGTCTCACTCCGATTGAGATGTCACCTCTGACCACTACTCATTTTGAAAGTAAACGAGAGAGAGAGAGAGAGAGAGAGAGAGAGAGAGAGAGAGAGAGAGAGATGTAGTTAGTTCTTGAGCCACACATAGTTAATTGGAATTACGATTTAAGAAATTTGATACATGATACGACTAGAGAACAACGAAGTCAGCAATTTATACAACAATATCGGCCAGTCAAAATGGCATTGATAAAATATAAGCGGCAGTTACAATATGATTCCCCTTGCGAACACTATGAAGACTTTTTTCTCCCCCACTGCTCTCTAGCTATAGAGTCAGACTAAACTCTCTTGCCTTGGTTAACAGCCACTTTAGGAAAAGGAAAACCATGAATTCGAAATCGGTTGGGCGTGAGGGTTAGTAACTCCACCTTGTAAAACTACATCACCAGTTATAGCGCGGTTTGTCTGTGCCCTATAATCTACAGGGAGTTTACATGTTCAAGAAGAAGAAGAAGTAGAAAAAGAAGAAAAGATAACAATAATAATAATAATAATAATAATAATAAAAACTATAATAAATTCTTCATGCCTGATATCAACCACATTCATTAATCAATGAAGCAAACTAACCAAAACCGGACCGGACAGAGGTACAGTAAACAAATGACGTCATTTTGTTGGAGTTTAACCCCCTCGGCTCGGGGTGCACTTAGCTTATAGTTGATCCCAACCGGCAAAGCAAAATTATAATTTTGAGGATTTTAATAAACATTATTGTAGATGGGTTTGATTAGTAGAAAAGATTAAAATTTATTTTAGTTTATTTATTAGGAAGAAGTCAAAAGAGGTGAAAATAATATTTTACGTTACTACGTAAAATATTATTTTCTTTATTTTACAATCAACGGCTTACAAATACGATACACAGTGTAAAGGTTGGGCAAGAGTTTCGTATTTTGAGAAAATTTAGATGAAAGTTAATATTTTTCTTTCCTTTTAAATGTTAATGAGTTAACGTAAAGTTTTAAATAAATTTCATAAAACTTAGAAAGTCCAAAGATGAACGAATATTTTCCCCCAGTAAACAAATAATATTAATAGCAGACACACGCGCGCGCGCGCACACACACACACACACACACACACACACACACACACACACACACACACACACACACACACCAAAAGAAAAATTAAAAAGTGAACAATATTTTAAAAATCAAAATAACGCCTCCCCACCACATGACTTTGCCGTTAAAGTAATTCAAAGTAAAGAAAAAGGAATAGTTTTTCTCGTTTTTTTTTTATCATCGTGTTGCACATGTGCATTGAAACGATCATTAATGGTTGTCTCATAAGACTTCCGGTTCATGTAATCGATTGAAAAGCGATTTCCTTAATTGGTGATTGTTTTTGGTTAAGGTTTGCTTTGTTCAATGGCGTGAAATATGTGTCCATTGATTGGTGTAAAAAAGGTTGGCATGAAAAGCTGGAATTTCTTTCATGAAGCATTAAGAATTATCTGCACATGGGATTTCATGCGTTTCCGTTTTGCTTGGCGTATCGTTAGGTTTTTGTGACGATGTCTACAGATGTATGTATGGCTATTTTCTCATATTTCTTTAGGCTGGTACAAGGCCACAAGTGTGTGGCACCCAGTAGAAATCAAAATGTTTACACAGTAATAATAATCTAGCTGTATAAGATTTGTTATTAACTTGTATTTCCCTGAAAAAGAAATATGAAAAAAACTTCATGTCACTCCTTTTCATTTTTATTGGCAAGTTTGTTTTTTTTTTTTTAAATCGGTATCACGCCATACAAGGCAGTAAAGCCACTAAGGCACAAGGGGGTCACAGGGCATGAAAGAATTAGGAAGAGAAACATTAATAATGAGCAGAAAGAGAAAAGCGTAATCAGGAGGAGAGTAGATAGTGATTTAAATTTTTGTCTGGAAAGCATGAAGCCGGAAGGGAGTTCCACAAGTGTGAAGTGCGAGAAAAAAAACTGTTAGCATAAAATTTACGGCTATATTTAGCCAACTCACCTGTAAACTGATGAGATCTCGACCCCTGTTTAGTCCTGCTCTTAAATTCCAAAAGGTCTAGGTACAATAGGGAAGAGCTCACCCGAAAAATTACCATGAAAATATTTATAGAAAAGAGAGGCAACCTTACGGTGGTGGGAAAGTGACTGGAACTGAGCTGCCAAATTAGGACCAATAATATTACTGATTCTTTTTTGGATTTTATCAAGGAGCTCAAGGTAAATAGCAGAGGCACCGGACCAGATGTGGCAGCAATATTTCTGGAATCGTAGGTGTTCTCATAGTGTATTAGAGTTATTTCTCTATTCATTCGTTTATAATTCAGAATGCTTTATCAAGGAAATACAAATAATACGAAGGTAGTATTTTGAATTATTCATAGAATAATGACTTCTAATAATATAAGGAAGTCTGGAGAATGCAACGACTGATAAGCAGTGATCAAAACAGTAAAGATGAAGATTAGTAAATATTGATTAATTTAACTGTTGTCATCGTCTTAGTTGATATATTCCCAAAGTTTTGGTCATTGGAACTTTCAGCTTTCTTCAGGTACCTTTCATATAGGGTAATATTCATGGAATTTCAACTATGCTAGAAATATTTTATACTAATTCATTATTTATCCGTACGTATACACTGATTCCATTGAACTAGAATATGCGGATTTTACTGCCGGATACAGAGTTTGAAGTCATGACCCACCAGATAAACTACATAACCAACACTTATATCCAGTAGACCTTTGTCCTATAAGACAATTTGATGATGAGATTTAAAAACTTAGATTTAATATCAGTTCTTCCCTTATCAAAGGATTTTATATGGTGTTCACTTCTATACTATGTTAATAGAACTTAGCAGTCTCCTTATTGTCTTTTGTTACTGCCAATCTATTACTTTGATTCGTTCTATGTAAGTTTGTGATTCCCTTTTTTTCTCTCCATACATGATCAGCTTAACCTGATTTCATAGTTTCTTCATAAACTAGAAATGAACAGATATTAGGTATAAGGTCCTAAAATTCCACCTCGTGATTATCCTACAGGACAATGACTTAGTGGTTATGAGTATTGGTTAAATGTATGCAATTTATCTAGTGGTCGTAATTTCAGTCTCTGGGTTAGGTACTGAAATTCCATGTTATAAGAATAATGCAGAATAAGAATAATCAATTCTATAGAGAACGTTGTATATTATATATAAGATTGTAGGTGGTTGCTTGCAGAACCTGGTGTTTCCAAGCGGTCCTCCATCTTAGTATTAACCTCACTCCTCATTGCTTAACTTTTCAGCGTGATTTTATTATAAGCTAAGATGATGGAAACAGTTCGAATAAATTAGCTTATAATACACTGTATAATAATGATAATTCCCCAGGCAAAAGACGCGGATATCAGTATTTAAGTTCTTAGTTTCTTTTTGTTCCCACGCCAAAGTTTCCTGTTCATAATCGATATTCATTTTGATGTTTGTGTCTCCCGTTAGCCTGGGTGAATCCGTCTTGACAACCGTCGATATAAACTATTAGCTTGCGACAACTTAAGACGTTGGGTTTGGCGTATTAGTAAAGGCTGGTTAATTAATTTGCAATTATTATTTATATGTTCTCATTGATTTTAAAAGCCAGAAAAGAAATAAAAGATATGAATAATTCTTTGATCGTTCCCATTTTCACGTCGAATGAGTTTGAGAATATTTTTATTATTAATGACTACATTTTATATTTGTTAAACAAAAGAATTTAACTTCTGTACAGCACACTGTATAAAAAGTGATTCATATAACCAACTATTTGAAATAAATCGCTCCACTGGTTCATCATGAACATTTTAGACAAGGACTTTTTTTATTGTTGATTTTCTACCAGTCTAGAATCGAACTCAGTTTCAAGAAATTTTACAAAAATTTTACATTAAAAATGTCCCAAGATCTAAGAAGCAATAAACATTTTCAAAAGTATTTGTTTATTAATATATTGAATAGATGTGACTCCAACTTGTTACCGTGGAAGTAAACATTAAAATTTTAATTTTCGTTGGAAACTTTTTACCTTTCTGTTATGGGAAAAACAAATCGAAGTGATTTGAACATCATCTCGTAGAATATAGCCTATAGTTTTAATGAGTGAAAAATGAAGAACATTATGATTTGAGTGGGTTTAATTAGATAAGGTTTGAACATTTGAACTATTTCAATGTATAAGAATGTTAAGCTATATGAATTTTCCAATATATCCGTGGGACTAACGAGTATAAATATATTTCATGCAAATGCACGACACAAAACGCAGAATTTTTAACATTATCTGCAATTACGAGTAAACACAAATTAGTGATTGAAATAATACAATTTTGTGAACTGTTGTAAAATTTGGTAAATTCATTTTTTATAGTCGTAACTCCGATTTAGTATTTTGATGTTACAACAGTGTTTTGAAAAGTAAACTTCATGGATATACGTAATTTTCCCTGATAGAAACGAGAGAACTTAGGTATTTAGGATACATACCCAGTGGTCTTATTGGAAGGACGTGTAACAACGGGCCCCCTAGTAACAAAAGAGTGAAAACGGTTTTGTTACTTTAGTTTACAGCATCAACCAATTTGTTAACAATTAGCTACTTATTACCTAAAATTATAAAATCAACTTTGATTAAAATAGATTTAAAGGAGAAAGAGCGAAGAAGCATACACAGTGTACTTAGGACATTTTAGGAGACAGCAGTATTCTAATTATTAACGCTATTATATATATATATATATATATAACCAACGCTCAACAAAATTTATTACGAGTGTAGCAGCAACGTGTTGAACTGAATTTAACAAACATTTAATGTCATTTTACATTTATACCAATTTCCGGTCAACTCCTTTTTATTGGGATGCTTGATTTGTAAAAAGTTCCATGGCTACATTGGATAAATTTAAAATTTTGAAATAATTATAACAGAGCGCGTTCACACGTGTTTTGAAAAATCACCATCACAACCAAATGCAGATTTTATTACAGTTATAATAAGTTTGATTTTCTAATTTACCCTT